>JAXRKP010000803.1:142500-210000 GCA_037039925.1 Doris montereyensis | reverse complement strand
GGTGGTACTATTTATAACAGTGGTAGTAGTAGTAGTAGTAGTAGTAGTAGTAGTAGTAGTAGTAGTAGTAGTAGTAGTAGTAGTAGTAGTAGGAGTTATCGTAGTAGTAGTAGTAGTAGGAGGAGGAGAGAGCAGCAGCAGTAGTAGTAGTAGTAGTAGTAGTAGTAGTAGTAGTAGTAGTAGTAGTAGTAGTAGTAGTAGTAGTAGTAGGAGTAATAGTAGAAAAAGAACGTGTAGTAGTAGAATTAGTCGAAATGGTGGTAATAGTAGTGGTACTATTTTAACAGTCGTAGTAGTAGTAGTACTACTAGTAGTAGTAGTAGTAGTAGTAGTAGTAGTAGTAGTAGTAGTAGTAGTAGTAGTAGTAGCAGCAGTAGTAGTAGTAGTAGTAGTAGCTAGTAGTAGAAGTAGTAGTAGCAGGAGTAGTAGTAGTAGTATTGTAGTAGTAGTAGTAGCTAGTGGTAGTAGTAGTAGTAGTAGTAGAGAAGTAGTAGTAGTACTTGTAGTAGTAGCAGAATCCTTCTTTTTCTTCTTCTTCTTCTCTTCTTCTTTTTTTCTTCTTCTTCTTCTTCTTCTTCTTCTTCTTCAGCTTCTTCTTCTTCTTCTTCTTCAAAAATCTTCTTCTTCTTCTTCTTCTTCTTCTTCTTCTTCTTCTTCTTCTCCTTCTTCTTCTTCTTCTTCTTCTTCTTCTTCTTCTTCTTCTTCTTCTTCTTCTTCTTCTTCTTCTTCTTCTTCTTCTTCTTCTTCTTCTTCTTCTTCTTCTTCTTCTTCTTCTTCTTCTTCTTCTTCTTCTTCTTCTTCTTCTTCTTCTCTTCTTCTTCTTCTTCTTTTTCTTCTTCTTCTTCTTCTTTTTCACATTGACATTGTTACTATCTTTGTTATATGTGTTTATTGAAGAAAGTATCGAATACTAAATTTGTTTTCTGCTTTCTGTTGTTTTGTAGATTAACAGTATTGTCTTTTTTTTTTTTTCCATGAATTATGGAAAACAGGGTGATTATTCCTTACTAAACTTTGATCATTCTAAGCCTAAAGATGCGACAATCCACACTGTTTTAATGCATCGCTTCAACCCTCACTTAATACACTACAGTCTCACAGTGGTATAGAGAGAAAACCACAGAGGCAGAAAACAATCCGTCACTCTCTTTTATGTTTGATTTGTGTTTATGTTTGTCCAACAATTTGCACAGGGTCATTGCTTACCGGAGTGGTTTCAATATGAAAATCCCAGCCTAAGCTAAACCTTTTCACTTTGAAAGAGAGGGGGGTGTGTGGGGCGGAAATGCTGTTGAGCCAACTTCAATCGTACCTCGTTCTCTTGCTTCGAGAACAAGCGATGCAATTAGGCTTGTTTTATTAATGTGTTGACACACGCTTCTAGACCAACGATATTTCGTGCCGTTTACACAATTGAACACTAAGGACGTGAATCCGCTGTAGACCGCCCACTTCTTCAACCTTTGAAACATTATGACTGCTACTGCTCTAACCATTGGTTGTCGTGTTTTGCCTGTTAATAATATTTCCATTCAACTGCGAGGGCTCTTATAAGCCCAGCTGAGGAAAAGATAAGCAATGATCAAATGAAAACGGTTAAATAGTGGTAACATTTCTCAAAAGAGTTCAAAACAAACGACGTCCAAGGATTTCAATATGTTTAGGGTGAGTTAAAGTATACGCTCATTAAATTGTATTTCAAATCATACAAAAATGTTCTAATATCTATTTTCATGAGCAGTATAGAATATACCTGAATCGTTGTACTCTTAGAGAATACATTTCACTCTATTTCCCTCATTTATCTCATGTATAAATGAACACTGCGCTATAGGTAGAGAAAGATGTTGTCACAGTGTTTAGTAAAAGAGCCTAACACAAAGATGTTATATTGTATTACCCACAGGGAGTTAGTAATATAATTAAATAAATAATTCGACAGTAATTCATATGCCAGTCGTTACACTTGCATTTGTCAGCCAATATGGACTATAAATTAATTTCAATTTTGTCTTCTTCCTCTTTCACTTCTATTTTTTCTTCTTCTTCTTGTTCTTCTTCTTCTTCTTCTTCTTCTTCTTCTTCTTCTTGTTCTTCTTCTTCTTCTTCTTCTTCTTCTTCTTCTTCTTCTTCTTCTTCTTCTTCTTCTTCTTCTTCTTCTTCTTCTTCTTCTTCTTCTTCTTCTTCTTCTTCTTCTTCTTCTTCTTCTTCTTCTTCTTCTTCTTCTTCTTCTTCTTCTTCTTCTTCTTCCACTTCTTCTTCTTCTTCTTCTTCTTCTCCTTCTTCTTCTTGTTCTTCTTGTTCTTCTTCCTCTTCTGCTTCTTCTTCTTCTTCTTCTTCTTCTTCTTCTTCTTCTTCTTCTTCTTCTTCTTCTTCTTCTTCTTCTTCTTCTTCTTCTTCTTCTTCTTCTTCTTCTTCTTCTTCTTCTTCTTCTTCTTCTTCTTCTTCTTCTTCTTCTTCTTCTTCTTCTTCTTCTTCTTCTTCTTCTTCTTCTTCTTCTTCTTCTTCTTCTTCTTCTTCTTCTTCTTCTTCTTCTTCTTCTTCTTCTTCTTCTTCTTCTTCTTCTTCTTCTTCTTCTTCTTCTTCTTCTTCTTCTTCTTCTTCTTCTTCTTCTTCTTCTTCTTCTTCTTCTTCTTCTTCTTCTTCTTCTTCTTCTTCTTCTTCTTCTTCTTCTTCTTCTTCTTCTTCTTCTTCTTCTTCTTCTTCTTCTTCTTCTTCTTCTTCTTCTTCTTCTTCTTCTTCTTCTTCTTCTTCTTCTTCTTCTTCTTCTTCTTCTTCTTCTTCTTCTTCTTCTTCTTCTTCTTCTTCTTCTTCTTCTTCTTCTTCTTCTTCGTCTTCGTCTTCAACTTCTTCTTCTTCTTCTTCTTCTTCTTCTTCTTCTTCTTCTTCTTCTTCTTCTTCTTCTTCTTCTTCTTCTTCTTCTTCTTCTTCTTCTTCTTCTTCTTCTTCTTCTTCTTCTTCTTCTTCTTCTTCTTCTTCTTCTTCTTCTTCTTCTTCTTCTTCTTCTTCTTCTTCTTCTTCTTCTTCTTCTTCTTCTTCTTCTTCTTCTTCTTCTTCTTCTTCTTCTTCTTCTTCTTCTTCTTCTTCTTCTTCTTCTTCTTCTTCTTCTTCTTCTTCTTCTTCTTCTTCTTCTTCTTCTTCTTCTTCTTCTTCTTCTTCTTCTTTTCTTCTTCTTCTTCTTCTTCTTCTTCTTCTTCTTCTTCTTCTTCTTCTTCTTCTTCTTCTTCTTCTTCTTCTTCTTCTTCTTCTTCTTCTTCTTCTTTCGACATACTTAATTTGCTATACTCTCCCAAATACTCTCTAGTGCTACCTGATGGACAGTTACTGTCTCATACTAGGGTTTGTTAGTGTCATGATCTCACTCAATCTTAGAATAATTACCGCCATTTTTTGCCATTTTTAACTTCCCCCCTCCGCCTCCTACCCAAATGGTTACGAACGGTTCTGCACCACATTACTAGTAAGTCCAATGGGTATTTCTTTGTCATGCCATTAACGTATAGCTAAATATCCTCCACCCGAAAATGCAAAATTCGCCAAACCAGGTCCCCTTTTCCCCCTTCAAAAAGATAACGAAACAACTAAGGGAATCACACACGTCGGCACGTACACATACCCACAAACACACATGTGATCACCTTAAATCATTTCCCATTCGTTTTTTTGTTTAATTTTGTTTGTGTTTTGTTTTTTAACTTTTTTGTTACTGCATTAAAATTTTGTTTTACGATTTATACGATTTTACGATTTTTACCTTCTCAGATGTACCAAGTGTCATCTCTACTGGGACCAGTAATCGTCTGTGCCTTGTTTGTCTATGACGCTCCATGCAACTGTGCACATTTTAACCTAGCGCTTGAAAAACCCACAAGTCAAAGTAGTACAGATTGGGATGGTTTCTCAGGGCGCGCAGTCGACGGGAATAGAAATCCTCGTTACACGCAGAACAGTTGCACCCATACTACGAATACCCCTACAACATGGTGGATGGTCGATCTTGTTCAGCAGCACGCAGTTTCTGCAATTCAAATCACTAATAGACAAAGTAGCCCGGAACGGTTAGCAAATTTTATCGTGGAAATCTCTTCAGAAAACCCCTTGGAACTTGCAGGTTTTCCAGGATGACATCCTCTCCTACTTGCCTGAGCCAGATGGAACCTCTTCCAAAGGCTCACACTTCCTATTTTCGCTGTCAGGAAGCCATCAGTGGACGATTTATCAGGGTTGTGAAAAGCAATGGTTATGCTTTAACTTTGTGCGAGTTTGAAGCTTTCGGGACGACCTCCTGGCACCTTGAGAAAGAACCAAAGGCCATTGGTTCTGCGACTATTCTAGAAACCATGGAAGGAACACCAACTATTACTGAGTGTGCCAGGTCGTGTGTCCAACACTCTGGATGGCCGTGTCAGCACATTCTGGTCAATCGTGTCAATAGCACATGCAAACTGCTACGTTCTTTTCAAATAGGTGGCACAGACGATAATAGGGACTGGAGCATATACACGGTTATTAGTTAAAGCTTTTTCAAGGCCGTACACAAAATTATTTCTCTTCGATTAAGCAATCAGGAGACTTGTTCAAAGTTTGGACTCCATCACATTTTCATATCAGAAGTAGTGGAACGACGCCATTTTTTTCAAAATTGTCTTTGCAAGGAAAAATAACGACTAAATACTTATGTAGACTACTACAGCAATGCAATGTAGGAATATCAAGTTAAATGTAGACTTTGTATGTTTTGGAATCGAAAGAGGAGAGAAGTCAATTAAGATACACGAAGTAAATTAATCTTATTATCCTGATAGGACAAATGGTTACTTCAGAAATTTAAATATGGACGCTTAGTAATTTAATTTATTTGTTCAATTTTGAAGTCCGGAAAAATCTAATTTCGGGAGAAAAACACGAAAGGAAGACCACGAATGCTAGTAGTATAGAGTTTTGGAATATCTCACACATCCCTGTGCTCCGCTTCCGCCCGTGCAGGATATTCCACAACTTAACAAATGTATTAGTTGAGGTATAAAACACTATATTCAAAGTAAATATATATTTTGTCGAATTATCTTTTTTGAAGAGCCGAAGAATAACTTTTTCAAGAATGAACTCGATAGGTTTTAAGACGAAACAAGTAAGATAAGCAGTCAAAAGTCCCTTAAAACAATGTAAAATGTAGTGGACAGGAAGCACCTGTACGGGGAGTAGATGATCCCGCCCTCCACGAGTGTCCTGCTGCCTTGTCAGGTGGGTCTTGGCCGACCAAAGGCTAAGGGACTTAACCTTGACAGAAGACAACATGCTGTCTTGCAGGCCATACTTGACTAAACAAAGGCTAAGGGAGTTAACCCTGACAAAAAATCGAACAAGGCCTGGTAGGAGGCCTCAAGATAACAACCCCACCATCAACCAAGGCTACAGTGGCCTAATCCCTGCTTATCCAAAACCAAACTGATTCAGAAAAATAAAGGCAATATACCCGGCTTGACCTTTCAACGACGAACATTGAAACGAACACGGACTGTGATTTTTTTGGAACATGGAATGTTAGGGAAATAAAATTCAAAAGAGTTAGAATTAGACATCTTGGCCATTACAGAAACAAAGAACAAAATGACAAGGAATAAAACATGTAGCACCAAATCATACTTTAATCGTCTCAGGAGCTAGAGCATGAGTAGGCTTTGTAGTGCATAAAAGGTTGGAAATTTATAAGCCCACGGCTATTAGAGGTAAACCAAAATGACGAGAAATTAAATTATTAATAGCTTATGGACCAAAAGAAGACGCAACTGAAAAAGAAGAATATATCTTCGGACAAATAGCTGCAAAGAATCTTAAACACAAACAGAAACGGGTGGTTTGGGATATTTAAACGCTAGAGTAGGTAACAATATAAAAACGTCAGGAAAAGCAATTTGGTAAAAAAGGAAAGAACTTCTCCAAGTGGAATGAGACTAACAGGTTTTGCTAAAAATTAACATGAAAATAGCCAATACCTTTTATCCTCCTAAACACATCCGCAAATATACAAGAGTAATTGAAGACAGGTGTGAAAAGTCAATGTTAGACTGCATAATAGTTAGCAGCTACCTTTTATACAGTACAATGGATGCAAGAGTAAACAGATGAGCAGAAATATTTAGTGATCATTACTTAGTTATTGCTAAAATTAGATTACTGACTGAAAAAAACAAACAGAAATGGAAAGAGAAGAAAGCTACTAAACTCAAAATAGAGGACCTAAATAAACCAGTAGTAAAACAGGTATACCAAACTAGGAGAAAAAGATTTATCAGTGAAAGACAGATGGATCTGAATGATAGCACAATAGAAGAAAAGTGGCAAATGTATAACGAAACACTCTTCAGTTGCTCTGAAGGAGCCTGTGATAGGAAATTACAGGAGATAGGAAACGAACAGCATGGTGGAATGTGAATGTCAAGACGATCAAAGAAAAGAAGGATGCTGGAAAGAAATATTTGCAAAAAAAGAGACCAGAGGATATTACAGATTACGTCAATAAAAGAATTATCACCAAAAGAGGAAGTTAGGAAAGCAAAACAGGAACAATGGGAAGAGTTTCAAGATGTGTCCATTTAAACGAAATGGTTGATATTGATGCTTTTTTGCTCAAAATTTCAATTACTAGACAATCTGGGACAGGGAATCTTGACCTCATAAGTGACGGTAAAGAAAAAAGATTAAGAATTTTATTTTTCATATTGAAGTTAATCTAAAGCTTATATATGACCATTGAAACAAATGGTTCAAATTGTTGCCTTTTTGCTACAACATTTCTCTTAGCTTCAAGAAAGCTATCAAGGAAATCAAAAGCTGTTCTGGAGGGGCAGTGAAGAGCACGAGAAAGACCAAAGCATGCCCAATACAACAAATTAAGAATGTCAAAAGAAAAATAATGTAAGAATACAGCGAAATCTTGGAAACATGGAGAAAGCATTTTTCATAAATTACATAATCCCTTCAAAACATATGAAAAAAGTAAAGATCAATTAGTAAGAGTAACAAGCAATCCAGAGGAGGCACCTGAAGATGTAGTATATCAATGGAAGACATGCAAATAGCTATAAGAAAAGTTAACTTAGGGAAATACACAGGAGCATATCATGTTTATCCAAAATGATTAAAATCAATGGAGAGAGGCAGACAAACTACTACATACAATATGCCAATAAGCATGGAAGTCAAAACAGGTGCCAAAACGACTGGGAAAAGGAACTGTAGTATCAATACATACGAAAGGATCAACTATGGAATGCTCAAACTATAGAGGTACTTTGCGTACCAGGACCAATGTATGCCAGGATACTGGAAATTAGACTAAGGAAAAGAGTAGATGATCAGATGGAAGAACGTCAGAGTAGATTTAGACAAGGAAAACGTGTACAAGACCACATATTTACAATTAGACAAATAATAGAAAAATTCCTTGAGAGAAACATCGACTTGCACCTGTGTTTTATTGACTTAGAAAAACCATTTTACACTGTGAGGAGGGATGAACTATGGTATTCTTTCAAAGAACACAATGTAGAACAATATTTAAAAGAAGCCATAAACAACATGTGCAGTGAGATTAACTGGAAACATATCTGCAGAATTTGATGTAGATATAGGAGTAAGACAGGGTTGTAACGTAAGTCCCTTTTGTTTATCACATTTATGGATTCAGTCGCAAGGCCATTCTTTAAAAATGAAGAAAATGAATGTAGGCATGTGGAAGCTCAAACCAGCAAACGTGTCAATGCTTTCATTTGCCGATGATTTAGTTCTCTTTGTAAAATCAGAAAGTGACCTTCAGTCGAACATCAACATTATGAACAATGAACTAAATAAAAAAGAGGAATGAGAGTAAATGCAAAGAAAACAAAACAATGATGGAGAAGCTATAAACACAAAGGTCTTAAATTGGGCAGGAAAATTAAGAACAAATTCAGAGCTACAATAACATAGGAGTAATGATTAACTCAGATGGAAAACTAAGAGATGAAATAAGCTAGAGAATCAAAAATGCAATATTTAACAGAAGGCAAATCGAAAGAAGGAACGAATAAAATATGAACAAGAAGAGACAAATAAACGTAATAATCATTATATACCTAAGAAGAATAAAATATTAGAGAAGATCAAATATTATGATGATAAGATAGAGAATGCAGAAGTCTGAAAGTTTGAGAATAAATACATCTTTATAATAAAGTAATTAACGTTTAAAAATTATACGACCTAATCAAAGAGATAAACATTAATTATGAAGCAAACAAGTTATAGGGCTTCAGAAAATATAATTTCTTAAAGAAAACATATCAACAAGAAATTAATAGATTCAAAGAAAAAGTAGCAATACAAACCACGATGAACACAAAGAAGAATATCAAGATAAAATAAATGTTTATATAAACTAGTTTAAAAAATCTAAATAATCAAGACTTATCAAATTCTATTAATAATAAAGTTTTTACTGAAGTTGTTATTTAAATGGAACAATTGATTAATGAAGGAAATTTTGTTTCTCTTAATGGAAAAATATAAACAAATAACAGTGATGAGTTTGAAGAATATAAAGATAAAGAGGCAAATGTAGTTTCTTTAGTATTAAACAACTAGCATAGTATATTGAATCGTTAGAAACAAATTCAGATATGAATGAAATGTATTTTACCGGAAATATTAAACATGGTTCAGAAAAGTTTAGAACAGTTAAAAAGTCCAAGAAGGGCACGGAACATCATTTCCACTCTATCAAGGAATATGAAGGAAAATACTGTTATATCCCATCAGAGAATAGTTGTTTTATTAAATGTTATGAACGGTTAACCGAAAAAAACATACAGAAAAGTATAAAGAATTTGTTTATAAGGAATTCGAGGATAATGATACGAAAATTATTCCATTTATAATGTCGATTGTTAAGTTTTTTATTTCTTAAAGACGTTGTAGAATATGTTAATCAATCGATAGACATACTTATTCTAAAAAGTCGATACAGTTTACATCTTCGTGTATTACCTTCATAATCCAAATAAATATTCTATTGAATATTATTGTTTAATTGATGAAAATAATAAAAATGAAGCAATTAAAGAAATTGAAATGAATTATAAGCAAGAATGAAAACAGTTAAATGAAGATGTAAAAAAAGTACAATTGTATAGATGTAAAACAGACATAGAAGAAAGAAATAGATCTTAGGACGCAAATATGATATTGAAACATTTGCGGATGAAACTGGAAAACGAGTTCCATATGCTCTTGGATCTATTTAATAGTTGTCTGAAAAAACTTGTATGTGAAGAAAATGGGACCGAATAGAGATATGAGAGATTAGTAAATAAACACATTAGATTACTTATAGGTGAAGGTTGTATTGAACAATATTTTAAATACTTAACGGCAATAAATAAAACACCTTTTACTTAATTGCACAAAATGGATCAAGATTTTATTCTGAAATAATTAAACAAATTATTGAATGTAACTCTTAATAATCTTTCTATTGAAAAGAAATGGCAGACAAATAATGAAACAAAATAAGAAAATGCATTTAAGATGTTCCTTACAACGTGTGAAATCAAGTTTATTAAGATGGGCTTTAGATTATAAAATTCTAAAGAATATTCAAAAGATTAATTTCGATATGACGAAAGATGATTCCATGTTTTAAAAATGATGTTCTTTGTTTAGCCGGTTGTGTATCTTTATATAATTTAACGATGAGATATCTGACTGGATAGAAAACGCAATGTAATTTAACCTCATCCTCATTAACATTTAAATCATTGATGAAGAAAATTTCCATCATCTTTATTGATCCTTTAAACAAGGAATTATACTTGTGTTATCACAATTTCCGTTTGAAGAATAAAAAAGAATATTTCAATGCATTTAAATTAAAAACAAATTTAACTTAGTTATTAATCATTAAATGTTTAGATTTTAGGAGAAGTATACACAAATGCAAAGGTGGGTAAATAAATAGTGCGGTGAAACAATATACATAGAATGTTTTGTTTTTCTTGAAAGATAGACTAATTATAGACAAAATCAGTTTAGCTTTATACATTCATTAACTTATTATACATCATTCATTCACCATCGATCAATTTACATTTCGTAAACATTGTGAGGAAAACGCCATTGTGCTTTCAAAGTAAGGTATGTTCAAACTTTCATATGGCGCTTGGAAGAAAAGATCTAAAATATTTGTCAGTGCGGAATTTTAAATTTATAAGTCGGCCGCTTCTACTACTTGTTTTGGGTATGGAGAAAAGAGTGGGTGTTGTCTTTTATTATACTCCTGAGTTTGATCTTGTATTAAATCTCATACAGATCTTCAAAGGTCTCCTCTACATCATTTATGAGTTTCCCCATGTGTTTCAGTGTCCTATTAAATTTCTTCTTTTCTTTATCTCTTGTATTTCCTCCTATGTAGTTATACTAAAAATAATAATACTCTTTATGCAAGTTTGACGGAAAAGTCTTACTAGAGTGATATCGATTTGAAACTTATAAACCTTCGTCCTCAAATACATTCTTTTGTTCACGTTCTTTAAAATTTTATTTGATTATTTTTACCATTCTAGCCTCTCGTCAAAAATTATGCGAAGATATTTATATTCATTAACTTTCTCAATTGCATCATCTTTTATAACAATATCATTATGGATGTTATTTGTCTTCCTAAAATCAAAAAATCATTTCTTTTCTTTTGTTAACATTAAGTTGTAAATAATTGTCATCACACCATTTTACAAAACGTTTTGATTTCTGAGCATAATTGATTAGATCTACTTCTGGCCTGATAAGAGCTTGGCTAAATGTATCATCTGCATATTTTATTATTGGGATGTTTTCAAAAAAAGTTTTACAATCATTAATGTAGATAGAAAGAATATAGGGGCAAGGACAGTCCCCCTGATGTGCTCCAGTGTTTGGTACAGTTACTGACGAGTCAAAAAAACCATTCTCCGATTTTAATCTAACAAATTGAGGTCTGTTTTGTCAGAAAATCTTAAGATCCAGAAACTTACATTTTTCCCAAACCCAATATTTAATAATTTAGGAATCAGCATGTGTGGCTGTATTGTATTAAAAACACTTGAAAAATCAACAAAAATATTTTACATAGCTTTTGTATCAAGATGATATGTAAACGTTATTTATAAAAAAAATTTAGCCCAACGCCCACTTTTAGATTTAAACCCAAATTGGTGTAGGTCGACAAACCCATTCTAATCCCAAATTGTTTTCAACTAATCCTCAAGACATTTGTTTTATATCACTAAATTTTGGGACAGGAGATTAATACCCAATACGACAAATTAAGAATGTCAAACCCAGAAATAATGAAAGAAGAACAGCTAAATCCTGGAAACATGGAGAAAGCATTTTCACCAATTACATAATCCCTCCAGAACGTATATTTAATCAATTTGTAAAGATCAATTAATAAGATATCAAGTAATCCAGACCAGATAGCTGAAGATGTAGTATATCAATGGAAGAAATCCAAACAGCTATAAGAAAGGTAATAATCCAAAAGGCCCATGAGCAGATCAAGGTTGTCAAAAGTGATTAAAATGTTTGAGGTAGACAAAACCCTACATCAATATGCCAACAAGCATGGAAGTCCAAACAGGTGCTAGACCCTGGAAAAAAGGGAATCCCTAACCAATACATAAGAAAAGGATCAACTATGGAATGCTCAAACTATCTGATATCACTAACCCATGTCTAATTCCAAAAAAAGTATATGCCTAGGATACTGGAAATTAGACTAAGGAAAAACTAAAGGATCAGATTGAAAGCATAGTGGATTTAACAAGGAAAAAGTGTACTAACCAACACATTCACAATTAGACAAATAATAGAAAAATTCCACAGAAAACGATCGACTTCACATCTGTGTTTTATTGACTTATCTAAGGCATTTGACACTGTGAGGAGGGACAAACTATGACATTCCGTAAAAGAACACCATGTAAGCAAAATTAAATAAAGCCATCAAAAGTTTTTACAATAAACCAACATATGCAGTGAGTAGCTGGAAACATATCTGCAATTTGATGTAGATATTGGAGTAAGACTTGTAACCCAAGTCCTCTTTTGTTTATCACATTTATGGCTTCAGTCGCAAAGGCATCCTCAAAAATGAAGAAAATGAATGTAGGTATGTGGAAGCTCAAACCAGTAAATGTATCAATGCTTTCATTATCCGATGATCTAGTTCTGTTTGGAAAATCAGAAAGTGACCTACAGTCGCACATCAACATTATAAACAATGAACTAAATAAAAGAGGAATAAGAGTAAATGCAAATAAAACCAAAACAACCCTAGTAACTAGGAAGCCAAAACACAAAATCTTAAATTGGGCAGGGAGTATTTACAACAAGTTCAAAGCTACAATTGCTCAGGAGTAATGATTAACTCAGAGGGAAAACTAAGAGAAGAAATCAACCATGAAATCAAAAGGCAAGTGCAATATATAACCATCTAGGAAAGGCATTTGTAGGTAAACAAGAATTGTCAACAAAAAACAAAATGGCAGTATACAGTACAGTTTATTGTCCTACTCTCCTTTATGGCAGCGAAACTTGGACTTTATAGAGTAGATAATACAGTAGAGTACAGGCAGCTGAAAGAAATATCTACGAATTAGTAGGGAAAAACTAAAAGCGACAAAATCAGAAACACAACAATAAGAGTCAAACAAAAGCAGATGGCATAAAAACTAAGATAAAAAAATAAATCAATTGAGATGGTTTGGGCATGTAAACAGAATGAATGACAATAGAATAGCTAAATCAGTGTACAGTGCTAAAGCCCAAGGTAAAAGACCAAAAAAGCAGACCTCGGAGAAAGTGGAAGAAGATATAGGGGAGGCATTGAAACATAGAAATTTAACTTTTTTGGAAGGAAACATTCCTGCCAAGACAGGGCATCCTGGAGAAATACCATCTTGGGCATCTGAAAACCCATACACCGAAAGGTAGAATGGGAACTGATAAAGAAAGAAAGAAAAATAGTTGGGACATTTTCCAAGCATTCGGTATTTCATAATTTAACGACAGTGATAAATTAGATATGTACGGAAATATACCTGAGAGTTCAGTAGAACATAATTTCATGACACGTGAGGTTATATTGTCCGGTCCAGAGGCTTTGTTTATTTTAAGATTTTTGAAAAGTTTATTTACTTCATTTTCAATGACCGTTATTGGTGTATCTTCATTTTCTTTGAGGCTGCTTCTCATACCATCTATGTGATCAGAAAAGTCAAGTTGGTCAAATCTAGCGTAAAAAGTGTTCAGGTCGTCAACATGCTCTTTTTCTTTTCCCATCTCTAAAAATACAGATTTTCTTTCGTTCTATAGCCTACAATGTTTTTCATTCCATCCCAGACACATCTCAAGTTATTTGATCTAAATTTTCTTCAATGTTGTTTTTGTATTTCTTTTGGCATTCTTTAATTTTCTGTTTTAATTCTTTCTGAACTGTTTTCTTCTTTTCGTCATTTTTTCTCCATGAATGCGCGTTTTTTGTTATTGAGTAAAAGTTTGAGTTCGCGTTTCACTCATGGTTTATTATTTGGAAATACTTTTGGGGTTGTCTTTTCTAGGACAGATTCTTAAAAAATAAACATAAGAGCTCACAGCACCATTCAGTTCCTCAAGGCCCTCACATGCGTCATAAAACACACTCCAATCAGTACAAGCAAAACAACCTTTCAACCTTTCATATGCATCATCATTCCGGACAAACTTAGTTTTCTTAACTGGCTTTTCCTCAATCAGTTTGGTCTTGTACTTGGGCATCATTAGTATCATGTTGTGGTCTGATGTGAAGAGTGATGGAAGAGCCTTGCTTTTATATCCATTTGCCACATTAGAATAAAATAAGTCAATTATTTTATCTTGACGTGTTGGACATGTCACATGTTGGTAGAATGAAAGGGAAGGGTCAATGTTCCTTTGATTGAAATCTCCAGTTGTAACTATAACAGAATCGGGGGATGACGTTAATTTTTCATCAAGTATGTCTGTAATTTCCATTGTTATTGTTGATGTGTTAGCATCGCATGGGATATATACTACATTTACTATTATCTTTTGAAATTCTCTTGGCATATAATATGGTCTTAAAGATAGGCTAATATCTAATACAATCAGCAGTGCAGTGGGTTTTTTTTTCCAAACATGGATGTTGTTTTCATGACACCATCGTTTGTTTATATAGGCACAGACACCTCCTCCATCGGTTTTTGTCAAGTTTGTAATATTCTGATCATTTCTTTCCAACACAAAGCCATCGGTCTCAAAACTACTGTCCGGCATTTCTTCCTTTAACCACGACTCACTTAAACACATAATAGAGGCGTTTCTGTATTTGCTCAAGTAACCAGTACATGATTTAAGTTCATCGTGTTTGTTGTTAAGTGACCGTACAATTCCTGTGATCACAACTGGCAACACAGGTCGCTTCCGTCTCCTGACCATACGCGCTTTGACACCACCTTTTCTTCCTCTTTTATTTTTCTTCTGTTCGTGTAGTTGCAAATTGACCACGTTGTTGTGAAAGTGAACAGTGTTCGGTACACGAGGGCGAAGGGATTTCAAAGTAAGTGAATCATAAACATGGCGTTGAGATTGAACCTCACCAAATGTTTTAAAGATATTATTCGTTTGAAAGCTAGAATTTATCAGTAATAAAACCAAGAATGTCCACACAAAGAGAGGAATCACAATCATATTTTCTATTCTCACAAATAAATTTCAACATTCAAAGGAGTGGTATAGGAAATCAATATTCTAATGTCACGGAGCAGGTGAGAAACACGTCATCGCCGTGTAAACAGCGCTGACTGGAGATGGTAAAAGACTTTGAACGGATCCGCCAACTTTACAACGGTTGCCTTGCCGGACAATTTGATTCATTTCAAAGTCGTGAAGTATGCATGATGTAGAATGATCCATCGTAAGTACACATTGGGAAGCCTTTTTGTGGCCCTCTAAGTAGCTTCATACTCGTTGGTACGTTTTAAGGCAAAAGTACAGTAGATAAATTTACGTTCAGCAACGTAGAAGGACCATTGAACTGTCTAGCCCCTTGCAAATGTGATTATCAAAACATGCAATATTTACCTAACCAGCATCTTCGACGACATCATAGTTTTATGGGCACCGAATATAGTCAGGATGTTGAATATGCTACAACTTACATCGATTTTATCGGCATATACGCGTTGATGTTAAACCAAATGGTGGATAGGCTGGCTGTGTCCTTCTGTGCTCTCTCTCTGTTTTCTTGGATTTGTATTATTTCACCTGGATATACCGGTTTGGCCTTTTTTAATTTTTGGATATAACATTTAAAGGCATCTGTTCACAATTGTAGTCACAAACTGTGAACTTTTAGCAGTCTTAATCCATAATCTTAAACATTTTAATCATGGATTTTAAATCTTCAATGACTCCACAATCATATTTTGTCTGATGACGCGTTTCCGTTCAATAAGTGAATCATAAACATGGTGTTGAGATTGAACCTCACCAAATGTTTTAAAGATATTATTTGTTTGAAAGCTAGAATTTATCAGTAATAAAACCAAAAATGTCCGCACAAAGAGGGAATCACAATCATATTTTCTATTTTCACAAATAAATTTCAACATCCAAAGAAGTAGTATAGGAAACCAATATTCTAATATCACGAAGCAGGTGAGAAACACACCATCGCTGTATGAACAGCGCTGACTAAACTAAAAATGAATGAGAAAAAAGAAAAACATTAATATTAATGCACATTCCCATAAGTTATAACAAAACCATTTGATAGAAAAAGTGTTAAAGGAGGAAGGATTGCTGCTAACTTTCAGAAGTTTGATACAAGTGAAGAAGTCGTAAATATATTAACTAAAAATTTAATTAGAAACAATATTTGAGTGAGTATAATAAACTTGATAAAAATTCTCATACGTTTAAAATATAACAGAAGAAATAGAAAAACATAAAAGAAGTAGAAAGGATGATTGCGTTATATAATAACCACATATATCCATCTGCCATGGCAAATCTAAATTCAGAATATCCTCGAGCACAATCGGCTACAATATTTAATAGAAAAACAGAAGAAAACGAATTTCTTGATAAATTTAACAATCAAGAGCGTATACCAAAGACAAGTATATTTAAAGTGTTATAGGAGTATACAGATAATATGTTTTTACCCCTATTTTATGTATGAATAAAGTAAATAAAAAAGAGGTTTTGCTAAGTAAATCAGGAAGATGTTGTGACACTCTAACATCAGTTGATCTTCAAGAAATTGCTAGATGTGGAGAAAAATAATTAATATACTTGATGGATTAGTTTCTGAAGAAAACTTCGCAATTAACCAATTTAGAGAATATGTTTATGGGTTATATGATCTTAAGAACAAATTCAAAGAGGAGAAAAAATAAGGTTGGTTATGCATTGGTAAAGTTATTATTACATTCTTTATATCGAAAAATGGTTCAGAAGGATATATGAACAAAAAGCCATTTATGGAATGAAGAAACATTGAGAAAAAATATACTGATAACATAATTTTAAAAAAAACAACCCACAATCAATATTACATTGAAGAGAATATTGGAGATGAATTACAAAAACAATTAATGCCTTCACATCTGGCTATTCTGTCTCACTCTAAAAGATTAATGAATGATGTTGGAAATGTGTAAGCCCACTGACCAAACGAAGATGCCACCAAAGAAGAAAAAGATATCTTAAAAATGATGTACAAATAAAAAATTCAAACCCAAACAGGAATTAATAGTTTTAGGAGATTTACACGCTAGAGTAGGCAACAATGTAGAAACATCAGGAGGAGTAATAGGGTAAAGAAGGACAGACAATAACTTCTCCAAATGGAGAGAGACTAATAGATTTTTGCTTAAAGAATAACATGAAAATAGGTAACACATTTTTCCCTCATAACGACATCCACAAATATACAAGAGCAAATGAAGACAGATGTGAAAAGTCAATCATAGACTACATAATAGTTAGCAGCTCCCTTTTTACAGTACAATGGATGCTAGAGTAAGCAGAGGAGCTGAAATATCTAGTGATCATCACCTAGTGATAGCCAAAATGAGATTATTAACTGAAGAAAACAAAACAAAAGGAAAGAGAAGAAAGCTACTCAACTCAAAATAGAAGAACTAAATAAACCAATAGTGAAACAAGAAATACTTGCAAACAAAGAGACCAGAGGGTAGGATAGATTACGTGAGTAAAAGAACTGTCACCAAAGAGGAAGTTTGGAAAGCAAAACAGGAACAGTGGGAAGACTTTGGACAAAGACTTCAAGAAAGGAAATCGAAAGCTGTTCTGGGGAGCAATCAAGAGAATGAGAAAGACCAAAGCATGCCCAATACGACGAATTAAGCATGCCATTTAATGAAAGGAGACATCAAAATCATGGAAACGTGGAGGAAGTATTTTCACCAATTACATAATCCCTCCAGAACTTATGAAACAAGGAGTACAGATCAATTATTAAGAGTAACAAGTAATCAAGATGAGGCAGCTGAAGATGTAGATATCTCAATGGAAGATCTTCAAACAGCTATAAGAAAAGTGAAATTAGGAAAAGCCCCAGGAGCAGATCAAGTTTATCCAGAAATGATTAAAAACCAAGGGAGAGAGGCAGACAAACTACTACATGCAATATGTCAACAAGCCTGAAAGTCCAAACAGGTGCCAGACGACTTGAAAAAGAGCACGGTAGTACCAATGCATAAGAAAGGATCAACTATGGAATGCTAAACCTATAGAGGGATATCACTACTAGCCGACCAGGAAAGGCGTATGCCAGGATTCTGGAAATGAGACTAAAGAAAAAAGTAGAGGATCAGATTGAAGAGCATCAGAGTCGATTTAGACCAGGAAGAAGTGTACAAGACCAGATATTTACAATTAGACAAGTAATAGAAAAATTCAGAGAAACATCGACTTGCACCTTAGGTGTGTTCTTTTTTTATTTTAATTGTTCCCTGTAATAGAGAGATGCTGACCAATTACCAAGTTTAAAAGCCAAAAGTAAATCAGTCGTTGGTACCTCAATATACACAAATCGTCGACCTGTCTTATATGGGGTCCAGACTCCGATCTCACTTCTATAACATTCAAATTTTAGTGGGCAAAGGAGTCTGATTCCCGTTGTTTCCAAATTTTCTACAATTATATCATTGTCAACACTAAAGGGAGGAGGGGGGGCCTCAGACGATTAATTTTGTGGAGGGAAAGAAGACCCATTTAGATTGAAGGGGTTGTCAGATACTAGTGAAAAAGGCAAACCTTTCAGGTTGAACCCCGCCGTTTACAATTGTCCTCTGGCTTCCTTGATTTCGCATAGATTCTCCAAATCCCCCCCCCAATAGTTGAGAGCCATTTACCCAACCCTGCCCAAATCACATTGGCAAGAGCCCGACAAATTGTAAGGCCATCAATTTATTTCCAATCATAAGACATGAGGTAGGATAAGGCAGTCACTTGGATGTAGAGAGGAGCAACTCTCTCAACATCGGGCCTAGGCATATCCACCATTTTCTCTAGATCAAAGAAAAGCGTAGTAATCAAATGACAAATGAAATTGAAATAACAGTCAACTATTTACCTACAAGCTTGATTAAAAGAACGGGAAACAATACTTATAACACCTGAACAACACCTGAACAACACTTGAACAAAAAAACTGAGAAATTGATAAGCAAAATGTTGATACAAAAACCAAATCAGCAGAGCTGTAGAAAACACGACTCGATACCGAGATTGCAAAACGGGAATCTCAAGTTTAATAGTTTTATTGAAGAAAGATATCATATAAAAATATCTACTTTGTATAAGCACATACAATTTAGTGTGATGTGTGATAAATATCAAGAGTTGTTACAATGCGATCTTAGATTTACTGAAATTATGAATAATATGCCCGAAATTATTGAAACACTGCGAAGCCCTTGTGATTCTACTTAGAGGAGAAAATTCTAAAGTTGATTTTCTTTAAAATCTACAATGTAAATAAATTATTGTTTTTTTTTACATATTTTTGAATTAGTGTAGCATATTTATAAAGGGTGCTTTCAGATTTATCTGATAGACTACAACCAGTTTTTGTTTTCTAGGAGGAATAACCTTATTCATTATTTTTGGCGTTCCGCTATTACTAATCTCAGTTAGTGTTTTCACTGCAACTTTTTTAACTACATTTGTTGCAACTTCCTTTACCGCTTGAGATGTAGCAGCACTTACTACTCTGAAATAAGTAACCCAGCTCCATAATAACATCCATTACCCCTTCCAGTATTCAATTCGGATATATCATTTTTTAAAGGAAAAATAATAATTAATTAGATTCTATCATTTACCATGAAAGAATGAATAAACAAGGAGGCTCTTCATCATTAAAGTAATTATTTTTTATACAATTCAGATGCATATTTATTGGATTATTATTGAATATATTTATATCCTTTTCAGCGTAGTGTAATTAATTCTTATTATCACCGCCATATACTTTTTTTTAGAGTGAAAACCTATAGTGTTTCCAATAGAGTAAGGATGAGTGAAGAAAATCTTACTTTTATTCCTCTTCAAGTGTTAAGAACAGATTTGTTTTTAATATCACTAAAAAATCGATACATTTCATTAGTAGAATACTTTAACTTGATAGTCTTACTATTTTTGTGTGTGTAAATCATAACATCCTCTAGATACTTCATAATCATACCAATCTTTATTAACCTCTTTAATTTCCAACGTATTATTTGTGCCATTAATATTAAATAATTTTACATTTGTATTAAACACAACCAAAGCAATGTCACAATTTTCACAACTAATCGATTTTCTAATGTATCATTAAGAGCAATGGTATAACTTTTTTCTCTAACATATTTTGAACATCATTAAAACCCTTATTTATTCTCCGTCTGAGTTCTTGTTTTAACTTTTCTAGTATTTGCAAACCTAATTCAAAATCAAGTATTTTCATTGTATCATCACTTTTATTTTCAGTTTATAATACACAAAATTTATGTGCATTCAGTTTCATATACAGAATATAGAAGGTCACTTCTCACGTCAATGAAATCTAATAGTTACTTCACACTTCTCACGTCAATTAAATCTAATAGTTACTTCACACTTCTCACGTCAATGAAATCTAATAGTTACTTCACACTTCTCACGTCAATGAAATCTAATAGTTACTTCACACTTCTCACGTCAATGAAATCTAATAGTTACTTCACACTTCTCACGTCAATGAAATCTAATAGTTACTTCACACTTCTCACGTAAATGAAATCTAATAGTTACTTCACACTTCTCACGTCAATGAAATCTAATAGTTACTTCTTCACTTCTAAAATCTAATGGAATATGATCTTGATCTGTAATCTTTACGTTAAAATCTCTTATGTCATTTAATGTTACTGGTAAATATATAGGATTGGTGTGAGTCTGGGTGATTTTATAACCTGGAGAAACTTGAGGAAGAAAAGAATATAAACGGGGGATTGTGAACCACTTACAATTGAACCATTAACAATAAAACGTGAATGAAAATATTATTTATTGCTAGGATGTTCGCGATATATTTTCTGGCTCGTGTACTCCTGCTTTAGTAAATCCTAAAATATTTTTGATACTTTATTATGTCTAAATTTAACTTCATAATTTGATTTAATATAATATAGAATTAAAGGTATTTAGATTAGCGATGAATTGAAATGGTTCTTCGTCGTCATTCTTTTTTAACTGTCTTTCTATCTCTTTATTCAAACCGACCGTTAAATTCATACGACCCAACAGGAATAATAAGTTATTTTGTGTTATCTTTTATTGTATATTCTATTACATCATTATAAGATGAAATGTTTGGTAAATAAATTGTAGTAACTCTCCAAATCAACGACTGCCATCTCGTATTGTCTATTTGGACCGAGTTGTAATGGAAGATTAAAGCTTGTAGTAAAGACAGATTTATTTCTACTAACTATGATTTGATGATTTTCTTTGGGAGATGTATTCTTAATTAATTGATTAAGTTTTTCAATCATTTCTTTTCCAACTTTATTATCCATTTTTACTTGGCAAAATAGGGTCACACGTTTTTGGGGAAATAGAAATTGTACAAATTGTGTCTGTATTATCTACTGGAGAAAGAATTATCTATTGTTACAAAGTTATAAAAAAAACATGATCTTGATATATATGTTGTAGATTTTGTTATCTTGTTTTAATGAACATATAAAGTTACAATTTTCTCTGATTGTTTGTCGACGTAAAAATAATTTTGTGATAAATAAAAACAGTGAGTATGTGAATGTCTACCAGGTGTATAATAAACATTACACTTATTTTGTATTTCTAAGAACGCATCATCGAATATCATTACATCTTTATAACATCATTTTCAATCTGTTCCATCAATTCCTTGATTAACATCTTCGAAGAATGCGCAGTTGATTGGATTTTTTTTTATGGATTTGTTAATCCTATTTCTTTTATTACTTCATAAGGAGAAATATCTTTTTTTATAATACTCTCTGTGATTAGAAATACTGAATATTACCTCTTTTACTAAATTATTATCAAACCCACACTTCATTATCTTATATTTTGTTTGAAATAACGACTTTCCATCAACTATTAATTTATCAAAATCTGATATATCAGGTTTTTAAAATAGATTTAATATTAAATGTGTTTTTCCACCTGATTTACAAACAATTAAACC
This sequence comes from Doris montereyensis, assembly GCA_037039925.1. NCBI lineage: Eukaryota > Metazoa > Mollusca > Gastropoda > Nudibranchia > Dorididae > Doris > Doris montereyensis. The sequence continues at coordinate 188,192 of JAXRKP010000803.1, read as the reverse complement.
TCTGATTGATTTTGGTAATATTGGTGAATTATTTCTAGTTGATAGATTTTCCCAATCTAGCTTAGTATCCATTTTATTGAGGAACATATTAAATTAGACTATTATTAAGTTCGTATTATACATTTAGAGGAATCCCGAAAACATCTTTAGCATTATGTGAAACGACCCTATATTAGCACGTTTAGTGGTTTTGGGGTATCCTGCGGGTACCTGCGCTCCACTTCGGATACCTCAACAACTTATTCTATTCATGGAGTAGAAAAGATTTCAGCTGATTACACTTAAGATAGAAATGGCTTTAGCCCCGTACACTATAATTAGAGACCGCTTTATCCCCATACACTATAGGTAGAGGACCCAGCTTTTGAACCCCATACACTTTAGGGAAATAGTGCTTTGGACCCATACGCTATAGGCAATGACGGCTTAAGCCCCGTACACTATAGGTAGAGACAGCTTTAACCCCATACGCTATAATAGCTTAAGCCCCGTACAATATAGGTAGAGATACATTTTGCTCAGTACGCTATAGGCAATGACGGCTTAAGCCCCGTACAATATTATAGGTAGAGACACATTTTGCTCAGTACGCTATAGGCAATGACGGCTTAAGCCCCGTACAATATTATAGGTAGAGACACATTTTGCTCAGTACGCTATAGGCAATGACGGCTTAAGCCCCGTACAATATTATAGGTAAGGACACATTTTGCTCAGTACGCTATAGGTGAAGACGGTTTTAGCCATGTCCATTATAGGAGGAGACGCGTTAACGCCGTTCACTATAGGTAGGAAAGACTTAAGCCGAGTACGATGTAGGCAGAGACGGCTTTAGCCCCGTTCATTATAAGTAGACACGGCTTTAGTCCAGTTCACTCTAGTTAGTTATAGACGACTTTAGCCCTGTGCATTACAGGTAGATACGGCTTTAGCCGTGTACACTATAAGTAGAGAAGGCTTTGCACCTGTGTACTATGGTTACAAGGGGCTTTAGCACCTTACATTATACGTAATGACGGCTTAAACCCCGTACACTATAGGTAGAGACAGCTTTATCACCTTACAATATAGCTGGACACTGTTTTATCACTTTATGCTATAGGTATACACGGCCTTATCCCCGTACACTATAGGTATACACGGCCTTATCCCCGTACACTATAGGTATACACGGCCTTATTCCCCTACACTATAGGTATACACGGCCTTATCCCCGTACACTATAGGTATACACGGCCTTATCCCCGTACACTATAGGTATACACGGCCTTATCCCCGTACACTATAGGTATACACGGCCTTATCCCCGTACACTATAGGTATACACGGCCTTATTCCCCTACACTATAGGTATACACGGCCTTATCCCCATACACTATAGGTATACACGGCCTTATCCCCGTACACTATAGGTATACACGGCCTTATCCCCGTACACTATAGGTATACACGACCTTATCCCCGTACACTATAGGTATACACGACCTTATCCCCGTACACTATAGGTATACACGGCCTTATCCCCATACACTATAGGTATACACGGCCTTATCGCCGTCACTATAGGTATACACGGCCTTATCCCCGTACACTATAGGTATACACGACCTTATCCCCGTACACTATAGGTATACACGACCTTATCCCCGTACACTATAGGTATACACGGCCTTATCCCCGTACACTATAGGTATACACGGCCTTATCCCCCTACGCTATAGGTATACACGGCCTTATCCCCCTACACTATAGGTATACACGGCCTTATCCCCATACACTATAGGTATACACGGCCTTATCCCCCTATACACGGCTATAGGTATACACGGCCTTATCCCCATACACTATAGGTATACACGGCCTTATCCCCCTTATCCCCATACACTATAGGTATACACGGCCTTATCCCCATACACTATAGGTATACACGGCCTTATCCCCGTACACTTATCCCCATAGGTATACACGGCCTTATCCCCATACACTATAGGTATACACGGCCTTATCCCCGTACACTATAGGTATACACGGCCTTATCCCCGTACGCTATATCCCCGTACACTATAGGTATACACGGCTTATCCCCCTACACTATCCCTTATCCCCATACACTATAGGTATACACGGCCTTATCCCCATACACTATAGGTATACACGGCCTTATCCCCGTACACTATAGGTATACACGGCCTTATCCCCATACACTATAGGTATACACGGCCTTATCCCCATACACTATAGGTATACACGGTCTTATCCCCGTACACTATAGGTATACACGGCCTTATCCCCGTACACTATAGGTATACACGGCCTTATCCCCGTACACTATAGGTATACACGGCCTTATCCCCATACACTATAGGTATACACGGCCTTATCCCCATACACTATATGTATCACCTATCCCCATACACTATAGGTATACACGGCCTTATCCCCGTACACTATAGGTATACACGGCCTTATCCCCATACACTATAGGTATACACGGCCTTATCCCCGTACACTATAGGTATACACGGCCTTATCCCCGTACACTATAGGTATACACGGCCTTATCCCCATACACTATAGGTATACACGGCCTTATCCCCATACACTATATAGGTATACACGGCCTTATCCCCGTACACTATAGGTATACACGGCCTTATCCCCATACACTTATAGGTATACACGGCCTTATCCCCATACACTATATAGGTATACACGGCCTTATCCCCATACACTATAGGTATACACGGCCTTATCCCCATACGCTATCCCCGTACAGGTATACACGGCCTTATCCCCATACACTATAGGTATACACGGCCTTATCCCCATACACTATAGGTATACACGGCCTTATCCCCCTACACTATAGGTATACACGGCCTTATCCCCATACACTATAGGTATACACGGCCTTATCCCCATACACTATAGGTATACACGGCCTTATCCCCCTACACTATAGGTATACACGGCCTTATCCCCATACACTATAGGTATACACGGCCTTATCCCCGTACACTATAGGTATACACGGCCTTATCCCCGTACACTATAGGTATACACGGCCTTATCCCCCTACACTATAGGTATACACGGCCTTATCCCCGTACACTATAGGTATACACGGCCTTATCCCCATACACTATAGGTATACACGGCCTTATCCCCGTACACTATAGGTATACACGGCCTTATCCCCAGACACTATAGGTATACACGGCCTTATCCCCCTACACTATAGGTATACACGGCCTTATCCCCATACACTATAGGTATACACGGCCTTATCCCCTATAGGTACACTATAGGTATACACGGCCTTATCCCCATACACTATAGGTATACACGGCCTTATCCCCATACACTATAGGTATACACGGCCTTATCCCCGTACACTATAGGTATACACGGCCTTATCCCCCTACACTATAGGTATACACGGCCTTATCCCCCGTACACTATAGGTATACACGGCCTTATCCCCATACACTATAGCTAGGTATACACGGCCTTATCCCCACTACACTATAGGTATACACGGCCTTATCCCCGTACACTATAGGTATACACGGCCTTATCCCCACTACACTATAGGTATACACGGCCTTATCCCCATACACTATAGGTATACACGGCCTTATCCCCGTACACTATTATGTATACACGGCCTTATCACCGTACACTATAGGTATACTCGGCCTTATCCCCGTACACTATAGGTATACACGGCCTTATCCCCGTACACTATAGGTATACACGCCTTATCCCCGTACACTATATGTATATACGGCCTTATCACCGTTCACTATAGGTATACACGCCCTTATCCCCATACACTATAGGTATACACGGCCTTATTCCCATACACTATAGATATACACGGCCTTATCCCCATACACTATAGGTATACACGGCCTTATCCCCCACTATAGGTATACACGGCCTTATCCCCCTACACTATAGGTATACACGGCCTTATCCCCATACACTATGTATACACGGCCTTATCCCCGTACACGGGTATACCTTATCCCCGTACACTATAGGTATACACGGCCTTATCCCCATACACTATAGGTATACACGGCCTTATCCCCGTACACTATAGGTATACACAGCCTTATCCCCATACACTATAGGTATACACGGCCTTATCCCCATACACTATAGGTATACACAGCCTTATCCCCATACACTATAGGTATACACGGCCTTATCCCCATACACTATAGGTATACACGGCCTTATCCCCATACACTATAGGTATACACGGCCTTATCCCCGTACACTATAGGTATACACGGCCTTATCCCCGTACACTATAGGTATACACGGCCTTATCCCCATACACTATAGGTATACACGGCCTTATCCCCATACACTATAGGTATACACGGCCTTATCCCCGTACACTATAGGTATACACAGCCTTATCCCCGTACACTATAGGTATACACGGCCTTATCCCCATACACTATATGTATACACGGCCTTATCCCCGTACACTATAGGTATACACGGCCTTATCCCCGTACACTATAGGTATATACGGCCTTATCCCCATACACTATAGGTATACACGGCCTTATCCCCGTACACTATAGGTATACACGGCCTTATCCCCATACGCTATCTAGGTATACACGGCCTTATCCCCGTACATCGGTATACACGGTATACACGGTATTAATCCCTATACACTATAGGGATACACGGCCTTATCCCCCCTACACTATAGGTATACACGGCCTTATCCCCGTACACTATAGGTATACACGGCCTTATCCCCCTTATCCCCGTACACTATAGGTATACACGGCCTTATCCCCATACACTATAGGTATACACGGCCTTATCCCCGTACATCTATAGGTATACACGGCCTTATCCCCATACACTATAGGTATACACGGCCTTATCCCCCTTATCACCGTCACTATAGGTATACACGGCCTTATCCCCGTACACTATAGGTATACACGGCCTTATCCCCATACACTATAGGTATACACGGCCTTATCCCCATACACTATAGGTATACACGGCCTTATCCCCATACACTATAGGTATACACGGCCTTATCCCCCTACACTATAGGTATACACGGCCTTATCCCCATACACTATAGGTATACACGGCCTTATCCCCATACACTATAGGTATACACGGCCTTATCCCCATACACTATAGGTATACACGGCCTTATCCCCGTACACTATAGGTATACACGGCCTTATCCCCCTACACTATAGGTTATCCCCATACACTATAGGTATACGGCCTTATCCCCGTACACTATAGGTATACACGGCCTTATCCCCATACACTATAGGTATACACGGCCTTATCCCCGTACACTATAGGTATACACGGCCTTATCCCCATACACTATAGGTATACACGGCCTTATCCCCATACACTATAGGTATACACGGCCTTATCCCCGTACACTATAGGTATACACGGCCTTATCCCCATACACTATAGGTATACACGGCCTTATCCCCGTCACTATAGGTATACACGGCCTTATCCCCTATACACTATATGGTATACACGGCCTTATCCCCCTACACTATAGGTATACACGGCCTTATCCCCCTACGCTATACACTATAGGTATACACGGCCTTATCCCCGTACACTATAGGTATACACGGCCTTATCCCCGTACACTATAGGTATACACGGCCTTATCCCCATACACTATAGGTATACACTATCCCCCGTACACTATAGGTATACACGGCCTTATCCCCATACACTATAGGTATACACTTATTCCCCGTACACTATAGGTATACACGGCCTTATCCCCATACACTATCAGGCACTATAGGTATACACGGCCTTATCCCCGTACACTATAGGTATACACGGCCTTATCCCCCTACACTATAGGTATACACGGCCTTATCCCCATACACTATAGGTATACACGGCCTTATCCCCCTAAACTATAGGTATACACGGCCTTATCCCCGTACACTATAGGTATACACGGCCTTATTCCCACTATAGGTACACTATCCCCCTACACTATAGGTATACACCCCATACACTATAGGTATACCCTTATCCCCGTACACTATAGGTATACACGGCCTTATCCCCCCCCCTACACTATAGGTATACACGGCCTTATCCCCATACACTATAGGTATACACGGCCTTATCCCCATACACTATAGGTATACACGGCCTTATCCCCGTACACTATAGGTATACACGGCCTATCCCCACACTATAGGCCTTATCCCCGTACACTATAGGTATACACGGCCTTATCCCCTACACTATAGGTATACACGGCCTTATCCCCGTACACTATAGGTATACACGGCCTTATCCCCATACACTATAGGTATACACGGCCTTATCCCCGTACACTATAGGTATACACGGCCTTATCCCCATACACTATAGGTATACACGGCCTTATCCCCGTACACTATAGGTATACACGGCCTTATCCCCCTACACTATAGGTATACACGGCCTTATCCCCATACACTATAGGTATACACGGCCTTATCCCCATACACTATAGGTATACACGGCCTTATCCCCGTACACTATAGGTATACACGGCCTTATCCCCGTACACTATAGGTATACACGGCCTTATCCCCGTACACTATAGGTATACACGGCCTTATCCCCATACACTATATGTATACACTATATGTATAGGTATACACGGCCTTATCCCCACTATAGTATACACTATAGGTATACACGGCCTTATCCCCGTACACTATAGGTATACACGGCCTTATCCCCATACACTATAGGTATACACGGCCTTATCCCCATACACTATAGGTATACACTATAGGTATACACGGCCTTATCCCCGTACACTATAGGTATACACGGCCTTATCCCCCTAACACTATAGGTATACACGGCCTTATCCCCGTACACTATAGGTATACACGGCCTTATCCCCATACACTATAGGTATACACGGCCTTATTCCCATACACTATAGGTACACCTTATCCCCAGGTATAGGTATACACGGCCTTATCCCCATACACTATAGGTATACACATCCCCGTACACTATAGGTATACACCCATATCCCCCTACATATAGGTATACACGGCCTTATCCCCATACACTATAGGTATACACGGCCTTATCCCCGTACACTATAGGTATACACGGCCTTATCCCCATACACTATAGGTATACACGGCCTTATCCCCATACACTATAGGTATACACGGCCTTATCCCCGTACACTATAGGTATACACGGCCTTATCCCCATACACTATAGGTATACACGGCCTTATCCCCGTACACTATTGGTATACACGGCCTTATCCCCGTACACTATAGGTATACACGGCCTTATCCCCCTACACTATAGGTATACACGGCCTTATCCCCATACACTATAGGTATACACGGCCTTATCCCCGTACACTATAGGTATACACGGCCTTATCCCCATACACTATAGGTATACACGGCCTTATCCCCATACACTATAGGTATACATCCCCGTACACTATATACACGGTATACACGGCCTTATCCCCGTACACTATAGGTATACACGGCCTTATCCCACTATAGGTACACTACTATAGGTATACACGGCCTTATCCCCATACACTATAGGTATACACGGCCTTATCCCCATACACTATAGGTATACACGGCCTTATCCCCGTACACTATAGGTATACACGGCCTTATCCCCATACACTATAGGTATACACGGCCTTATCCCCGTACACTATAGGTATACACGGCCTTATCCCCGTACACTATAGGTATACACGGCCTTATCCCCCTACACTATAGGTATACACGGCCTTATCCCCGTACACTATAGGTATACACGGCCTTATCCCCATACACTATAGGTATACACGGCCTTATCCCCGTACACTATAGGTATACACGGCCTTATCCCCCTACACTATAGGTATATCCCCATACGGCCTTATCCCCATACACTATAGGTATACACGGCCTTATCCCCATACACTATAGGTATACACGGCCTTATCCCCGTACACTTTATGTATACACGGCCTTATCCCGTACACTATAGGTATACTCGGCCTTATCCCCGTACACTATAGGTATACACGGCCTTATCCCCGTACACTATAGGTATACACGCCTTATCCCCATACACTATATGTATATACGGCCTTATCACCGTTCACTATAGGTATACACGCCCTTATCCCCATACACTATAGGTATACACGGCCTTATCCCCGTACACTATAGATATACACGGCCTTATCCCCGTACACTATAGGTATACACGGCCTTATCCCCGTCACTATAGGTATACACGGCCTTATCCCCCTACACTATAGGTATACACGGCCTTATCCCCATACACTATATGTATACACGGCCTTATCCCCGTACACTATAGGTATACACTTATCCCCATACACTATAGGTATACACGGCCTTATCCCCATACACTATAGGTATACACGGCCTTATCCCCATACACTATAGGTATACACGGCCTTATCCCCATACACTATAGGTATACACGGCCTTATCCCCATACACTATAGGTATACACGGCCTTATCCCCATACACTATAGGTATACACGGCCTTATCCCCATACACTATATACACGGCCTTATCCCCATATACACGGCCTTATCCCCATACACTATAGGTATACACGGCCTTATCCCCGTACACTATAGGTATACACAGCCTTATCCCCATACACTATAGGTATACACGGCCTTATCCCCATACACTATATGTATACACGGCCTTATCCCCGTACACTATAGGTATACACAGCCTTATCCCCGTACACTATAGGTATACACGGCCTTATCCCCATACACTATATGTATACACGGCCTTATCGCCGTCACTATAGGTATACACGGCCTTATCCCCGTACACTATAGGTATATACGGCCTTATTCCCATACACTATAGGTCCACACGGCCTTATCCCCATACACTATAGGTATACACGGTTTTATCCCCATACGCTATCTAGGTATACACGGCCTTCCCCGTACATCGTAGGTATACACGGCTTAATCTCTATACACTATAGGGATACACGGCCTTATCGCCGTCACTATAGGTATACACGGCCTTATCCCCGTACACTATAGGTATACACGGCCTTATCCCCGTACACTATAGGTATACACGGCCTTATCACCGTACGCTATAGGTATACACGGCCTTATCCCCGTACATCATAGGTATACACGGCATTATCCCCATACACTATAGGGATACACGGCCTTATCACCGTCACTATAGGTATACACGGCCTTATCCCCGTACACTATAGGTATACACGGCCTTATCCCCATCACTATAGGTATACACGGCCTTATCCCCGTACACTATAGGTATACACAGCCTTATCCCCATACACTATAGGTATACACGGCCTTATCCCCATACACTATAGGTATACACAGCCTTATCCCCATACACTATAGGTATACACGGCCTTATCCCCATACACTATAGGTATACACGGCCTTATCCCCATACACTATAGGTATACACAGCCTTATCCCCATACACTATAGGTATACACGGCCTTATCCCCATACACTATAGGTATACACAGCCTTATCCCCATACACTATAGGTATACACGGCCTTATCCCCATACACTATAGGTATACACGGCCTTATCCCCATACACTATAGGTATACACAGCCTTATCCCCCTTATCCCCCGTACACTATAGGTATACACGGCCTTATCCCCATACACTATATGTATACACGGCCTTATCCCCATACACTATAGGTATACACGGCCTTATCCCCGTACACTATAGGTATACACGGCCTTATCCCCCTAAACTATAGGTATACACGGCCTTATCCCCGTCACTATTGGTATACACGGCCTTATCCCCCTACACTATATAGGTATACACGGCCTTATCCCCTACACTATAGGTATACACGGCCCACCCTTATCCCCCTACACTATAGGTATACACGGCCTTATCCCCGTACACTATAGGTATACACGGCCTTATCCCCATACACTATAGGTATACACGGCCTTATCCCCGTACACTATAGGTATACACGGCCTTATCCCCATACACTATAGGTATACACGGCCTTATCCCCATACACTATAGGTATACACGGCCTTATCCCCATACACTATAGGTATACACGGCCTTATCCCCATACACTATAGGTATACACGGCCTTATCCCCATAGGCTATAGGTATATCCCCATACACTATAGGTATACACGGCCTTATCCCCATACACTATAGGTATACACGGCCTTATCCCCACACTATAGGTATACACGGCCTTATCCCCATACACTATAGGTATACACTAGCCTTATCCCCGTACACTATAGGTATACACGGCCTTATCCCCATACACTATAGGTATACACGGCCTTATCCCCATACACTATAGGTATACACGGCCTTATCCCCATACACTATAGGTATACACGGCCTTATCCCCGTACACTATAGGTATACACGGCCTTATCCCCCTACACTATAGGTATACACGGCCTTATCCCCATACACTATAGGTATACACGGCCTTATCCCCGTCACTATAGGTATACACGGCCTTATCCCCGTACACTATAGGTATACACGGCCTTATTCCCCTACACTATAGGTATTATCCTTATCCCATTACACACTATAGGTATACACGGCCTTATCCCCATACACTATCTAGGTATACACGGCCTTATCCCCATACACTATAGGTATACACGGCCTTATCCCCCTACACTATAGGTATACACGGCCTTATCCCCGTCACTATAGGTATACACGGCCTTATCCCCGTACACTATAGGTATACACGGCCTTATCCCCGTACACTATAGGTATACACGGCCTTATCCCCGTACACTATAGGTATACACGGCCTTATCCCCGTACACATAGGTATACACGGCCTTATCCCCATACACTATAGGTATACACGGCCTTATCCCCATACACTATAGGTATACACGGCCTTATCCCCGTACACTATAGGTATACACGGCCTTATCCCCCCTACACTATAGGTATACACACTATAGGTATACTTATCCCCGTACACTATAGGTATACACGGCCTTATCCCCATACACTATAGGTATACACGGCCTTATCCCCATACACTATAGGTATACACGGCCTTATCCCCATACACTATAGGTATACACGGCCTTATCCCCATACACTATAGGTATACACGGCCTTATCCCCATACACTATAGGTATACACGGCCTTATCCCCCTACACTATATGTATACCTTATCCCCATACACTATAGGTATACACGGCCTTATCCCCATACACTATAGGTATACACGGCCTTATCCCCATACACTATAGGTATACACGGCCTTATCCCCGTACACTATAGGTATACACGGCCTTATCCCCGCCTTATCCCCAAACTAGGTATACTTATCCCCATACACTATAGGTATACACGGCCTTATCCCCCTACACTATAGGTATACACGGCCTTATCCCCGTACACTATAGGTATACACGGCCTTATCCCCGTACACTATAGGTATACACGGCCTTATCCCCGTACACTATAGGTATACACGGCCTTATCCCCGTACACTATAGGTATACACGGCCTTATCCCCCGTACACTATAGGTATACACGGCCTTATCCCCATACACTATAGGTATACACGGCCTTATCCCCGTACATACACTATAGGTATACACGGCCTTATCCCCGTACACTATAGGTATACACGGCCTTATCCCCATACACTATAGGTATACACGGCCTTATCCCCATACACTATAGGTATACACGGCCTTATCCCCCTACACTATAGGTATACACGGCCTTATCCCCATACACTATAGGTATACACCCTTATCCCCATACACTATAGGTATACACGGCCTTATCCCCGTACACTATAGGTATACACGGCCTTATCCCCGTACACTATAGGTATACACGGCCTTATCCCCGTATAGGTATACACGGCCTTATCCCCATACACTATAGGTATACACGGCCTTATCCCCATACACTATAGGTATACACGGCCTTATCCCCGTACACTATAGGTATACACGGCCTTATCCCCATACACTATAGGTATACACGGCCTTATCCCCGTACACTATAGGTATACACGGCCTTATCCCCGTACACTATAGGTATACACACTATAGGTATACACGGCCTTATCCCCATACACTATAGGTATACACGGCCTTATCCCCGTACACTATAGGTATACACGGCCTTATCCCCATACACTATAGGTATACACGGCCTTATCCCCGTACACTATAGGTATACACGGCCTTATCCCCGTACACTATAGGTATACACGGCCTTATCCCCATACACTATAGGTATACACGGCCTTATCCCCATACACTATAGGTATACACGGCCTTATCCCCGGTACACTATAGGTATACACGGCCTTATCCCCATACACTATAGGTATACACGGCCTTATCCCCGTACACTATAGGTATACACGGCCTTATCCCCATACACTATATGTATACACGGCCTTATCCCCGTACACTATAGGTATACACGGCCTTATCCCCGTACACTATAGGTATACACGGCCTTATCCCCATACACTATAGGTATACACGGCCTTATCCCCGTACACTATAGGTATACACGGCCTTATCCCCGTACACTATAGGTATACACGCCTTATCACCGTACACTATAGGTATACACGTATCCCCATACACTATAGCACGGCCTTATCCCCATACACTATAGGTATACACGGCCTTATCCCCGTACACTATAGGTATACACGGCCTTATCCCCGTACACTATAGGTATACACGGCCTTATCCCCATACAGGTATACACGGCCTTATCCCCATACACTATAGGTATACACGGCCTTATCCCCATACACTATAGGTATACACGGCCTTATCCCCATACACTATAGGTATACACGGCCTTATCCCCGTACACTATAGGTATACACGGCCTTATCCCCGTACACTATAGGTATACACACTATAGGTATAGACCTTATCCCCATACACTATAGGTATACACGGCCTTATCCCCATACACTATAGGTATACACGGCCTTATCCCCGTACACTATAGGTATACACGGCCTTATCCCCCCATACACTATAGGTATACACGGCCTTATCCCCGTACACTATAGGTATACACGGCCTTATCCCCCTACACTATAGGTATACACGGCCTTATCCCCCTACACTATAGGTATACACGGCCTTATCCCCGTACACTATAGGTATACACGGCCTTATCCCCATACACTATAGGTATACACGGCCTTATCCCCATACACTATAGGTATACACGGCCTTATCCCCATACACTATAGGTATACACGGCCTTATCCCCCCGTACACTATAGGTATACACGGCCTTATCCCCATACACTATAGGTATACACGGCCTTATCCCCGTACACTATAGGTATACACGGCCTTATCCCCTATACACTATAGGTATACACGGCCTTATCCCCATACACTATAGGTATACACGGCCTTATCCCCCTACACTATAGTATACACGGCCTTATCCCCATACACTATAGGTATACACGGCCTTATCCCCGTACACTATAGGTATACACGGCCTTATCCCCCTAAACACTATAGGTATACACGGCCTTATCCCCATACACTATAGGTATACACGGCCTTATCCCCATACACTATAGGTATACACGGCCTTATCCCCATACACTATAGGTATACACGGCCTTATCCCCATACACTATTATGTATACACGGCCTTATCACCGTACACTATAGGTATACACGGCCTTATCCCCGTACACTATAGGTATACACGGCCTTATCCCCCCTACACTATAGGTATACACGGCTTATCCCCGTACACTATATGTATATACGGCCTTATCACCGTTCACTATAGGTATACACGGCCTTATCCCCATACACTATAGGTATACACGGCCTTATCCCCGTACACTATAGATATACACGGCCTTATCCCCGTACACTATAGGTATACACGGCCTTATCCCCGTACACTATAGGTATACACGGCCTTATCCCCCTACACTATAGGTATACACGGCCTTATCCCCATACACTATATGTATACACGGCCTTATCCCCACTATAGGTATACACTATAGGTATACACAGCCTTATCCCCGTACACTATAGGTATACACGGCCTTATCCCCATACACTATAGGTATACACGGCCTTATCCCCCTACACTATAGGTATACACAGCCTTATCCCCCATACACTATAGGTATACACGACCTTATCCCCATACACTATAGGTATACACAGCCTTATCCCCATACACTATAGGTATACACGGCCTTATCCCCATACACTATAGGTATACACGGCCTTATCCCCATACACTATAGGTATACACAGCCTTATCCCCCTACACTATAGGTATACACGGCCTTATCCCCGTACACTATAGGTATACACAGCCTTATCCCCATACACTATAGGTATACACGGCCTTATCCCCATACACTATATGTATACACGGCCTTATCCCCGTACACTATAGGTATACACAGCCTTATCCCCGTACACTATAGGTATACACGGCCTTATCCCCATACACTATATGTATACACGGCCTTATCCCCGTCACTATAGGTATACACGGCCTTATCCCCGTACACTATAGGTATATACGGCCTTATTCCCATACACTATAGGTCCACACGGCCTTATCCCCGTACACTATAGGTATACACGGTTTTATCCCCATACGCTATCTAGGTATACACGGCCTTATCCCCGTACACTCGTAGGTATACACGGCCTTATCCCTATACACTATAGGTATACACGGCCTTATCCCCGTACACTATAGGTATACACGGCCTTATCCCCGTACACTATAGGTATACACGGCCTTATCCCCGTACACTATAGGTATACACGGCCTTATCACCGTACACTATAGGTATACACGGCCTTATCCCCGTACACATAGGTATACACGGCATTATCCCCATACACTATAGGGATACACGGCCTTATCACCGTCACTATAGGTATACACGGCCTTATCCCCATACACTATAGGTATACACGGCCTTATCCCCATCACACTATAGGTATACACGGCCTTATCCCCCTACACACTATAGGTATACACGGCCTTATCCCCATACACTATAGGTATACACGGCCTTATCCCCATACACTATAGGTATATACACGGCCTTATCCCCATACACTATAGGTATACACGGCCTTATCCCCATACACTATAGGTATACACGGCCTTATCCCCATACACTATAGGTATACACGGCCTTATCCCCCTACACTATAGGTATATCACGGCCTTATCCCCATACACTATAGGTATACACGGCCTTATCCCCATACACTATAGGTATACACGGCCTTATCCCCATACACTATAGGTATACACGGCCTTATCCCCTTATACACTATAGGTATACACGGCCTTATCCCCATACACTATATGTATACACGGCCTTATCCCCATACACTATAGGTATACACGGCCTTATCCCCGTACACTATAGGTATACACGGCCTTATCCCCATACACTATAGGTATACACGGCCTTATCCCCATACACTATAGGTATACACGGCCTTATCCCCATACACTATAGGTATACACGGCCTTATCCCCATACACTATAGGTATACACGGCCTTATCCCCGTACACTATAGGTATACACGGCCTTATCCCCGTACACTATAGGTATACACGGCCTTATCCCCATACACTATAGGTATACACGGCCTTATCCCCGTACACTATAGGTATACACGGCCTTATCCCCGTACACTATAGGTATACACGGCCTTATCCCCGTACACTATAGGTATACACGGCCTTATCCCCGTACACTATAGGTATACACGGCCTTATCCCCCCACTATAGGTATACACTTATCCCCATACACTATAGGTATACACGGCCTTATCCCCGTACACTATAGGTATACACGGCCTTATCCCCATACACTATAGGTATACACGGCCTTATCCCCGTACATCTATATAGGTATACACGGCCTTATCCCCATACACTATAGGTATACACGGCCTTATCCCCGTACACTATAGGTATACACGGTTATCCCCGTACACTATAGGTATACCTTTATCCCCCTACACTATAGGTATACACGGCCTTATCCCCATACACTATAGGTATACACGGCCTTATCCCCATACCTATAGGTATACACGGCCTTATCCCCGTACACTATAGGTATACACGGCCTTATCCCCCTACACTATAGGTATACACGGCCTTATCCCCGTACACTATAGGTACACTATCCCCGTACACTAGGTATACACGGCCTTATCCCCGTACACTATAGGTATACACGGCCTTATCCCCATACACTATAGGTATACACCCTACACTATAGGTATACACGGCCTTATCCCCGTACACTATAGGTATACACGGCCTTATCCCCATACACTATAGGTATACACGGCCTTATCCCCATACACTATAGGTATACACGGCCTTATCCCCGTACACTATAGGTATACACGGCCTTATCCCCCTACACTATAGGTATACACGGCCTTATCCCCACTATAGGTATACACGGCCTTATCCCCCTACGCACTATAGGTATACACTATCCCCACACTATAGGTATACACTATATAGGTATACACGGCCTTATCCCCGTACACTATAGGTATACACGGCCTTATCCCCATACACTATAGGTATACACGGCCTTATCCCCGTACACTATAGGTATACACGGCCTTATCCCCATACACTATAGGTATACACCTTATCCCCATACACTATAGGTATACCTTATCCCCATACACTATAGGTATACACGGCCTTATCCCCATACACTATAGGTATACACGGCCTTATCCCCATACACTATAGGTATACACGGCCTTATCCCCGTACACTATAGGTATACACGGCCTTATCCCCGTACACTATAGGTATACACGGCCTTATCCCCGTACACTATAGGTATACACGGCCTTATCCCCGTACACTATAGGTATACACGGCCTTATCCCCCTACACTATAGGTATACACGTTATCCACCTTATCCCCACTACGCTATAGGTATACACGGCCTTATCCCCGTACACTATAGGTATACACGGCCTTATCCCCTACACTATATAGGTATACACGGCCTTATCCCCGTACACTATAGGTATACACGGCCTTATCCCCGTACACTATAGGTATACACGGCCTTATCCCCATACACTATAGGTATACACGGCCTTATCCCCATACACTATAGGTATACACGGCCTTATCCCCGTACACTATAGGTATACACAGCCTTATCCCCGTACACTATAGGTATACACGGCCTTATCCCCATACACTATAGGTAGGTATACACGGCCTTATCCCCGTACACTATAGGTATACACGGCCTTATCCCCGTACACTATAGGTATACACGGCCTTATCCCCATACACTATAGGTATACACGGCCTTATCCCCGTACACTATAGGTATACACGGCCTTATCCCCCTAAACTATAGGTATACACGGCCTTATCCCCGTACACTATAGGTATACACGGCCTTATCCCCCTTATCACTATAGGTATACACGGCCTTATCCCCATACACTATAGGTATACACGGCCTTATCCCCATACACTATAGGTATACACGGCCTTATCCCCATACACTATAGGTATACACGGCCTTATCCCCGTACACTATAGGTATACACCCCCTTATCCCCTTACACTACATACACGGCCTTATCCCCCACTACACTATAGGTATACACGGCCTTATCCCCGTACACTATAGGTATACACGGCCTTATCCCCATACACTATAGGTATACACGGCCTTATCCCCGTACACTATAGGTATACACGGCCTTATCCCCCTACACTATAGGTATATACGGCCTTATCCCCATACACTATAGGTATACACGGCCTTATCCCCATACACTATAGGTATACACGGCCTTATCCCCGTACACTTTATGTATACACGGCCTTATCCCCGTACACTATAGGTATACTCGGCCTTATCCCCGTACACTATAGGTATACACGGCCTTATCCCCGTACACTATCCCCAGGTATACACGGCCTTATCCCCGTACACTATATGTAGGTATACGGCCTTATCACCGTTCACTATAGGTATACACGCCCTTATCCCCATACACTATAGGTATACACGGCCTTATCCCCGTACACTATAGGTATACACGGCCTTATCCCCGTACACTATAGGTATACACGGCCTTATCCCCGTCACTATAGGTATACACGGCCTTATCCCCCTACACTATAGGTATACACGGCCTTATCCCCATACACTATAGGTATACACGGCCTTATCCCCGTACACTATAGGTATACACGGCCTTATCCCCGTACACTATAGGTATACACGGCCTTATCCCCATACACTATAGGTATACACGGCCTTATCCCCGTACACTATAGGTATACACGGCCTTATCCCCATACACTATAGGTATACACGGCCTTATCCCCATACACTATAGGTATACACGGCCTTATCCCCATACACTATAGGTATACACGGCCTTATCCCCATACACTATAGGTATACACGGCCTTATCCCCATACACTATAGGTATACCCCTTATCCCCGTACACTATAGGTATACACGGCCTTATCCCCGTACACTATAGGTATACACAGCCTTATCCCCATACACTATAGGTATACACGGCCTTATCCCCATACACTATATGTATACACGGCCTTATCCCCGTACACTATAGGTATACACAGCCTTATCCCCGTACACTATAGGTATACACGGCCTTATCCCCATACACTATATGTATACACGGCCTTATCGCCGTCACTATAGGTATACACGGCCTTATCCCCGTACACTATAGGTATATACGGCCTTATTCCCATACACTATAGGTCCACACGGCCTTATCCCCATACACTATAGGTATACACGGTTTTATCCCCATACGCTATCTAGGTATACACGGCCTTATCCCCGTACATCGTAGTATACACAGCATACACGGCTTAATCTCTATACACTATAGGGATACACGGCCTTATCGCCGTCACTATAGGTATACACGGCCTTATCCCCGTACACTATAGGTATACACGGCCGTATCCCCGTACACTATAGGTATACACGGCCTTATCACCCGTACGCTATAGGTATACACGGCCTTATCCCCGTACATCATAGGTATACACGGCCTTATCCCCATACACTATAGGGATACACGGCCTTATCACCGTCACTATAGGTATACACGGCCTTATCCCCGTACACTATAGGTATACACGGCCTTATCCCCATCACTATAGGTATACACGGCCTTATCCCCGTACACTATAGGTATACACAGCCTTATCCCCATACACTATAGGTATACACGGCCTTATCCCCATACACTATAGGTATACACAGCCTTATCCCCATACACTATAGGTATACACGGCCTTATCCCCATACACTATAGGTATACACGGCCTTATCCCCATACACTATAGGTATACACAGCCTTATCCCCCTACACTATAGGTATACACGGCCTTATCCCCGTACACTATAGGTATACACAGCCTTATCCCCATACACTATAGGTATACACGGCCTTATCCCCATACACTATATGTATACACGGCCTTATCCCCGTACACTATAGGTATACACAGCCTTATCCCCGTACACTATAGGTATACACGGCCTTATCCCCATACACTATATGTATACACGGCCTTATCCCCATACACTATAGGTATACACGGCCTTATCCCCGTACACTATAGGTATACACGGCCTTATCCCCCTAAACTATAGGTATACACGGCCTTATCCCCGTCACTATTGGTATACACGGCCTTATCCCCCTACGCTATATAGGTATACACGGCCTTATTCCCCTACACTATAGGTATACACGGCCTTATCCCCCTACGCTATATAGGTATACACGGCCTTATCCCCGTACACTATAGGTATACACGGCCTTATCCCCGTACACTATAGGTATACACGGCCTTATCCCCGTACACTATAGGTATACACGGCCTTATCCCCAGACACTATAGGTATACACGGCCTTATTCCCATACACTATAGGTATACATGGCCTTATTACCGTACGCTATAGGTATACACGGCCTTATCTCCATACACTATAGGTATACACGGCCTTATCCCCGTACACTATAGGTATACACGGCCTTATCCCCGTACACTATAGGTATACACGGCCTTATCCCCATACGCTATAGGTATACACGGCCTTATCCCCATAGGCTATGTAGGTATACACGGCCTTATCCCCATAGGCTATGTAGGTATACACGGCCTTATCCCCATAGGCTATGTAGGTATATACGGCCTTATCCCCATAGGCTAAGTAGGTATACACGGCCTTATCCCCATAGGCTATGTAGGTATACACGGCCTTATCCCCGTACACTATAGGTATACACGGCCTTATCCCCATAGGCTATAGGTATACACGGCCTTATCTCCGTACACTATAGGTATAGACGGCTTTATCTCTTACACTATAGGTATAGACGGCTTTATCCCTTTACACTATAGGTATAGACGGCTTTATCTCTCTACCCTATAGGTATAGACGGCTTTATCCCTTTACACTATAGGTATAGACGGCTTTATCTCTTTACACTATAGGTATAGACGGCGTTATCTCTTTACACTATAGGTATAGACGGCTTTATCTCTTTACATTAGGTATAGACGGCTATATTTCCGTACACTATAGGAATAGACGGCTTTATTTCTTTACACTATAGGTATAGACGGCTTTATCTCTTTACACTATAGTGTCGTATTGAAATTTTCTTTACATTTGGTTATTTGGAACGAGTCCCTGTACACGATGGCTACGCCCCTCCCGTCCTTGTTTTCCTCGCTTCGCCGTGGAAGTTATAGCCTTTTGGCATCATTTCTGTGATGAGGCTCATCTCCTTGCTCTCTCAACCACGTTTCTGTTATAAAAATTATGTCGGCTTTCGTTTCATTTATTATAAATCTGAAGGGTCTTATTTCTGCAAGACCGAGAATTAAAATAGACGACCTTGAGAAGCCCGTTGTTCTGTGATACTGAATTTTTGTCTTGCTTGGAATGATTGACAGGTCGAGTGAGGAGAGTAGTTCAGTTGTGTGTCGTTGTTACAGTGAATGTTGTTATTGTTGTCAGTGATTATGCGCGTCAGGTTAGACGGTGAATTTGTTTTGACGTGTCTTGCTGGGGGACGGTGGCCGACGATTGTCTCGATTTTGCGCTGCTTGCGACGACCGCCGCGTTGGTCAGTGTGTTTTGCTCTGTGTGATTTGTTGGCGCACAGTTGGTGGTGAAAATATGGAGCTGTGAAGAGTATAGTGAGTAATACTCTTATGCTCAATAAAACAAAATGGAGGTGGTGAACGTTAATGGAGTTTGTAAAAGCCATGGAGTCAAGTATGAAATGTCGAATGAATCCTTGAATAAAAATGCTTGGAACTTATATCCTTAGAACCGGTAAAACTTCATATAAAAGTCAGTGTAAATCACAAGGTCGAATGCACTGTAAAACACACACGAATGATGAAAATTCCAGGAGACAAATTCACACAACCGCCTGTTAGGCGTGTTACATACATAGTCTGGCGCTATAGGTATAGACGGCTTTATCTCCGTAGACTATAGGTATAGACGGCGTTATCTCCATACACTATAGGTATAGACGGCTTTATCTCTTTACACTATAGGTATAGACGGCTTTATCTCTTTACACTATAGGTATAGACGGCTTTATCTCCATACACTATAGGTATAGACGGCTTTATCTCTTTACACTATAGGTATAGACGGCTTTATCTCTTTACACTATAGGTATAGACGGCTTTATCTCTTTACACTATAGGTATAGACGGCTTTATCTCCATACACTATAGGTATAGACGACTTTATCTCTTTACACTATAGGTATAGACGGCTTTATCTCTTTACACTATAGGTATAGACGGCTTGATCCCTTTACACTATAGGTATAGACGGCTTTATCTCCATACACTATAGGTATAGACAGCTTTATTTCCGTACACTATAGGTATAGACGGCTTTATCTCTTTACACTGTAAGTATAGACGGCTTTGTCTCCGTACACTATAGGAATAGACGGCTTTATCTCTTTACCCTATAGGTATAGAAGGCTTTATTTCCGTACACTATATGTATATACGGCTGTATCTCTTTACACTATAGGTATAGACGGCTTTATATCTTTACAC
Organism: Doris montereyensis; assembly: GCA_037039925.1. Lineage (NCBI taxonomy): Eukaryota > Metazoa > Mollusca > Gastropoda > Nudibranchia > Dorididae > Doris > Doris montereyensis. The sequence continues at coordinate 165,880 of JAXRKP010000803.1, read as the reverse complement.
TGTAAGTATAGACGGCTTTATCTCCGTACACTATAGGTATAGATATTTTTATCTCCGTACACTATAGGTAAAGATGACTTTATCTCCGTACACTATAGGTATAGCTGGCTTTATCTCTTTACAGTCTAGGTATAGACGGCTTTATCTCTTTACACAATAGGTATAGCCGGCTTTATCTCTTTACACTATAGGTATAGACGACTTTATCTCTTACGCTATAGGTATAGACGGCTTTATCTCCGTATACTCTAGGTATAGAGGGCTTTATTTCTTTAAACTATGGGTATAGACGGATGTATCTCTTTACACTATAGGTATAGACGACTTTATCTCTTTACACTATTGGTATAGCCGGCTTTAGTCTTTACACTGTAGGTATAGATGGCTTTATCTAAGGACACTATAGGTTTGGCCGGCTTTAGCCCAGTCCACTATAAGTATAGACGGCTTTAGCCCCATCCACTAAACGTAGAGACGGCTGAAGCCTAGTACACTTTAGGTATAGACGGCGTTAGCTACACTATAGGTAGAGACGGCTTTAGCCTGGTATACTATATGTAGAAACGGCTTTTATCCCGTACACTATAGCTAGAAACGGCTTTAACCTAGTACACTATAGGTAACGATGGCTTGATCCCCGTAAAATAAAAAGGTAGAGACAGCCTCAACCCAATGCACCATAGGTATAGATGGCTTTAGCGCCGTACATTATAATTAATTAAAACCCATCCAGCTAGATGTCCATTTAAATGTAAAGAAATCAAATCCTGGATCATTAGATGTGGACCACGTGGACCACGTGGAGCAGTGGAAGAAAGACGTGATGCAAATCGCCAATGAATACAAGGCATTAATGCATAAGCAAACTCAAAAAGTTACAAGGACGAGTTGAATAACATATCACCATTTAGTGGAACTGACAACATACACTATGATACACCTGAGTTAACAATGATACTAGCAACAAAAGAGAGTAATGGAGAAAGACGGAAAGAAAGAAAGAAAGAAAAAGAGAGAAAGAAAGAAAAAAAGAAGAAAAAGAAAGGAAGAAAAAGAATAACTAAGAAAGAGAGGAATTTAGTTCCGAATTACTGGTTTGTTTCACAGAAATGACAACATCGATAATACATGCACACTATGAGTCTGGTGATTTACTTAGAGTGTGCTTTGGTTGTACTGGACGTGAGTCAGTCATCCTTTCTGTGACAATAACCTACTATTATTGTCAACTACTCAACACAGGCAAGTTGTATTTCTTATTGTCAATATCCACGCCTGAAACACGAGACAATCAATATTCGATACGTTTTGGATGTGGTCTGGGTTGAAAACAATGCCGCCATGACTTTTCTTAGCATTCATAATTTTCACGGCATAGAATTTAAACATTGTTCTGGAATGGGTTTTTGGGTTGTTTTTTTTAAAACAATTTTTTGCATGTTTCTAAAACTATTGAACAGAGTGCAAGAACGGAAACAAAAGCATTACGGTATTGTAACAATTATAATGCGTCAGTTGCAAGTCACCTGTCCACAAAGAACAAAAACATTACGGTATTGTAACAATTATACTGTGTCAGTTGTAAGTACACTGTTCCTTTACTTTCACCATCTGTTTGCGGTGTGCATACGAGATGAGTTTTTGTATTCATGAACTTGGTTCTAAAGCTCACGTTCACCTGCTATTTCAACGCTTCTCTATTTAAGCGGATGCATGAGGTTTAACTTGCCACGGTCTCAGTCAAGTAGTAATATCATAATAATAATATGTTGAAAGCGACAACTGGCCATATTATAGGATTGAAATCAGTATGAGAAATGTGAGTTCATACATATTGCCTTACCTTTCCTTCACATGGTAGCATTATACAAGTAGTGCCATTCAAATTTATGAGTATGTTTACGACTTGTTTTTATTAAAATAGTCTAGTTAGATGTACATTTAGACATGATTTTGTAACCGAGCTCCTCTGTTTGTAGATGCTTGATCGGCTTCATTGTCAACATTAAAATTTGACCGATCAAAACGACAATATTTTTTTAAACTATTAAATTCTTTTGCAAATCCTTCAAATTTGATATAATGACGTTTTTTTTTTTATTCATTGTCAACATTACAATTTAATCAGAACAAGACGACAATTTTTAAAAATAAATAAATTCTTTTGCACGTCCTTCTTCAAAATTTGACATGAAAACGTGGGTTTTTTTAATTTCAAGAGTAGATCAAGATTTGTTGTATGAAATTTATTGAATTAAATGAGACACTGTACTTGCTGTATGTGTCTTTATGCGATCAGATTTGGTCATGTTGCAATGGTTCACATACCCGATCGGACCTACAACAACCTTTATATTTCTTTTTGTGGGGGGACCTGAAAGACTGAGTGTATGGGCAACACCCTCAAAACAATCGAAAATTTAAAACAACATTTTAACTCCAATATTGCCACACCAGAAAGCCAAGGTGTTTGCAAGTTGTACAAACCGTTCTGAAGCGCGGGCAGGACTGTGTACAGCTGAGGGAGACGTATGTAAAATTAAGATACAACTTTATTCTCCAAAAAAGTGGCACATTGTTTTGGTGTTTCACCATTCCTTCAACACAATGGAATATACAACGCATTATTGGTATACATAAATCATTCTTTACACATAAACAGATAACACACATTTAAGCATTACGTGATTGAAATATGTATAACATAACATTCAAAACAATTAACATTTTCTAATGCATGTAAACGTAATCAGTTCATTTAATGTCAATTTGATGTTACTGAAATTTAAAATAGAATGAAATGTGTTTGTAGTTTGTATATCTACAATTGGAGTTTAAATTTGATCGTTTGCTTCATGAGTTTATTCCGTATCGTTGAGTTAATGTGTGCCTTTTTTCTGTGAAAGCTGATTTGTACAATTTAAAAAAAGCAGCCATTCTACGGTACCTTGTTCAATTTCTTCATAACTTACACAAATGTTGTCTACTTGGTTGAGTTATATATTTCCTAATTTTGCTTCAATCGATCAAAATTTATTTTAGTTACTCAACTTTTTTAGATTGTCCCTTTTTCTGGTCACTATGAGGGGGTGAGATGCATAAACCGCTATATCCCAAAAACAATACTTGAGAAAATCACTTTTGTTTCCCCTTAGTTCTAAATAAAGCGCGATCAATTCGATGTTTAGAGCTGAATTATAAAATGATATAGTCAGTTCTGAACAAAAAAAGATATCATCATCAGAAGACTCTTTATTTAAAGTACGAGAGAGTGGAAAAAAAAACTCACAAGACGTAAAGATGGCGCATGGCAAGTTTTGCATCTCATATATCCAAATTTGTTTAACATCGGTCTGAAATAAGACCCCAAAAATATTAATTGCGGGTTCGTTATTCTTGTTTCTTTTTCTTTTCTTTTTATCTAACATGATTTTTAATGGTATAGAACGTATGAACTTTTTGTAAAGCCCTTAACCATTATCTTTTCAGATGTACCAAGGCTGGTTAATATTAGCACTAGTGCTGCATGATACACTATGCAACGATGTCAGATTAAACGTAGCTCTAAAAAAAGAACAAGTCAAATCAGTATTAGCTATAATGGATTGTCAAAGTATGCAGTGGACGGTAACAGAAACCCAGACTATAAGCATGACAGTTGCAGCCATACTCGGGCACAATCTTTGACATGGTGGATGGTTGATCTTGGTGCGGTCTACACAATATCAGCAGTTCAGATCACTAACAGATATAAGGAATCACAAAGGCTATCAAACTTTATTGTGGAAGTTTCCTCAGACGACCCAAGAAATCTTAGAACTTTTTCTTTACCTAATTTATCTCCGATCTGCACAAGGCAAATTGGCCCAGTTCCAAGAGCTGCCACTTTCTACTTTCCCTGTCAGAGGCCCATTAGAGGACAATACATCAGGCTTGTGAAATTTGGTGACACTGCATTATCTTTGTGTGAGTTTGAAGCTTTTCAACCAACCTCCTGGCGACTTGATAAAGAACCAAACGCCATTGGTTCAGCGACTATTCTAGAAACTATGGAAGGAACACCAACTATTACTGACTGTGCTAGGTTGTGTGTCCAACACTCTGGATGGCCGTGTCAGCACATTCTGGTCAATCATGTCAACAGGACGTGTAAACTTCTACGTTCTTTTCGAAGAGGTGGCACAGACGATAACGGGAATTGGGATTTGTACACGATGATTAAGTGATGGTAATAGAAATTGGGATTTGTACACAATGATCAATTGATGGTAATAGGAATTGGAATTTGTACACAGTAATCAATTGATGGTAATAGAAATTGGGATTTGTACACAGTAATCAATTGAGGGTAATAGAAATTGGGATTTGTACACAGTAATCAATTGATGGTAATAGAAATTGGGATTTGTACACAGTAATCAATTGAGGGTAATAGAAATTGGGATTTGTACACAGTGATCAATTGATGGTAATAGAAATTGGGATTTGTACACAGTGATCAATTGATGGTAATAGAAATTGGGATTTGTACACAGTGATCAATTGATGGTAATAGAAATTGGGATTTGTACACAGTGATTGATTGATGCACAAGATACATCTTTCTCATCAATGGAATCTCAACCTCCAAACATCTGTTGTGACAGTAGCCGATATTACTTGATTATCTTACATAAAGACGGGCATACAACAGTTAGATTGATAGATAAATTAATAGACAGATAGACAGAAAACAGATAGATAGATATATACATAACATACATACCGCAGTGTAGCAACTCAACTATTGTAACTCGAGTTTCTGGGAAAAAACACCTTTTTGCATAATGATGACCAAGGGCAGGTAACCCATCACCTCTAAAATGCTCAGGGGCACTGTAGTGATATAAAAGGAGTTATTAAAACAATTCCATACTGTTGTGTTTTAAAGGTGTAGAATAAATGGCTGCCTAAATCTGGTATCATTGGGTTACAATACTTGGCAACCCAGTTTGTGAAATTGTTACAATACAGAGCATAAGGTATTGTATCTTTTTCTACTTAAAATACTTGAGTTGCCAAAATAAGATTCAAACAAAAGCAAAGTTTATTGAGTTAATATGTAATTTTGATAGTTTAGAATTTTGCCGAGGTCTGCCTTGTGGGTTTTACCTTGAACTTTAGCACTGTGTACTGATTTAGCTATTCTATTATCATTCATTCTGTTTACATGCCCAAACCGTCTCAATTGACCTATTTCTATCTTCGTTTTTATGCCATCTGCCTTGGTTTGATCTCTTATTGTTGTGTTTCTGATTTTGTCTCTTTTAGTTGTCCCTACTACTCTTCTTAGATATTTCATTTCGCTGCCTGTACTTTGTTGTATTCTCTACTGTCTAATGTCCATGTTTCGCTGCCATAGAAGATAATAAACTTCGTTGCATACTGTCATTCTTTTGTCTTTGTTGACAATTCGTGTTTACCTACAAATGTCTTTCTTAGATGGTTATATATTGCACTTGCCTATTTGATTCTCTGACTGATTTCTTCTCTTAGTTTTTCCTGAATTAATCATTTAATATTTATCTCTAATAGCTGTTGGCTTACAAACATCCAACTTTCTAGTACATTTTTATGCCTTTTATACACTAGGAGGCCTATTCCTGTTCTAGCTCTATCTTTGACATGTACTTCTGAGAAGATTAAAATACGATTTGGTCCTACATGTTCTATTCCTTGTCCTTTTTCCTTTGTTTCTGTAATGGTCAAAATGTCTACTTTGAATTGTTTTCATTTCTTCAACTAATTCTACCTTTTTTCCATTAATTGCCCTAACATTCCCTGTTCAAAAATAACAGTCGTGTTTGTTTCCATGTTCGTCGTTAAAAGGTCAAGCCGGTTGTATTGGAATCATTTCTCTGAATCAATTGGGTTTTGGATAAGCAAGGGATTAGCCCACTATACCTTAGGTAGATAGTGGGGCTACCCCCTGAAGCACCTAGCAGGCCTTCTTATTTTCTGTCAGGGTTAACTCCTTTATCCTTTGGTCATTCAAAACCGGCATAAAAAGCAGCAGGTTGTTTTTGTCAGGGTTAGCTCCCTTAGCGTTTGGTCAGCCAAGATCCCCTGAAAAGCAGCAGGAGACTCGTGGAGGGCGGGATCATCTACTTCCCGTACAGGTGCTTACCTGTCCACTGCCCGGACTTCAAGTTATATAACGCATTAATGTTGTTTTTGCGGTATTGCAAATAATATTGCTTTTAAAGGGATATTGAGGACGACAGCATTAAATCGGAATCATATTTGCTTTTGAGCGATGAATATACTTTTCATTTTTCATCTAGGTGTAAATGTCAGTCTTTCTATGTCCGCTCTCGTCAGCCAGTACCAAAAAAAAAAAATTCCCTAAAATGAACTCAGGGTAGACATTTCCTTATTCATGTTTCAATTTTTTAAAGATATAGTTTAAAATACAATGCAGAGCAAAATATTGCAACGCTTTAAAATTCTGTGCAACTTTTTAAATACCCCAACCTATCGGAGCCAAGTCATTGCTTGGCCATGTCTTGTTCCTTTTCAGTGAGGTTGGTGCCATTTGAGTCTAATGTGTTTTGAGGTTTCAGATGGTTTGCTACAAAGGATATAGTTTCTGGAGGAGTAACAGGTTGGTTGAAGTTAAGCTTCATGTCTGGTTGTGCAAAAATGTAATAATTTAATCATACCAGTCACTTATTATTATTATTATTATTATTACAAATGAGATCATCTCTTCAAACTAGCATTCTCTTGTGCTCAATACACAGACGTCATTCGTCGTAATTCTGACACTCAAGCTTTTAAAAGAGTTGTATAAGGCTGCTGCTAAGTGCCATAATAGATATGGTTTTCATATCAGGATTTCCCCCTGAGCGACTTTAATTTTACATCGTGTGAAGTTTTTATTTACATGGGAAATCATCAGACTTCCTGCATATCTCCTTGAGTTGATGCCCCACTGAGTCCTGCATCTCCGGTTCCTAGACTGAGTACTCTCTGAACCAACCTCCATCTTGGGGATTGATTTATGGAAGAGGATATTGATTTGTCTGATTCGGAAGCTCTCCAGCAATTCACATATATAAACCAAAGTGAAGATTCGTTTGATTCAGAATCATGTCTGCCATAAGCAAATATAATATTGTCAAAACAGGACGTTGATCCTTTCTCCGATCACTGACACTTCATCTTCATTTCTAATTCTTAAATCAGGAGTGAATGATAATCCATCAATGTCGTCATCCATCGAGGCAGATATTCAAACCATCCAAATTGACAACGAAGAAATGCGTACAGGCAAAAAGAAAAGTATTTGGGAAAAGGAAAAGAAAAGAAGCCATTGAAAGAAAAATGTTTCAGAGAGGAAAAAGACCAGGAGGTGAAAAGTACAAAGTATGGTTGTGGACAGTATTGTCGACTCAACTGTTAACAGAAATTCTATGGGTATGGGGGAATTGAAGACATTGCATGTCAAGGGGATGTTTTTGTCGAAAATTGTTGGCTACAAAGAAAAGAAACAAGAAAATGTATAGCCACGCTACCAATTCTCTTTGACTTACACTCTCCCCAAACTCTTGAGAACTTGACTTTGTCAAAATCAAATGGTACAAAATAGCTCTACGCAAGGTGGTCGTTGCCAATGCTGCATGAAAAGAAGTAGGAAGAAGATATTATTACAGAAGATTGAGGTTAAAAAGGAAGCAATCAGGCAGTTTATTGACATTACCCCAGATAGATGGACATTACACGAGGAATGCACAAGGAATAATTGCTCAAAAGCAATTTGAATAAGCAAATTCAAACTATACCGGTTGTATTGTGAATGTTTAAAATACGCTGTTATTGTTGCAGCTGATTTCTACTTTTAATCCCTTTTTTATCTTATTATTTCTTAAGATACAAAATGGCACCTTTTGACCTGCTATAGATAAGTCATTTATCATAATATGTATCAATCATAATTCAAATTCCATACATGGATAGAAATACAAATTGAAACAATATTTATGTTGCCATTGTTCTAAATGAGGTAGGGTGAAGTGGCGTCTTGAATTATTGTGATTATATATCGTTGTGGTGTCGTGGCTTAGGGTGACCTGAGGTAAATCTGTCCCTTAAATTAATGGTCTTAGCAAGAACGGGGCAAACACAAACCCACGAAATAAAATCCGTGTGTGGATGAAGTTGTATATACTCCATAGATGGGATAATCCGAGATCTTCCCTCTTTCTGTACTTTACTTAAGTTCAAAACATGATTTTAGCCTCCGAAAATAATATTTAAACTGAATTATCCCTCCACTCTAACTTCACTCGGGAACAGATGAGTATCGTCAGTATACTTAGGGGATGCACCTCTCGATGGCTTTTCTCGTTAAATAAAAAACATTTGGATCGGAAAGCCACATATAGAAACCCAGGTACTCACATGACACACAAGGAAACAGAATGCAATATTTAAGCAGAAATTTGTCTTGATTTTAACTTTTAAGTAATTTGGATGTTGGTTCACGTCTATGCAATGACTCCTTGAGAACGGTATTCCTAACATTGTAGGAATTCACTTTATCATACATAGTTGTATATTAACGGGGAAAAGTTTAAGAAATATAGACCTATTAATTTTACTCAATAAATTACACTATTTCATTTTGACAATAATATTTAATTTCTTTGCTACAATATAGCATTTGTTTGAGTCCAATTGGTATGTCTGATGCAAAAAATTACCTAATGTAACATAATTCCTGTTAATACGGCTGCTCATGTAATGTATCTTTGAGTACATAACATATATACATAACATACATACATAACATACATACATAACATTAATAGATGACATCTATACATAACAAAAATACATAATTCACATATAACACATACATACATAACAAACACACAAAACATAAGTTAACATACAAATCATACATGTATAACATACATACATAACATACATCACATACATACAATACATAAATGACATACATACATAACATATATATATATATATATATATATATATAATATAACATACATATATAACATACATACACAACAGGTATAACATGCATAAAACGGATATATAACATGCATATATTACATACATACATACATAATATGCATACATACCATATATACATAACATACAAACATAACATGCATACACAAGATACATACAAAATATACCTAACAAACATACAAAACATAAATACATAACATATGATATATATATATATATATATATATATATATATATATATATATATATATATATATATAATATACATACCTAACATATATACACCAATTATATACAAAATATACACCAATTACATGACAAAACATACATACATGACACATGCATAACATACATACATGACATACATACATAACATGCATGCTTAACATATGCACATAACATAAAACATAACATACATACATACCATACGTACATAAGTTACATACATAACATACACATATAACATACATACAAAACATACATATATTATATGCATACATATCATACTTATATAACTTACATACATAACATTTATACATACAATTCATACAGAAAATGGATACATAACAAACATATATGTAGAAGACTATACTTGAACTATTTTAATTAATAAACGTATTTTCAAAAACACACCACTACATTGTTCGGCCTTTTTGTTTATATTGTTGCCTCCACGTGCAAAACATAAGACATAACATACATAATGCACACAGCATACATATACAAACATACATACATAATAAAAATACATAAAACATACATAAATACAATGTATACATAACATTTATACATAACATGCATACAATACATATATACATAACATACATACATAACATACATACATTACATACATACACAGCATACATTAAATACATACATAACATACATACATACAAAACATATAAACAGAACATAGCTAACATACAGACATACATAACATACACACATTGCATATATAATAAAGATAGATATATAACATCCATCCATAACATATACACTAAGTATATATATAACTCACATAAATAACATGCATACCTCACATACATACATAACATACATACATAATATACATACATAACATACATACATACATAATACACGTACATAATACAAATACAATACATAAATATATAATATAAAGACATAGCATACGTACATACCATACATACATAACATACATACATAACATGCATACATATCATATGTACATAATATACAGGCATAACATATATACATAAATAACATATATTCATAACATATACATACGTACATAATATACATAATGTACATACAAAGCATACATACAAAACATACATAAAGAATATATACATAACATATATACATAACACCGGGCAGTGGATGGGTACGGGGATTAGGCGGTCCTGCCATCCACAAGTCTCCTGCTGCCTTGCAAGCGGGTCTTTGTTGACCAAAGGCTAATGGAGTTAACCCTGACAGAAAATAACAACCTGCTGCCTTACGGACTGTTTTGAGCACCCGGAGGCTAAGGAAGTTAACCCTGACAGAAAATAACGAGGCCCGGTAGGGGGGCTCAAGGTGGCAGCCCCACCATCTTCCTAGGGTACAGTGGGCCAATCCCCTGCTTATCCAAAACCAAATAAATATATACAATGATATAACCGGTTTGAACTTTCGAAGACGGCTCTGGAAAAGAACGCGGACTGTGATTTTTGGAACATGGAATGTTAGGGCAATTAATGGAAAAGAGTTACAATTAGCTGAAGAAATGGAAAAATTCAAAGTAGACATTTTGACTATTACAGAAACAAAGAAAAAAGGACAAGGAATAGAAAATGCAGGACCAAATCATACTTTAAGGTCCTCAAGAGTAGATGTCACAGATAGAGTTAGAACAGGAGTAGGCATCCTAGTGCATAAAAGGCATAAAAATGTAATAGAAAGTTGGAAATTTATAAGCCCACAGCTATTAGAGATAAATATTAAACCAAAAGCAAGAGAAATTAAATTATTAATAATTTATGGACCAAACGAAGATGCCACACAAGAAGAAAAAAGATATCTTCGAAAACGATTTACAAATAGCTGCAGAGAATCCTAAGCCGAAACACGGATTAATGGTTTTAGGAGATGTAAACGCTAGAGTAGAAAATAATGTAGAAACATCAGGAGGAGTAATAGGTAAAGAAGGAGAAACAACAACTTCTCGAAATGGAGAGAGACTTATAGATTTTTGTCTAAAGAATAATATGAAAATAGCTAACACATTTTTCCTCATAAAGATATCCACAAATATACTAGAGTAAATGTAGACAGATGTGAAAAGTCAATCATAGACTACATAGCTAGCAGCTCTCTTTTTACATTACAATGGATGCAAGAGTAAACAGAGGAGTTGAAATATTTCTTGACCATCACCAAGTGATAGCCAAAATGAGATTATTAACTGAAGAAAACAAACGGAAAAGGAAAGAGAAGAAAGCTACTAAACTCAAAATAGAAGAACTAAGTAAGCCAATAATATAACACATATATCATTACCAATCCAGGATAAAAAGATCTATCAGTGAAAGGCAGATGGATCTGAACGAAAGCACACTAGAAGAAAAAGGGTAAATATAATATAGAAATCCTCCTCAGTTGTACTGAAGAGGTCTGTGGTAGGAAACAAATTAAAGGAGATAAGAAAAAAACAGCATGGTGGAGTGAAAATGTCAAGACTAAGATCAAAGAAACGAAGGATACATCGACGAAATACTTGCAAACAAAGAGACCAGAGGATAAGATAGATTACGTGAGTAAAAGAACTATCGCCAAAGAGGAAGTTAGGAAAGCAAAACAGGAACGATAGGAAGAGTTTGGACAAAAACTTCAAGAAAGCTATCAAGGAAATCAAGAGCTGTTCTGGTGGGCATTGAAGATCATGAGCAAGACCGACGCATGCCTAATACGACAAATTAAGGACGCCAAAGGAGAAATAATGAAAGGAGACGTGGAGAAAGTATTTTTAATTACATAATCTCTATAGAACATATGAAACAAAGAGTACAGATCAATTATTAAGAGTAACAAGTAATCGAGATGAGACAGCTGAAGATGTAGATATCTCAATGGAAGAACACGAAACAGCTATGAGAAAAAATGAAATTAGGAAAAGCCACAGGAGCAGATCACGTTCATCCAGAAATGATTAAAAACCAAGGGAGAGATGCAGACAAACTACTACATGCAATATGTCAATAAGCATGGAATTCCAAACAGGTGCCAAAGGAATGGAATAAGGAACGATAGTACCAATATACAAGAAAGGATCAACTATCGAATGCTCAAACTATAGAGGTGTATCTCTATAACGTACCAGATAAAGCGTATGCCAGGATTCTGGAAATGAGACTAAGGAAAAGAGTAGAGGATCAGATTGAAGAACACTAAAGTGGATTTAGACCAAGAAGAAGTGTACAAGACCACATATCTACAATAAAACAAATAATAGAAAAATTCCTTGAGAGAAACATTGACTTGCAACTGTGTTTTATTGAATTAGAAAAGGCATTTGACACTGTGTGGAGGGACGAACTATGGCATTCCTTAAAAGAACACAACGTAGAACAAAATTGAATAGAAGCCATTGAATGCTTTTACAAGAAACCAACAAGTGCAATGAGATTAACTGGAAACATATCTACAGAATTTGATGTAGATATATGGCGTAAGACAGAGTTGTATCCTAAGTCCTATTTGTTTATCACATGTATGAATTCAGTCGCAAAGGCATCATCAAAAATGAAGCAAATGAATTTAGGTATGTGGAAGATCAAACCAGTAAATGTATCAATACTTTCATTTGCCGATGATTTAGTTTCATTTTGGAAAATCAGAAAGTGATCTTCAATCGAATATCAACATTTTGAGCAATGAGAGTAAATGCAAAGAAAACAGAAACAATACTAGTAATTAGGGAAGCTAAAACACAAAATTTTAAATTGGGCAGAGACAACTTAGAACAAGTTCAAAGCTACAACTACCTAGGAGTAATGATTAACTCAGAGGGAAAACTAAGAGAAGAAATCAGCCAGAGAATCCAAAAGACAAGTGCAATATATAACCATCTAGGAAAGGCTTTTGTAGGTAAACAAGAATTGTCAACAAAAACCAAAATGGCAGTATATAACATACTTTATTGTCCTACTCTTCTCTATGGCAGCAAAACATGGACATTAGACAGCAGAGAATACAATAGAGTGCAGGCAGCCGAAATGAAACATTTAAGAAGAGTAGTAGGGAAAACTAAAAGAGACAAAATCAGAAACACAACAATAAGAGATTAAACCAAAGCAGATGGCATAAAATCTAAGATAAAAATAAATCAATTGATATGGTTTGGGCATGTACAGTATACAGTGCTAAAGCCCAAGGTTAAAAGACTAAAAGGCAGACATCGGAGAAAGTGGGAAGAAGATATGAAAGAGGCATCGAAGCATAGAAATTAACATTTTTGGAAGGAAAAGAAAATGTCAGGACAGGCATCTGGAGAAAGATCATCTCGAAACTGAACCCATACACCGAAAGGTTGAATGGGAACTGATAAAGAAAGAAAAAGTACCCCTCTAGCAAAGTATGATTGATCCACATTACCGACATTTACTAATCGATGAACACGATCCTCGACGCACGATTCATTGCCTATAGCACCACCCTCTTACATGATATGGATAAATATTTTTATTTAAAGTAGCTGGGGAGGAGGGTTTGAGCGTGTCTGGTCCAGACACGTCCGAGGCCTACTACTGGTGAGGTCAAATTATCTTTATTTTCAGGCCACTTATCGAAATGTGCCATCGGGCGAGCAGAACCATAAACCGGCAGTGTTCTTATTGATAGTAATAGTAATATTAAATGTGCAATCATTGGAGGAAGCCTTAGGTATTATATAAATTAGTTTATTTTGCGCATTACACACAATGGTGTGTCTTCGGATACTGATTATTCTTATTCTTATTCATTGGTTCCTAGAACAGTAGAGAACACAATGTCTTGTGTACGATTAAGTGTAGTGGTGATAGTAATCCAGATACATTAGATTTCCCACATTGAATAGTGGTGATTTGTTTATGTTCTGCTTGATCGATCCATTGGGAGTTCTATTAAAATATATACTTCCAGTGTCAAAACAAATACTAATCGACTGGCTGCAACAAGAGTATGTTTTACCTCCGACAAAGGGAGGAATCATGTTTTAGCCACGTTGGTTTGTCTATCCGTCTATCGGTCCGTCTGTCTGTTGACAATATTATTCAACACGTATTAACAGATGTTGATGAAAATTTTATGATAGGTCAGAAATGGTACAAGAAACAATTGATTTAACTTTATGGGTTGTTCCAAAATTTTTCTTTAGCATTATTAGAATTTCTGATATGCCCATTTTTATCTTTAACCTTTCTTTTTATCATGGTTAAAAAGGCGTGTGGGGGTACCTCCTGGAGTCATTTTTTTTGCTTTTGAACTAGGGTTTTTGATTTCAGTATCTATATAAGTAACTGTCAAAACATAGTCATCCTATATCATTGAAAAGTTCGTAGCGTCCTTGGGTGCTATAGAAAAGGCGTCATCTTGGATTATGACCCAGTTTTCTAAATCTATCTCCTCTCTTAGTAATGACTAAAATAACTCAAAACCTCTGCAGATCGTTTTTTCACTCAATATCTAAAGGGTGACGTCGGGTGTTTTTTTTTTATATTTTGGATGTTTTTTTTATGAATTTTTGAAAAGGGCATATATCGTTTATACGCAAAAGCGTCATTTTTATTTTTGAAAATATATATTTTCTCAAAATATTAACAAGATATTTTTTTTAAACCGACATCATTCTATTAACATTGACGAGAAGAACGTGTGTGCGAAATATTATACAAATCGGTCTGTAAATGACGGAAGATATAGAATTTTAGTGAAAAAAACAACCTTTCGAGAAAAATGCAAGTAAAGAAATGAAAAGAAAATAACATAAAGTAAACGCTTTAGACGGGTTGCCCTTCCTGGAGCAGCCCCCTTACTCTTTCGACAGCCTATGGAATTGTTATTAATGTAAAGAGGATTGTGAAGCTAGGTTTAGATGTGCATTGTTGTGAAAACAGCTGTCAAAATTACAAATTTGTTTTTGTTTTTTCCTCTATTCCTATACTTGTGCGCGTGTTTACATACGCGCGACGCTGGCCTCCACCTCTTACAAAGCGCTCGAGCGATCGACGTGAGGTGTTCCCGAAAGCCAAGTAACAAAACTGTGTTGCCACATTGGTGATTAGCTGCTGCTAGAGAGGTTTTCGGTGCCGATTTCCTCCGTCAGTGTAAAGGTAATTTACATCAACCTACCTTGGCCTACAAAATATTTTGTAAAAAAAACAAAATATACGTCATATGGACATTTCGTTTTCCATAAGCTTGTAGATAAATGATTGTTCTACCCGAATATGCAAAGAACAGAAAGTCAACATTTTGGTCCCAAACTCGCCAATCCATGAAACAAAGAAAATACATATCAAAATTGTTTTACTCATGTTCTTGATTTGTCAGATCAACAACTGCTTTCTTAATATATCACGGACACAGAGGAATTCTTTCAGTAATAACGACTTAAATCAGACATATAGTGTGCACATATGTCAGAATTAAAGCTTTCAATTCATCCCCTCCTCCCCGACCCCGACCCCTCCCCAAATTCAACAAATATTATCCATCATCGGTGTTCTGCACAAAATACGATATATCCAGAAATATCAAAGAAAAGCCCAACAGAAAACAGCAAACAAACAACATCGAATTAGTCATCAAACACAGCCATGGTTTATTCGGTGATATAAAAAAAACAGAGGAAAAAACTGTAAAAATGATTTCGAATGTTAAAAACAACCACGGGTGATGTTTGCCATTGAGAGACATTGCCACGGATGACATCTGCCATCAAACACGTTGCCACGGATGGTGTCTGCCATCAAACACGTTGCCACGGATGGTGTCTGCCATCAAACACGTTGCCACGGATGATGTCTGCCATCAAACACGTTGCCACGGATGACGTCTGCCATCAAACACGTTGCCACGGATGACGTCTGCCATCAAACACGTTGCCACGGATGGTGTCTGCCATCAAACACGTTGCCACGGATGATGTCTGCCATCAAACACGTTGCCACGGATGTTATCTGCCATCAAACACGTTGCCACGGATGATGTCTGCCATCAAACACGTTGCCACAGATGATGTCTGCCATCAAACACGTTGCCACGGATGATGTCTGCCATCAAACACGTTGCCACGGATGATATCTGTCATCAAACATGTTGCCACGGATGATGTCTGCCATCAAACACGTTGCCACGGATGATGTCTGCCATCAAACACGTTGCCACGGATGATGTTTGTCATCAAACACGTTGCCACAGATGATGTCTGCCATCGAACACGTTGCCACGGATAATATCTGTCATCAAACACGTTGCCACGGATGACGTCTGCCATCAAACACGTTGCCACGGATGATGTCTGCCATCAAACACGTTGCCACGGATGATGTCTGCCATCAAACACGTTGCCACGGATGATGTCTGCCATCAAACACGTTGCCACGGATGATATCTGCCATCAAACACGTTGCCACGGATGATGTCTGCCATCAAACACGTTGCCACGGATGATGTTTGCCATCAAACACGTTGCCACGGATGATGTCTGCCATCAAACACGTTGCCACGGATGATATCTGCCATCAAACACGTTGCCACGGATGGTGTCTGCCATCAAACACGTTGCCACAGATGATGTCTGCCATCAAACACGTTGCCACGGATGATGTCTGCCATCAAACACGTTGCCACGGATGATATCTGTCATCAAACATGTTGCCACGGATGATGTCTGCCATCAAACACGTTGCCACGGATGATGTCTGCCATCAAACACGTTGCCACGGATGATGTTTGTCATCAAACACGTTGCCACAGATGATGTCTGCCATCGAACACGTTGCCACGGATAATATCTGTCATCAAACACGTTGCCACGGATGACGTCTGCCATCAAACACGTTGCCACGGATGATGTCTGCCATCAAACACGTTGCCACGGATGATGTCTGCCATCAAACACGTTGCCACGGATGATGTCTGCCATCAAACACGTTGCCACGGATGATATCTGCCATCAAACACATTTGCCACGGATGATGTCTGCCATCAAACACGTTGCCACGGATGATGTCTGCCATCAAACACGTTGCCACGGATGATATCTGCCATCAAACACGTTGCCACGGATGATGTCTGCCATCAAACACGTTGCCACGGATGATGTCTGCCATCAAACACGTTGCCACGGATGATATCTGCCATCAAACACGTTGCCACGGATGATATCTGCCATCAAACACGTTGCCACGGATGATGTCTGCCATCAAACACGTTGCCACGGATGATGTTTGCCATCAAACACGTTGCCACAGATGATGTATGCCATCGAACCGTTGCCACGGATGATATCTGTCATCAAACACGTTGCCACGGATGACGTCTGCCATCAAACACGTTGCCACAGATGATGTCTGCCATCAAACACGTTGCCACGGATGATGTCTGCCATTAAACACGTTGCAACGGATGATGTCTGCCATCAAACACGTTGCCATTGATGATCTCTGTCATCAAACATGTTGTCACGGATTACATCTGTCATGAAACACGTTGCCATGGATGATATCTGCCATCAAACACGTTGCCACGGATGATGTCTGCCATCAAACACGTTGCCACGGATGATGTCTGCCATCAAACACGTTGCCACGTATAATGTCTGTCATCAAACATGTTGCCACGGATTACGTCTATCATCAAACACGTTGCCATGGATGATATCTGCCATCGAAAAACGTTCGCACAGCTAGGTGGGGGGGGGGGCGTTGTTGGTCAACATGTCACGAGTTCTAATTGCCTAAGAATGGACGTGTCGCGATTTGTTTTGGTTTTTTTTTTATACAATCATTGGTGTATACATCTGTCGCGTTTTGTAACGAATTGTCACTCTGAAAGGATAACACCAATCTGTTTATCAGTAGAAATTTCAAAATTAATCTTTTATTAGACCCATTTGATGGTTGGGCGGGTGTAAATTGCATGGCAACAATTTACACCAAGATAATGACATCGAACTTTCTTAATCAAATAAAGATTATGACATCGGACTTTCTTAATCAAACCAAGATAATGACATCGAACTTTCTTAATCAAATAAAGATTATGACATCGGACTTTCTTAATCAAACCAAGATAAACATCGATTTCTTAATGACATCGATCAAACCAAGACTTTTCTTAATCAAACCAAGATAATGACATCGAACTTTCTTAATCAAACCAAGATAATGACATCAAACTTTCTTGATCAAACCAAGATAATGACATCAAACTTTCTTGATCAAACCAAGATAATGACATCGAACTTTCTTAATCAAACCAAGATAATGACATCAAACTTTCTTGATCAAACCAAGATAATGACATCAAACTTTCTTGATCAAACCAAGATAATGACATCAAACTTTCTTGATCAAACCAAGATAATGACATCAAACTTTCTTGATCAAACCAAGAATAATCGAAACTTTCTTGATCAAACTTTCTTGATCAAACCAAGATAATGACATCAAACTTTCTTGATCAAACCAAGATAATTTCTTGATCAAACCAAGATCAAAACTTTCTTGATCAAACTAAGATAATGACATCAAACTTTCTTGATCAAACAAAGATAATGACATCAAACTTTCTTGATCAAACCAAGATAATGACATCAAACTTTCTTGATCAAACCAAGATAATGACATCAAGCTTCTTTGGGCTGCTTTCTTGGCATAATGCGCCAAATCATCAAGAAATAGATAACATCTCAAGTCTACACTTTGCACATATCTCGTTATCTAGCAGTCTCAATAGATCTTGTTTTTAGATCTAAAATATATCTAAAATTTTAAAGTTAGATCTATATAGATCTTAAATCTACCAAACGTTTTAGAGCTAGAATCTAGTTTTCGAATTTAGATGTAAAGCGAAAAACTCACATCTTTATAGATCGAGGTCTATCCATCTCTGTGTAGATCTAGATCTAGACCCTTAGGTAGAGTATAGATCTAGATCCATTAGATCGATAGAAATATATCGCCGTGTCATATGTCTAAAGTCTATAATACTCGATATGTAACATCTATTTCTATTGTAGCGGTTAGCTAACAGAAAAAAAGTTGAAGACAATCGTTTGGATTTTGTTTTGTTTTTTATTTCGTTAGTTGTAACAACCGGGTTTTTTTTTAAGTCAGTGAGAAAAAGAGCACAACATTTAAGGACGTCACAAGACACAACATAAAAGAGTTCATCATTAGTGTGATGCAGTGCGATGATTGCCACATATCTCCCCCCCCCCAGCACAGGCATACACTGTCTTGTAGGTCTTTGGGATCTCGTGCAACGTCCAGCAGGCGTCGTTGTCACAGGGAGCGCTGGTTGGTTTGGGCTGTGGGTGGATTCATGGGCCTTGTCACTAGGTTGATTTCGTGGTCGACCTTGCTGGTGGCTATGGGGATCGGAAACGTGCACTGGTTCCGTTTGGTCCTCATGAGCAGGCTTGAGGCGATCTATCGATATGTGTTCATGTCGTCCTCCCACGTTTACGAGGAACGTCTTTGAAGATTTCTCGATGGCCTGAAATGGTCCTATGTAAGGACGATCGAGTGGCCTACGGTAGGCGTCGTTCCGAATAAACACGTAGCCGGCCTTGGTTAGACAGCCTGGCACGACAGAGGTTTGTTTGCCATGTCGAGATGCTGAGTGACTGTTAGAAGCTCTGAGTTCTATCAACTATTCTCGCTTGTTTTAGAAATGCATCCGCTGACCACGAAGAGGTGTTTTCAGTGACGAATTCGCCTGGAATTGTAAGTGGTTCTCCGTATACGAGCTCTGCGACGGATATTCCGATGTCCTCTTTAGGCGCTGTTCTGAGGCCTGGTAAAACCCACGGCAGTTTGTCTAGCCAGTTTGTGATTTGTGAGGCGAGCTTTAAGGGATGTTTTCAATGATCGGTGGAACCTTTCCACCATCCCATTAGATTGTGGATGGTACGCTGTGGTTCTATGGATGCGGGTGCCGAGATGGAGCGATACTTCTGTCCAGAGAGACGAAGTGAACTGTGGTCCGCGGTCGGATGTGATATCCAAATGTGTTCTAAACCTGGAGATCCAGCCATGGATGGGGTCTTTGCGCAGTCTTTTGCAGTCGTGCTCCTTAATGGTATAATTTCCGACCAACGGGTGGTCCGATCGGATAGATGAGGGAGAAAGAGTGAATGTATCCATCTGATGGTGGTAATGGGCCGACCAAATCCACATGGATATGACTGAAACGTTTGGCAGGAACCTCAACTGGAGCAAGTGGTGCTTTGATGTGTGTCTGGACTTTTGATCGCTGGCAAGATAAACACTCGCTGGTCCATTTGTTTATTTGTCGTCTCATGTTAGGCCAAACGATCATGTCGGGTTCTAATTTTCTGGTTGTGTTTCGTCCGAGGTGGGATAGATTATGGATAATTTCGAGAAAAAAATCTTTTGAAATTTTCGGGAACGATCGGGCGGGCCTTTCCTGTCGATGTGTCGCACTATAGTATAGGTCCTCCAACTACGATCGGCATAGGGATTATTTGGAGGCTTGGGTAAGCAATGTGGTAGGGAGTTGTATCTTCCTCACTCAGTTGGACTTTTACCATAGCTGTGTAATCTATGCCAAGGGTCACATTGCTGATCCCAACTCTAGACAGACAGTCAGCTACCGTGTTAGACTTTCCGGAGATATGGGAAATGTCCGTGGTGATTTCGGAAATAAACGCTAGTTGACGTTGCCGGGGGTCCAGGGATCAGTCGTCTTTGCCATTGCGTCAGCGACCGGTTTGTGGTCGGTGCAAGTCGTAAACTTTCTGCCTTCCAAAAGGAAACGAAAGTGTCTGATGGCTAAGTACAAAACGAGGAGTTCTCTGTCATATGTACTGTATTTCTGTTCCGGTGGTCGTAGTTGGCGGCTGAAAAAACCTAACGGTTGCCATTTGCTGCTCCCACGGCCAGGTCGGACGCATCGGTTGACAGGGCAATGGGTGCTTCTACCTCGGGGTGTGCTAAGATGGCAATTTGGGAAAGCGTTGTTTTGCTCTCGTCAAAAGCCGTGGTTATCTCCCGTGTCCAAATGAGTTTCTGGTTTTGTTTCAGGGTCTTCATTGATTGTTAAAGGGGATGCAATAATTGTGCAGCGTGTGGGATGAAGTGGTGATAATAATTTATCATCCCTAGAAAGTCTTGCAGGCCCTTCCAGTTATTGGTTTGGGAAAATGTGTTATTGCATCTACCTTATCTGGATGCGGGATTGTTCCAAATTTTGTCAATTGATGCCCAAGAAATGTATTGTAGTCACGCCAAAGACACATTTCTCCAGGCGTATAACCAGGCCGAAATTGCTGAGTCGTTGAAAAACTTCTCTGAGATGAAGTTTGTGCTCTTTCTCGTTTAGGCTGGCCACAAGGATATCGTCCAAATAAACGAATGTGCAGTTAATGTCCTGGAAGAGTGTGTCCATCACACGTTGGAGCGCTTGGGCTGAGTCATTTAACTCAAATGGCATTCTTAGGAGCTCGAACAGGCCAAAGGGAGTTATGACTGTAGTGTTGGGCACATCGTCAGGGTGGACGGGGATTTGGTGGTACTCTCGAACAAGATCTATCTTTGAAAAAATATTTTTCCCTGCCAATTCGGCAGTGATATCATGTATGTGAGGGATTGGGTAGCGATCTGGGGTTGTCTTCTCATTGAGGCGACGATAGTCTCCACCTGGGCGCCAATTGCCTTTCGACTTGGGCATCATGTGTAACGGTGAACATGTGTAACATTTCCGAGCAATGCCCATCTTTTCCATTTCGCCGAATTCATTTTTGGCAATGAGCAGTTTCTCCGGCGTGATGAGTCGTCGAGTTCGTGTAAACACAGGAGGGCCCGTGGTGGTGGGAATATGGTCACGTTTCCCATGTTTGACTTCTTCCGTGGAGAATGTTGGTTGTAGGATTTCTGGAAAGTCGTTCAGAATTCTCCTAAATGGGTTGGACGTAGCTTCAATCATGGCTAGTTGTTGTGTTTCAATCGTTCCGACTGAACACGGTGATGAAACATAAAAGTCGGCATCAATAAGACGTCAACGACGGAGATCCACCAGCAGGTTGTGAGCACGTAAAAAATTGGCGCCAAGGAGAGGGTGTTTGACGTCTGCGATGATTAAACGTGCTTGGTACAGACGGTTGTTGATATCCAATGACACGTTACGCGAGCCATAGGTTTGGATATTTGTCCCGTTTGCTGCTTGCAGAGGTGGGTGAGAAGGGCTATTGCGTTTGTCAAGCCAGGTTGCTGGGATGACGGAGACCTGTGCACCGGTGTCAACAAGAAACTGAGAGCCTGATCGTCCATCTGTCACAAAAAGTTGTTTGTTGCCAGGGCCAACGCATGTGGCGTTTATTGTTGACCCTGTCGATCGTTTCCCTACTTTTTGTGGCTACATTTGTGACAAGGGGGTAGACATTTCTTTGCATCTTTTCCATATTTACGATAATACCAGCAAAGCGTAGGCCGGGGTTCTGTTGGGGCTTTCCTGGTGTGTCTATCTTTGACTTGATGCACACTGTCAAAATGTGTTGACATAGAGACAAAGAGTCGATCCGCCTCTTGAACAAGGAGTCTTGGATTTTATTTGGAAGCAGAATTTGCGAGGGGTGCGGGTATGTAGTCGAGGAGCTGCTGTATAAAGATGTGTTGAAATAGGAAATACGGCTCGTGGTTTCCCAGAAGAGCGAGCATCTTGTCGATCAGCACCGAGGTTTGTTGTCGCCCAATCCATGTAAATTGAAAAGAGCGTGAGCTCGCTCCTCTTGAATCATTTGTTAGGCTGACAACAAGAATTGCTTCATAGTGTCGTACTTGTTGACTGACGGAGGGGCGGTCAGGATTAACAGTGCACGGTTCGCGGTGTCTGTATCCTGATGCTGCAACCACATGATAATATTTGGTTTCGTCCGCCATTATGCCGCGCAGGGCAAACTGTGCCTCGGGGCTTGACGACCAGAAAGCTGCACTTTTACGTCCACAATCGCTAATTCCATATTGATGTAGAATAATAAAGAGGTGAAAATACGTCTTATCTGTCGGGGCCACCAATGTAGCGGTCAGCTAACAGAAAAAGTTGAAGACAATCGTTTGGATTTTGTGTTGTTTTTTATTTCGTTAGTTGTAACAAC
>JAXRKP010000803.1:132500-140000 GCA_037039925.1 Doris montereyensis | reverse complement strand
ATACCTTTCCTACATCCACAACAGTCTATCTTTGTGATGGGAGTATTATTAGATATAACAATCTCTTGAATTCCTTGACCTTTGGCCCTTGCGCTGCATAGTCATCATATGTTTTCGCCAAGGCAGTTCTACAGGGTGTCCTAAAAAATGGTAGATGTTATAAATGTGAATAACATTTAACTTTGAACTTTTGACTTATTCTCATGATTTTTAACACATATAGAACATTCAAAAGCATTGTAAAAACCAATGTTTCAAAATGTCGGAAACAGAAGTATTATATTATTTCTTGTAAGATAACCCATTTTTATTTGTATTGTAAAAATCAATGTAACCCACAAAGAAAGATCTCAAAT
Organism: Doris montereyensis; assembly: GCA_037039925.1. Classification (NCBI taxonomy): domain Eukaryota; kingdom Metazoa; phylum Mollusca; class Gastropoda; order Nudibranchia; family Dorididae; genus Doris; species Doris montereyensis. The sequence goes on along the minus strand of JAXRKP010000803.1, from coordinate 139,644 downwards.
TGAACGAAAATAAATTACTGGAATGTATGGAATTCTTAGATGAACTGCCTAAATAACTAAAAGAATTTCAAATTTGAACAATAGGATAGACAGAAACTATTTTTAAGTGATTAGTATCTCATCCAAGAGGGATGTCCCAGCCATCTTCCATTTGCCGCAGTGACATTGTGCAGTCTAGCGCACTTTGGCAACCAGGTTGATCTTAATACATCTTACTTTTCGAATGATGTTTTTTCAAACTCTTCTCTCTTGAGGAGAGCAGGATTGCGAAAGACTCAATCATTCAGCTATCTCCACAGAAACGTGATGCAGGAGTTCGGATTGTGACTTTTGAACGGCCATTCAACTGGTGCTTTTCGACATATTAGTGCTAACGGCCATTCAACTGGTGCTTTTCGACATATTAGTGCTAACGGCCATTCAACTGGTGCTTTTCGACATATTAGTGCTAACGGCCATTCAACTGGTGCTTTTCGACATATTAGTGCTAACGGCCATTCAACTGGTGCTTTTCGACATATTAGTGCTAACGGCCATTCAACTGGTGCTTTTCGACATATTAGTGCTAACGGCCATTCAACTGGTGCTTTTCGACATATTAGTGCTAACGGCCATTCAACTGGTGCTTTTCGACACATTAATGATGACGGCCATTCAACTGGTGCTTTTCGACATATTAATGATGACGGCCATTCAACTGGTGCTTTTCGACATATTAATGATGACGGCCATTCAACTGGTGCTTTTCGACATATTAATGATGACGGCCATTCAACTGGTGCTTTTCGACATATTAATGATGACGGCCATTCAACTGGTGCTTTTCGACATATTAATGATGACGGCCATTGAACTGGTGCTTTTCGACATATTAGTGCTAACGGCCATTCAACTGGTGCTTTCCGACATATCAATGCTGACGGCCATTCAACTGGTGCTTTTCGACAGATTTATTAGAGGCCTGGACATTTTAGTAAGATTTAGATGTGTGAAGATAAGCTTGCATGAAGACTGCCTTTCTTTAATCCATGTTGGTTTTTTCTGTTCATTACAGACATAAATCAGTTGGTTTTTTTATTAACAGCGAGATATTATTCCCTTGGTGCCCGCAAGTTCGGTTTTTTATGACAGCGAGATATTGTTCTCTTGGTGCCCGCAAAAAATCATTTAGACAAAATTACTCATTTTCTTCAAACAAATGGTATGAGCTCAATATTAAATCTAGGCCCATGATTTTTAAGTAATATAACATGTATTGAATGAACTTCATATTTCCTAAGTTTCATGTTAACAGTGGCATGAATAAATGAGTTATCGGCCTTTGAAAGAATTTGCCTTGTTTTTAAGGACACCCTGTATATTACATGATTGTATATTATTGCTGCGATTTGATTCCACTCTCTCCCATTAATATGTCGAATTTCCTCTAGGTCCTTAACGGGTCGTCCTTTTCTTTTTGACCCGGGTTTTGTTTAGCAATGTGTAATTTAAATCATCACCTGTTTTTTTTCCGAGTGTGCTTGTGTCTTGTCTCAGGATGCGTGCAAAAAGTCCCGATTTGGTGTCAAACATTTTCAGTGACAAAGGCATTTCATAGGTTTGCTTGTAGGCTTGCAGTCTGTTAGAGATAATTGTTGGATGTTTAAAATTGCTCTCAAATGATTACGGCGAATAGACAGTCTAGTTTTAGCTCTTCTTTGTTTCCTAGTGTTCATGATCAACCTCTGGATTGCATCTATATTCGACCTGATAAAACCATTAGAGACTGGGTTACAGTCCATGGTTTTATCGTGTCATGTATTATTAGTGGCTGCTATGCAGAGGTTAAGCTTCATTTATCTTACTTTCTTACTTACTTACTTATTTACATATTTAGTTACTTACTTGCATATTTACTTACTTACTTACTTATTTACATATTTACTTACTTACTTACTTGCATATTTACTTACTTACTTACTTATTTACATGTTTACTTACTTATTTACTTACTTATTTACTTACTTACGTACTTTTTCTTCTCTTATTTATTTATTTACATATTATTTACTTACTTGTTTACTTACTTAAAGTTCGTAGTTAGGACCCCTAAGAATCCTAATCACCTAGAGTTAGGAGGCGCTGTAGCGAAACTGGAGCCTTGCGGGTTTGCAAGAATGACATTGGTTTAAACCCCATGCTGGTCCATACATTTTTTTCGCAACGTTCTACTCTTACAAAATGTCCTTCACTCTACTTTCCTCATTTGGGTCAGATGTGAATATAGATATAGGTAGTCAAACATTTTTTCTAGCGTTAGTACGAAGCTCTTAACAGGTTGCTGTACTGCATGCTCCCCAGGGAGTTGAGAATGACTTTGGATGAAATGGCCTCCTTGGGGTTAAATGATGTACGATATTTTATGCTGCACTTGTGTGGGGATACGGACTATAAATCTATCTTTATCTTTACCTTAGTTACTTACTTGCTTACTTACTTACGTACTTAGTTATTTACTTGCTTACCTTCTTGCTTACTTATTTACATACTTACTTGCTTACCTACTAAATTACTTACTTACTTGTTTACATATTTACTTTCTTACTTACTTATTCACTGACTTACCCTATTTACTTACCATAAACCATCCTGTAATTTAAGATCAGCAAGTGATCTTCTCGCTGTTTTCTACCTTTAATCTTAACCGCTTCGTTGGAATATGTTTTACTTATTTCGGCCGATACATTTGGAATAACTTGAACATTGATCTTAGACATCTGGAACAACTTGAACATTGATCTTAGACATCTGGAACAACTTGAACATTGATCTTAGACATCTGGAACAACTTGAACATTGATCTTAGACATCTGGAACAACTTGAACATTGATATTAGACATCTGGAATAACTTGAACATTGATATTAGACATCTGGAATAACTTGAACATTGATATTAGACATCTGGAATAACTTGAACATTGATCTTAGACATCTGGAATAACTTGAAAATTGATATTAGACATCTGGAATAACTTGAAAATTGATATTAGACATCTGGAATAGCTGATATTGATCTTATATTAGACATCTGGAACAACTTGAACATTGATATTAGACATCTGGAACAACTTGAACATTGATATTAGACATCTGAGAAATGCCAGAACATTGATCTTAGAAATGCCAGAAATGTCGAAGCCTTCAGAAAGAATTTGGTAACCCACCTTTTTAGAAAATACTTTGTTTGTTAAATATTTTTATCTGATAATTAACAGACCTTTTACCGAATATTAATGTGTATAATTATCGGTTTAACTTGACACCGACGGGGTTAAGGGCAGGAGGTCATGGGCACATATTATGTTAAGGTGTTTGGAAAGTAGAGCAATGGTACTGTTCTCCCTTAGTTACCTCCGGACCTAGCCTTGATGAAAGCGATGTGCAATTGCAGTAATTCCCTTGGTCTGGCCAACCACTCTATGTTCAAGACCATTGTGCGTGATCGAAGAGGCATACCCTTCACAAGGTCACCGTGTTAACCTAGACCATAATATGGTCCAGGAACAAAACACAGTGGATCTAGAGGAGACATCATCGATAATAAACTGGCATTTCGGTGCTGTCATATATCCTCTGTGGCTCACGGACATGGAAGCGATGAAAGCTGGGCGGGAAAGGATCCAGACTACTGAGAGGACATGGAAATCTTCGTAAAAACGCAGTGACCCAGGACGTGACAAGCCCCTAAAGTCTACATCTTTGGCGTATATAACTTGCCTGAAACTGCACAAAATGTATTGCCAGTAGACAGCAGGTGGCGGGGATTGGACACAGTGAACCATACCTAGACTACAGGACCCTTGGGATATTGGAGACTATATTTGTTTTCGCCTACAGATGCTTCCGTGTCCGACAGTTCCCTTTGGGGTATTAAAGAAGTCCACAGACTGCCCAGCTCTACAATGCCATGACAACAAGAAAATAATAGCACATGAGGAGGATAAAGAGCGCTTGCAACAACTGAAAAAGAAAGAAAGAGCTCCAACTGCTAATATTTGCGGAAGACTTCAATTGCATGGAATTTAACGACGCCCTGAGGAAGCTAAAACCTAGTAAAATCTTCAGGACCATATAAATACATAATGAGATGATATGCAAACTAAGCCATAAAGGAAAACAAGTATTGTTAAAACTGATCAACATGACATGGCAAAGAAGTGAAATATCTCAAATCTGGAGGAACGCCCATTTAACTCCATTCTTCAAGAAAAACATACCAGCTAATGAACTCAAGAGCTACAGACTAATATCCCTAACATCATGAATTGGAAACCTGGTTGAAAGACTGATCAACCATCGTCTCTATTGGTACCTTGAAATCACTAATACCATCAGTTCAAAATAAGCTGGATTTAGAGTAAACAGCTGCTCAGAAGACCAGCTGTTCAGACTAACTCAGTGCACCCATGATGGCTTCCAAGAGAAGAGCAACATGCTGGCCGTATTGTTGAACTACAACAACAAGCATATGATCTTGTGTGGAGAAAGGGTCTCTTCATCAAAATGATGGAACTGGGAATCCAAGAGAAGCTTACCAATGGATAAAGCAGCTTCTGACGGACCGACCAATACAAACGATAATGAACAATGCCATTTCGTTCAATGAAGTTCTTGAAGAAGGCTTACCACAGGGTTCAAAATTAAGTTGCACATTGTTTCTTGTTTACATCAATAGCCTTTCAAATTTGCTCACGTCTGAAACAGCCCTATACGCAGATAACTTGGATATTTGGGAAACAAGCAGAAATACCAAAATAGCAGCTTGGAAAATGAAGGAGAACCTGAAAAGATGAGCATGGCCAGAAATGGAAGATGAAAATTGATACATCTAAAACAGCTTGCACTATATTCACAAAGAGCCACAAGATTGCCAAACTCAAACTAAAACTAATCAGCAATGGTGAACAAATTGAGAAAGAGAACAACCCAATATACCTTGGTGTACAGATAAACCATCAGCTAACCATGAACAAGCACATATGCAACCTCAAAGCTAAAGGTGTAAGAAAACTCAAACTTTTTTTTTGGAGGGGGGCGCCTCCTGAAGTTTTTTTTTGCTTGTAAGTCTGGGTTTTTGCTTTTAGTATCTACCTGAGAAGCTGTCAAAATACAGTCATCCTATATCATTAAAAAGTTTGTAGCGTCCTTGGTTGTCATAGAAACGGCCGCCATCTTGGATTTTGACCCAAATTTCAAAATCTTAGAATCTGTCAAAACCTGTGCAGATCGTCTTTTTCATTCGATATATAAAGAGTGACGTCGGGTTTTATTTTATTTGGGATAGTTGGTCTTTTTATGAATTTTTGAAAATAATATATATCGTGAATATACAAAAAAACGGCATATTTATTACAAAGAAAAATAATTTTCAAAACGTTTACAAGATATAAAATAAACCGACGTCATTCTATTAAAATTGACAAGAGGAACATGTGTGCCAAATATAATACAAATCGTTCAGTAAATAGCGGAGGAAATAGAATTTTAGTATGAAAAAATACATTTCGAGAAAAATACAAGTAGAAAAATCAAAAGAAAATAACCCAACACAAACGCTTCAGACGGATTTCCCTTGTTGTAGCAGACCCCTTACTTTTTCGACAGTCTTTGGCATTGTTACTAATGCAACGCCTCTTACGTCACACGGCGATGGGCCGAATCGACAAACGGTGTCTGCAGAAGCCAGGCGACCTTGGTGTTGCCACATTTGGCGATTAACCGTCAATACACGGGTTTTTACTGCTATTTTCTCAGTCGATACTAGGATAATTCACGTCAAATTTTGACTGTTTTTACCTACCCTCGCCTACAAAAAAATTAGTAAAAAACAAATTATACGTCATATGGACATTTTCTGTCATAAACGTGTAGAGAAATGATCATTCTACCCGAATATGCAAAGAACAGAAAATCAACCTTTTGGTCCCAAACTGACCAGTCCAGGTAACGCCCTCCCCCCCCCCCAAGCACCTCATGGGGATCTGATAAACAGACCCTTAGAAACCTGTACTTGATATATGTTCGCCCATTCCTTGAGTACAGCAGCTCTATCCTAAGCTCATGCAGCAAATCCAACCTGGTGACAATGGACAGGGTCCAAAACAATGCTCTACGTTTGATTAGTGGAGGTATGAAATCAATCCCCACAGCTGCATGTGAAATACATACCAATGTGGAACCTCTTGACATTCACAGGGACAAAGCAGTATTAGAGGTATGTGAGTGAAGCAAAAGGATGAGTTCCACCCATCTAAACAGAAAAATTGTCGATAACTGGCAACCAAAATATAGAACAAAGCAGAAATCACCACAACATCATGCTATGGAGCTAAAATAAAGTCTTTGTCTCCCGGGAACAAAAAAAAAGAAACACCACGGGTGAAAAGAGATCCACTAAATATCATATTCAAAGAGCCTCAAATCAGGATGGAGCTGATTGACAATCAAAGAAAGAAATCAGATCCGCTAACCCTGATGATGTCATCACAAAAAACCATCGAGGACTTCCCTGACTGCTGGATCTATGTAAACACAGATGGAACAGCTCTCAACGCAATATCAATTGCAGGGTATGGTATTTACTTCCAATACCCAGATGGCACATCTGATGAATTCTCTGGTGCTTGCGAAGAAAAATATACCATTTGAAGCAGGGGAAATAACCATAAAAACAGTGCTCTACCACCTCAACACTAAAATATCAGGGGTCGTCCTTTTTACAGATGCAATGTCTATCCTACAAGCTTTCAACAACTGCCACAGATTTTGATCTCAGACAAACACGATTAGAGGCTGACCAACTAATTAAAACCTATGGCGTCGAGCTACTAATGCAGTGGATTCATGGACATGTAAACACACCAGGAAACGGCAAAGCAGACACTCTTGCCAATGGGCTCTAGACAAGAACAACCAAACACAAAAACTACAATGCAGACCGCGAAACAAATAATGAAAGTTAACAAGAAAGAGGACTGGATGAACAGATGGGCTTTGTGGAAGACTGGGAAATATTTATACCGACATGTGGCCACTCTACAAACAAATGACAACATCAACCAACTTAAACGAAAAGACCAAATCATCATATTCAGGCTCCAAAC
>JAXRKP010000803.1:105000-127500 GCA_037039925.1 Doris montereyensis | reverse complement strand
AACTTATTTATTTACTTACTTCCTTACTAAGTTGCATTCTTACTTACCTATTTTCTTACTTACATACTTACTTACTTGTTTTCTTACATACTTATTCATGTAGAGTTGGGATTTACGACTCCTAAGAGTCATAATCGTCTAGAGTCATGAGGCGTAACAGTTGTAGCAAAATTGAAAAGTTGTTATCTTGGTTTGTGTATGTAGCGACGGAGTTTTTCCACGCCTGTCTGTTTTGTATGTAGCAACGGGTTTTTCCTTTCTTTGCCTGTCTGTTTTTATGTAGTAACGGAGTTTTTCCACGCCTGTCTGTTTTGTATGTAGCAACGGAGTTTTTTCCACGCCTGTCTGTTTTGTATGTAGCAACGGAGTTTTTCCACGCCTGTTTGTTTTGTATGTAGCAACGGAGTTTTTCCACGCTTGTCTGTTTTGTATGTAGCAACGGAGTTTTTCCACGCCTGTTTGTTTTGTATGTAGCAGACCTTTTTTCCACGCCTGTCTGTTTTGTATGTAGCAGGGTTTTCAACGCCTGTCTGTTTTGTATGTAGCAACGGAGTTTTTCCACGCCTGTCTGTTTTGTATGTAGCAACGGAGTTTTTCCACGCCTGTCTGTTTTGGACCGTCTACTGCAGAGGGTTATAGTTCCATGTTTGTTCCATTTCTCCTTCTACTGCAGAGGTTCTAGTTCCATTTTTGTTTCCATTTCTCCTTCTACTGAGCTTTCTCGGTGGTTTTTAACTTACTCGCTTTTTAACAGTCCACAGAACATTCTAAATCTAGATATAGAACTTAACATCTGGATATTTCCAAACATTTAGATTTGATTTTAGATTGTGGTTGTACATGTATCTTAGATAATTTATTTCTGACTCAAGAAAAGGGTGGAACATATAAGACCAAGTTATTGGAATAAAAGGAGATAAAGCTTGGATTTAGGGCATGCAAGACGATCTTTAGTTTCGACAGTGAGGTCCTTGTGACTTTCCAATGCAACGTGTTGAAAGAAGTTTCTTCAAAGCCATGACGGCATGTAGGACCGGAACGTATCCCGGTTTTTATGGCGTAAAGCGGAGCAGGGGATAAAAATCCCTCCTGTTATAGGATGTTAGCTTGAGGCAAGGCTTTTACTACCAAGCTAGTGGTTACATCTATTTATACCTGAATCATTTGGGTCAATGCGTATGAATTATATTTCCTAAGGAACACAACTGGTAATGTAACACACCAAACAGGTGTTAAAGTGTCTGTATATAAGAATTCAATAGTATCATATATCTGTATTTAACATCGAGATAGATTTTAATTTTGGTGTATTCATGACACTGTGGAGTTATTGTGATATATATTTTGTGGCTTCAATAGTGCATTGTACAATAGTACATGTATTGGAATTCTACAATAGATGTTTACAATAGTACATGTATTCGAATTCTAAAATAGCTATTTACAATAGTACATGTATTTGAATTCTAAAATAGCTATTTACAATAGTACATGTATTCGAATTCTAAAATAGCTATTTACAATAGGGCCTGTATTCGAATTCTAAAATAGCTATTTACAATAGTACATGTATTCAATTCTAAAATAGCTATTTACAATAGTACATGTATTCGAATTCTAAAATAGATGTTTTTGAGCCTCAGCATTTTCATGTCGTTTCTCTATTAATTTATTATTGCCATCAGAATAATACTGGTGGTGTGCATAAACAACCCCTGATTGCTGTGTCTGTCAGACATTGACCAACCGTGCGGCCCCATCTGCCGCCTCGACCCCGTTCACATTAACAACGAAACATCTATTAATTGACACGATGGTTTCTAATGACAACACACGTACATACAATGAAACCGCGGTCAGTTTTGTCAACCATAGAATCTGTGATCAACAACAAAAATACGATGAGCGATGAGCACAATGTACAGCCACGTGATATGACTAGAAATAGAACATCGGGATTAAGGTTTTATACAAACAGTCAATCGTGTAACGAAAAGATGGCACATCTAAAAGCCAGATCATTGTGTAACAAAACTTCCATTAATATAAACATATCAATTCAATTCAATTCAATCATCTTTATTAATCAAGAAATTATATTTGTGTTATCACATTTTCCGTTTGAAAAATAATAGAATACATAAATGTATTTAAACTAAAAATAAATTCAACTTAAATTAATCATTAATGTATAGATTTTAGAAGAAATATATACAGATGAGAAGGTGAGTAAATAGATAGTGCGGTTAAACAATATACATAAAGAACAATTAATGACAAGTCAGCTTAGCTTCATACACATTCATCACATTATCATAAATCATTCACTCACCATCAATCAATTTTCATTGTTTAAACGTGAGTAAATAAAAAGGCCATTATGCATTTCAAAGTTAAGTATGGTCAAAATTCCGTATGGCACTTAGAAGAAAAGATCTAACACATCTCTCAGTGTGGGATTGTAAATGTATAAGTCGACCTCTTCTATAATTTGTTGTGGGTATGGGGAAAAGAAGATGGGTGTTGTCTCTAAGAATACTCCTGACTTTGATCTTGCATTGATTCTCATACAGATCTCCAAAGCTCCCCGGCTCTACATTATTGATCAGTTTCCTTACATGTTTCACTATCCTATATATTTTCTTCTTTTGTCTATCCCTTGTATTCCCTCCTCATGCTGTGATACTAAAAATAACAATACGCTTTAAGCAGGCTTGATAGAAAACTCGTATTAAAATGTTATGAACTTGAAACGTATTAAGCTTCCTCATAAAATGCATTCTTTGTTTAATTCTCTAAAACTTTATTTAATTGTATTTGTCATTTTAGTTTCTTGTCAAAAAAATTATGCCAAGATATTTATATCCATTAACTCTCTCAAGTGTTTCATCTTGTATAACAATAATATCATTAATGCGTGTTATTTGTCTTCTTAAAATCAAAAATCGGTTTGAATTATGAGGCATTTTATGACGAAGTACAAGATGTTGCCCTGAAAACCTCTACTGATCCCAACAATCTTTTTATACTCGCTGATTTCAACATAGACGTTAACGATACAAACCACAAGGTTGCATCCGAGTTCAGCAACTTGTTGAGTCTGTTAATTCTCGTTCAGCATGTTGACTTAGTTTAATCTCCTTCAACATGTTGAGTTCATTTAATCTTGTTCAATACGCTTATTCCTTAATCTCGTTAAACATGTTGAGTTTGTTTAATCTCGTTAAATACGCTGATTCATTTCATTTCGTTCAACATGTTGAGCTTGTTTAATCTCGTTCCATATGTTGAGTGCGTTTAATCTCGTTCATCATGTTGAGTTCGTTTAATCTCGTTCATCATGCTGAGTCCACTTTATCTCGTTCCACACATTGAGTCCGTTTAACCTCGTTACAACATATTGAATCCGTTTAATCTTGTTCCTCATGTTGAGTCCGTTTAATCTCCTTCAACGTGGTGATTCTGTTAAATCTCGTTACCATGTTGAGTCCGTTTATAATCTCGTACATCATGTTGGGTCCGTTTAATATGGTTCAACACATTGAGTCCATTTTATTTCATTCAATATGTTGAGCTTGTTTAATCTTATTCAACACGTTGAGTACATGTAATTTTGTTCAACATGTTGAGTTCATTTAATTTCGTTCAACATTTTGAGTTGCTTTAATCTCTTTCAACAGTTTATAGTTCCTTTATTCGGTTTAAAACATATTGAGTTTGTTTCATCTGGTTTGTCGCGTCGAGTCGTTTAATCTTGTTCAACGTGTTGAGTTCCTTTAATCTGGCCAACATGTTGAGTCCCTTAATTTCATTCAACATGTTGAGTGCGTTTAATCTTTTTCAACATGATGAGTCCGTTTGATTTCATTCAACATATTGAGTTTGTTTGGTCTCGTTCATATGTTGATTCGTTTATTTCATTCAACTTGTTGAGTTCTTTTAATCTCATTCAACATGTTGAGTTCGTTTAATCTTGTTCAACATGTTGAGTGGTTTAATCTCGTTCAACATGTTGGAGGATTTAATTTCGTTCATCATGTTGAGTTTGTTTAATCTCGTTTTAACACGTTGAATTTGTTTTAATCCAAAATGACATGTTGAGTCCGTTTAATCTTGTTCAACACATTAAGTGTGTTAATCTCGTTCAACGTGTTGAGTCCGTTTAATCTTATCGAACATGTTGAGTCCGTTTAATCTTGCATCATGTTGAGTCCGTTTAAACTCGTTCTTTTGTTTAAGGCTATAAATGTTCAATTGTTATGTTCATTCCATTAGATCAACTTAAACTTAGTACAAGAACATTGCCAGATCAGATTGTCAATCTTACATGGTTTCATCTCCGGATTGTGGTCTGCACTCATTTTACTTGGAATGGATTGATGGACTAGTTAACATAAAACAATAAAACTAAGCAATAGCTTAGCACTGACTGAAGACTTTGAAAAGGGAATTAAACTCATCACTTTAAAACAAAATTGGATTAATATTTTGGGTAAAATTATCTAAATATGCGCGCTGACAACAATACTCAAGAATTGAGTGGACCAGTTATTGTGAAGAAGAAGAAGTTAAACGCTACTCGTTACTTGGATCTAAATTGACAATTGAATTGAGTGACGTGTCATTCTCTCATTCTGGGTTGAATAATTTACTATAAATAGTCCTTGTTTAGCCCAACAATAATATAAATAGTCTAAATAAAACTTCAGTCCGCAGTGTCTTTTTTAACATTTCATTTTTATTTAAGTTGGATTCGTCATGATAATGCCCTCAACAATGTGTGGACGTGGCGACTACGGTGAATGTGGAGCCTAAAATGAACGCCACATTCAAAGTTAGAAAAGTCGCCAAGGTAATTAAAGTTCGGTGAATCAATTTGGGTGCCTCTGCATTTCCACCCGTTGCGTTACGCCTCTAGATCTAGATATTTGTGCATGCCGACTTGAGTTTAAGGTTACTTCCGCCTTCATCGATTCTTTCTTACTTCAAAACAAACCACTCAGGCATTCAAGCTGGAAAGACGGAATTACCACCCTCGAAACTGTGAGTATATATCAATATCGTGGGGGTTTCCTGGTAGCTTTTTGTGAGCTGCCATAGAGACGATGGGGAAAACGATAGTTTACCACAGCATTTGTTGTGAGCTTTTGATGTTGTATGAAAGAATGACATTAAACCTAGAATTGACGACATCGTTTTATTTGTTTCACATAGGTCTTGATCTAGATCTAGAGAATCTAGATTTAATCACATTATTTCACTAGAGATTTAGATCTAGAATCTAGATCTAGCTCTACAAATCGTAAGCGGATAAAAATAGGCTTTTCTTCTTAAAATTGTCAAATGATTCAAAGTTGAGAATGCCAAGAATCAAAAGAGAAAAAAGTTTGCTCCAGTTGATTTCCATCACTATCACTCATAGCAGACCCACTACTAGATATATCTAGTACAGTACAGTCGACCACGCCGAAAGGAGACCCGAGGGTGATTATCACCAAAGCGTGCTACTGCTAGAGGTCGAAATAACACCAAAAATGCCATGAAGAGAGAGGTGTAGTGTACAGTTCTGATCTTTATGAATGCGCAATTGCTTTTTTACAAGTTGTCATTTACGAGACAGTCATGCCATGCGTGTTAGAGTTTTATATAAAAGATATATAACAGCACCATGTTGTCATAAAGAGAAGGGGAGTGCTCTTATCCGTTATTTTGTTTCATTTTATAATCCATCATATGGCATATATACTCATTTAATGCACGTGTTCCGTTTTGGAGAGTTAGGGTAGATATAGGCCAGGTCGCAATAAATTTCAGGGAATATTGTTGAGGCCCGTCAAAATTTCAGGGGATTGGATTGGGATTGAATTTCACCCCTGCTATATGGGATGTGATGGCCTTCAGAGAGCTTTGAGTTTATTTTTACTTTAAGACTGAAGTGACCTTACTTTATGCATGTAGTTTAGCAAAAGTTAGGTAGGACCTGAGTAGGTTTGCATGCTTTAGTTAGTCTGAAGCGTGTTTGACGGTGTGGCTATATGTTGTGCCGACTTTACTACACATTCATGTGTTGACCAATCCAAAGAAATGCCTTGAATGCTGTAGTGGGTCAGAATGAGACAAAGCCATCCCATGATATTAATGATGATGTATTCTATTCTATTTTCAATTATTTTAACTCTTGTAAGGCTAACCTGCCGGCTGACCTCAATATGGATCAATAATCTTGTTCCGCTGTGTACGAGGCTTTGCGCGTGGCACCGATAGTTTTCTCGTCCCGCTGACGATGCCGCGCTTGACCATGACATACCTGTGATCATTGTGATTGGTTTTTAATCTTCGTTGAGTGAGGTGACATAGCGGGCAATTCGTTTTGTTATTATTGTCATTGTGTTTATATTGCATTGTTTACTAACAATAACATCTATTACAGACTGCTTTTATTAAACATGAAAAGGAATAATACTGCAGTTGGCCCATTACTAATGAAGAGGAATAAGAAAACGGGTCAGGACCGAGAAATCTTCAGTGTACCCAACCTTCAAAAGCAATAAGGAGTCATAGAAACAAATAAACAGTAAACAATCCTGGACGAAACTAATATTAATAGAGCCATTGGTGCAACGACCCATCGAGCAAACTTCATCGACAGGGCAAGCCTTATAACAACAATAAACAAAAACAAAAAACAAAACAAAACGAAACACGACTGCCATAAATGAGAGGAGGGAGGGAGAGAGAAAGAGGAAAGAAACAAACAGGAGACATAAAGAGAACGAGAGAGATAAAGAAAGACGAGAGGAGAGGATGAATAAAATGAGAGAGAAGGAGAGAGAGAGGATGAGGTAACATATAGAGGGGGGGGGGGGGGGACACGTGGCTGCATGGTCAGGCTTTACTCCAGTCATTCAATAATAGCGTGGTTTGCTGTGTCGAATTTTATATAGTGGAGTTTCAATGAACAACATCATTATATCTTTATTTCTAAAGGAATCGGATTCATTCTCATATCTAAATAAAATGATGGAACTATAAAACTAATACTACAGGAAATGTCCAACCGCCTCCCACTAATCCCATGACCCAGTCCAATGTGCATAGGTAACACATTTCCATGATGAAAGAAACAGGCCGCCCCAGTTTATTGCTTTCACAAATGTGTACCTCCCCAGCTGCGACAACGCTCTCTATCCCAGACCTAACACCTCTCCTCAGCTACATGCTTCCATGCTTTTGAAAACTTCCTCCCTACCCTATATCTATAACTAGTGATATCACCCTCTCTCCTCATTTACAATGACATGAATGGCCATCATTTTGTATTCTTGGCTGTTCCCTTCCTACAGTTCAATAGTAATCCACCTCCTCCCAAACAGCCCCCACCCCTTACGTAATCCAGTGGTTTTTCACATATATTCTCCCACGTCTGGATGTAAGTCTCCCTCCTTAGACCTTTCTATACAGTAGGAAGATACTCTTGTAGTTTCTCATGTCTATACACTTCAAATAGCCATGCCCTTCCTCTTACAAGTCAGATACCACATGTCATCATGACCATGTGAAATGGACCTGTTTAAGAGATCAAAGTTCCTTTGTTGCTGGTCGCTGAGCTCAGATGAAAGTTTTCCCTGTACTTTCAACACTCTAATTCCTTCATTCCTTATGTGAAAAAGAGTTGGAAATATATTTTGACGTATGTGACGTTTGACAATATAACCATCAACACAATGTTCCCCCTGATTGGTCAACCCTGAACATGGTTTCTTTCTATTGACTGAAGGTTACACCCTTCATTCAGGCTGACCTTAGGTGTACAATGTGATTGGCCACTGATATCTTTTATTTATAATATCAATCACTATTTCTTGCTTGTGGGTGGAGCTTCTTACTAAAGTAATTGACATCTGTCTAGAAGTTGCGTCGGTCATACGAAGACAAGAGTCTTTGGTTTTGTACACTTTGCAGAGGGTCCATAGCCTGCATTTGAGATAGAGCTCCTGTGTGTTGTTGTATCTCTTTATAAGAAATATATTTGAGTGTGTTAGCTTCAGAAATGAACTATCACTTTTACCCCTTTAGAGTAATAGACTTTCTCTGTTTGGCGTGCCATGGTTTGATCAGCGTAATTGGTCAGAATAGAGGCATTCCCCAAAACCCGTCTTTGGGTGCACTGCAGTGCAGCTATACAGGACCCGCCACTAACACTTAGTCTTGCTGGAAAGGGTTAAAGAGCCCTTCTACTACTTCTAGCGTTTATAGAGAGAAGTGGGTGTTGCAGGACAGATTTGGTCAGATTGAGAATTGGGGTTTGATTTGATTTACACACCTCCACAGCTAAGGTGATCTCGGGTTGTTTGGTTGGGTTTTTAAGTTTGCTTGGACTGCCCTGTAAACAGCAAAGGGATCTTCAATGTGCACAGAGTGTTATGTTATGCACAAGAGACCTTTTTATCATCCGTTATGACTAGGTGTTGATCCACCTACCTGGACAGAGGGTAGATTTTGCTAAAAAAAACAAAAAAACTAGAGATAAACTTTCAACCATTGTTGGGGCTCAAACCCACTACCTTTTTGGTTTTGAGGCCAATACCTGCCTCTGGACTACTGAATCTCACAAACGTTGAGAAGAGGAGTGTTATTCAGACGGATTGATCGGATTAAACACAGAGGACTGATAGTAGCTCAAGCATATAGGGGCAGATTAAACACGAAAGGATTAATCGTTTTTTGCCTTTAGGTTTGATAATAAATACTATCAATCATGTAATTTTGTCCTTTAAAACCACCTTTAAAAAATCTAGAACGAAACAAAAATCATGTTATGACAAGGCAAACTAGAGAAAGTAGTTTAAAAAGTTAAATCATGTTAAGAAGATGTCATAGTACTCATAGTTGAAATTTGAACCTGTCACTGACAGATGATTCTTTTTGCTTTTGAGTTTGGATTTTGCTTTTAGTATATATGAGTAACTGTCAAATTATAGTCTTCCTATATTATTAAAAAGTTAGTAGCGTCCTTGGTTGCCATGGATTTTGACCCAATTTTCAAAATCTAGCTCCTCATTTAGTATGAATAAAATCACTCAAAACCTGTGCAGATTGTTTTTTTCAATTCAATATTTAAAGAGACGTCAAATTTTTTAAAGATATTTTGGTTAAGTTTTAAAAAAATTGAATTTTGAAAAAAAATAAATATGTAATATATACAAAAATAAATATTTTCTCGAAAAGTTTACAAGATATAAAGTAAAGCCGATGTAGCAAGCTCGAAGGACACACAACAGAAAGCATTTAGAATATAAAACCCAACTTTACTTAAACATTCAGTTGACACAAGTGAACCAGTTGGTAGACCGGATGAGCGACTGCTCAGAAGTAAACAAACACAGAAACAGAGGGTCAAGTTCACCGATGTCAGTTCTTGATTGTGTCCCATATAATATTAGTCTCCACACAGACGCCCCCCCCCCCCCCCCCCCAAAGGCTGACAACGTGTAGAACGTAATGATGCTCACTGATAGCGACGAGGAGGTCGAATTAAGCGTGTTTGAATCGCTGGATTTGAGACTGAGTCATTTGGTGCGGCGGTCTTAACATTATCAGGCTGCTTCTGTTGTAATGGTGACCGACCGTGTCGTGGAGGTCTTGCCAATGCTACCGGCTGTGAGGGATCTGCACGTCCCTGGCTTGAGGTGGTCTTCATTGATGCGTTCGGCACAACAGCCGACGTCTACAAGGAATGTTTTATTCCCAGGTGTTAAAACTGTGTATGGACCAGTATAGGGTCTCTGGAGAGAACTTCTTGAAGCATCTTGGCGCATGTACACATATTTAGCACGAGACAGGGGTGATGGCATACGAGAGGGCAAAGAGCTATGATGGAATGTAGGACGAGGTGCATGTAACGGAGCATTGTCTTGGAACGTGTTTATGAAATCCGATGCAGACCAAGGTGAGGCTTCTGAAGATACCCGGGACCGTTAAAGGTTAAACCATAAACAAGCTCTGCACAAAAAATCTGAGGTCCTCTTTGTGTGTGGTTTGGTGACCAAGGAGTACCCAAGGTAACTCTTCTACCCAGTTTGGTCCTGTGAGGTGTGCTCTGAGAGCTGCTTTAAGGGTATGATGAAATCGTTCGATCATCCCATTGACTTGCGGGTGATAAGCTGTTGTATGGTGCATTTTTACTCCAAGGTTTGCTGCCATTTTTGAATTTCCAAACAGAACTAAATCATCAGCAAATGAAAACATTGATACATTTACTGGTTTGTGCTTCCACATACCTGCATTCAGTTCTTCAGTTTTGAGAATTCCTTTGCGACTGAATCCATAAATGTGATAAACAAAAGAGGACTTTGGATACAACCCTGTTTTACTCCTACATCTACATCAAATTCTTCCGTTACATTTCTAGCTACTCTCACTGCACATGTTAGTTTAATAAGCTTTTAATGGCTTCTATTAAGTTTTGTTCTACATTATGTTCTTTTAAGGAATGCTATAGTTCGTCCCTCCTCACATTGTCAAATGCCTTTTCTAAGTCAATAAAACACAGGTGCAAGTCAATGTTTCTCTCAAGAAATTGTTTGTCTAATTATAAATATGTGGTCTTGTACACTTCTTCCTGGTCTAAATCCACTCTGGTGTTCTTCAATCTGATCCTCTACTCTTTTCCTGAGTCTCATCATTTCCAGAATCCTGGCATACACTTTTCCTGGCACGCTAAGTAGTGATATCCCTTTATAGTTTGAGCATTCCATTGTTGATCCTTTCTTGTGTATTGGTATTACCGTTCCCTTATTCCAGTCGTTTGGCACCTGTTTTGACTTCTATGCTTGTTGACATATTGCATGTAGTAGTTTGTCTGCCTCTCTCCCTTGGTTTTTAATCATTTCTGGATAAACTTGATCTGCTCCTGGGGCCTTTCCTAATTTCACTATTCTTATAGCCGTTTGAAGTTCTTCCATTGATATATCTACATCTTCAACTGTCTCATTTGGATTACTTGTTACTCTTACTAATTGATCTGTACTCCTTGCTTCATGTTCTGGAGGGACTATGTAATTGTTGAAAATACTTTCTCCATGTTTCCATGATTTTGCTGTCTTCTTTCATTGTTCCTCCTTTGGCGTTCCTAATTTGTCATATTGGGCATGCTTTGGTCTTTCTCATGCTCTTCATTGCTCCCCAGAATAGCTTTTGATTTCCCTGATAGCTTTCTTGAAGTCTTTGTCCAAACTCTTCCCACTGTTCCTGTTTTGCTTTCCTAACTCCCTCTTTGGCGATAGTTCTTTTTATTCACGTAATCTATCCTATCCTCTGGTCTCTTTGTTTGCAAGTATTCCTTCCAGGTATCCTTCTTTTTTAAATTTTAGTCTTGACATTCTCATTCCACCATTTCCTATCTCCTTTAATTTGTTTACTACCACAGACCTCTTCAGTACAACTGAGGAGTGTTTCTTTATACATTTGCCACTTTTCTTCTATTGTGCTATCTTCAGATGCATCTGCCTTTCACTGCTAAATCTTTTTATCCTGGATTGGTATATATCTGTTTTACTATTGGTTTATTTAGTTCTTCTATTTTGAGTTGAGTAGCTTTCTTTTCTTTCCTTTTCTGTTTGTTTTTTTTTCAGTTAATAATCTCATTTTGGCTATCACTAGGTGATGATCACTAAATATTTCAGCTCCTCTGTTTACTCTTACATCCATTGTACTCTAAAAAAGAGAGTTGCTAACTATTATGTAGTCTATGATTGACTTTTGACATCTGTCTTCATGAACACTTGTGTATTTGTGGATATCTTTATGAGGAAAAAATGTGTTAGTTATTTTCATGTTATTCTTTAGGCAAAAATATATTAGTCTCTCTCCATTGGGAGAAGTTGTTGTCTCTCCCTCTTTACCCATTACTCCCCCTGATGTTTGTACATTGTTGCCTACTCTATATATAAATCTCCTAAAACCATTAGTTCCTGTTTGGGTTTGAAATTCTCTGCTGCTATTTGTAAATCGTTTTCGAAGATATCTTTTTTCGTCTTTGGTGGCATCTTCGTTTGATCGATAAGCTATTAATAATTTAATTTCTCTTGCTTTTGGTTTAATATTTACCTCTAATGGCCGTGGGCTTATACATTTCCAACTTTCTAGTAGCTGTCCTTGCCTTTGCATTAGGAGGCCTACTCCTGCTCTAGCTCTTTCTTTGACATCTACTGCTGAGAAGATTAAAGTATGATTTGGTCCTACATTTTCTATTACTTGTTCTTTTTTCTTTGTTTCTGTAGTAGGCCAAATGTCTACTTTGAATGTTTCCATTTCTTCAACTTATTCTAAGTCTTTTTCATTTATTGCCCTAACATTCCATGTTCCAAAAATCAGTCCATGTTCTTTTCCAGAGTCGTCTTCGAAAGTTCAAGCCGGAGTATATCATTATATGTCTTTCTTTGAATCAGTTTGGATTTGTATAAGCAGGGGGATTGGCCCACTGTACCCTAGGTAGATGGTGGGGCTGCCACCTTGAGGCCCCCTACCAAGCCTTGTTATTTTTTTTACAGGGTTAACTCCCTTAGCCGTTGGTTGCTCAAAACCAGCCGGCAAGGCAGCAGGTTGTTATTCTCTGTCAGGGTTAACTCCTTAGCCTTTGGTCAAACAAGACCTGCCTGCAAGGTAGCATGAGACTCGTGGAGGATACGATCAATACGGTAATAAAACTGTTCACACCTTGTCCCTCGATCGCGATGAGCGTCCGGTCTAAAGATGCCAGGTGATTGCATGCCATTTACGTCATCAAGAAAGATATGTGGGCGGAGTCGGGACGACTGTTCAGTTCTAATTGCCCGATCACAAACCAGTGATCCAATGGGACAAAGGATGTGCTGTACATTGGGTTGAGTTATGAAGAGAAGATTGTTCAACGTTTAGTACATTCGGGTTTACAATGGATAGGTAGTGAAAGGTTGTTGCAATGCATGGCACATCGTGGGCGAGCATAAGCCCTATTAGATTAGCGATCAGATTACATGTATGATAAAGAAAAACAGAATATTTAATCAATTACTGATATATTTTATGATATTTTGGAGAAAAATATACCTGCAGTTGCCGTTGAGACCGGGCATGTAGGCGAAAATTTGGTTTTCAAACGTGGTAATTTATATAGAAATAAATCGGTTTCACTGAGATTGCGGGCATTTAGGTGAAACGGACACTTAGGTAGCGGGCATTCAGGCGGTCACTACTGTACTATATACTACCACTCTCTTTTATGTCAGCCTAATCGCAATTGGGCTGTTCTTGGATATATTCTTGGATTATAATATATAAATTTATGTAAAACAATGTGATTGCACAGAAGAAAGGTTGTGTTTCGCTTCCTGTTAAAAGCCCCACTCTGTCTTAATGAACAGTCAAAACTGCTAGAACGGAAAACTGTCTAAAACAGAGTGGCCGACCTACAATAAAATTGCCATCAACAAAACAACCAAAACATCACGTCACTAAAAGATTCTCTGGTCACAATTTATATGTACCGTATGTGTAGGCCTAGTCTGGTGCCTTTTATTTTCATACACATATTATTACAGTAGTGTGAGTACCCATCTCACTTTGTATTATCACAGTGCATAGTTAGTAATGGCAGTACCCATCTCACTTTGTATTACCACAGTGCATAGTAATGGCAGTACCCATCTCACTTTGTATTATCACAGTGCATAGTAATGTGAGTACCCATCTCACTTTGTATTATCACAGTGCATAGTAATGTAATGTACATAGTAATGAGAGTACCCATCTCACTTTGTATTATCACAGTACATAGTAATGTGAGTACCCATCTCACTTTGTATTATCACAGTACATAGTTAGTAATGTGAGTACCCATCTCACTTTGTATTATCACAGTACATAGTTAGTAATGTGAGTACCCATCTCACTTTGTATTATCACAGTACATGTATGTAGTACCCATCTCACTTTGTATTATCACAGTGCATAGTAATGAGAGTACCCATCTCACTTTGTATTATCACAGTACATAGTTAGTAATGAGAGTACCCATCTCACTTTGTATTATCACAGTGCATAGTAATGAGAGTACCCATCTCACTTTGTATTATCACAGTGCATAGTAATGAGAGTACCCATCTCACTTTGTATTATCACAGTGCATAGTAATGAGAGTACCCATCTCACTTTGTATTATCACAGTTAATGAGAGTACCCATCTCACTTTGTATTATCACAGTACATAGTTAGTAATGTGAGTACCCATCTCACTTTGTATTATCACAGTGCATAGTAATGTGAGTACCCATCTCACTATGTATTATCACAGTGCATAGTAATGTGAGTACCCATCTCACTTTGTATTATCACAGTGCATAGTAATGAGAGTACCCATCTCACTTTGTATTATCACAGTGCATAGTAATGTGAGTACCCATCTCACTTTGTATTATCACAGTGCATAGTAATGGGAGTACCCATCTCACTATGTATTACCACAGTGCATAGTAATGAGAGTACCCATCTCACTTTGTATTATCACAGTGCATAGTAATGAGTACCCATCTCACTATGTATTACCACAGTGCATAGTAATGAGAGTACCCATCTCACTTTGTATTATTACAGTGCATAGTAATGAGAGTACCCATCTCACTTTGTATTATCACAGTGCAATATTACAAACGTTGTATATAGTAGTATATATTTAAGATATTTAAATGCAGTTTCCACTGCCTTGTAGAACCTGTCTAAAACAAACGATACTCTGGCCGCTCTGCCTAGAGTAGAACCTGTCTAAAACCCTTCGGATTCCGTTTCCGACATGTTCGACTGTATCTCTCGTCACCCCGACTACTTCTGGCACGTAGACAATCGGATGAAGGATGCATGTTGGGTCACATGATTGACAATGATTGTGGTCAGCATATTGCTAAGAAAATATATATATAACGATCGATTTAAAGTGCTTATCCCCGCATAACCCACAGTACATCATTTATCCCCTAGCACGCCATTTCATTCAAAATCCTTCTGAATCAGGGTGCATAGTACAGCGGCCTGTTTAGGGACTTCTTACTAGTAAACACACTGGCACAATCTTTCTCTACCTATAGCTGTATACTCATTCACACCTGCGTCGGGATTATAAATATTCATTTATATGTCTACCATAATTTCATTAAATTGAGCTGATTCCTTTTTTTTCAACGTGGTTTATCTTTAGGTTATAGTGAATTTTATGTGTGCAGAATGAATTGGAAACACGTGTTAAAAACAAACGTTGACTTATTGTGTGCGACAACGTATTATGACAGATGACAGATGTCTAGTAATAACGATATTTGTTACTTCACAATGAAGATTTGACAGATGTCTAGAAACAACGATATTTGTTACTTCACAATGAAGATTTGACAAATGTCTAGTAACAATGATATTTGTTACTTCACAATGAAGATTTGACAAATGTCTAGTAACAATGATATTTGTTATTTCACAATGAAGATTTGACAAATGTCTAGAAAACAACGATATTTGTTACTTCACAATGAAGATTTGACAGATGTCTAGAAACAACGATATCTGTTACTTCATAATGAACATTTGACAGATGTCTAGAAACAACGATATTTGTTACTTCATAATGAACATTTGACAGATGTCTAGAAAAAACGACATTTGCTACTTCACATTGAAGATTTGACGAATGTCTACAAACAACGATATTTGTATTTTACAATGAAGATTTGACAGATGTCTAGAAACAACGATATTTGTTACTTCACAATGAAGATTTGACGATGTCTAGAAACAACGATATTTGTTACTTCATAATGAAGATTTGACAAATGTCTAGAAACAACCATATTTGTTACTCTTCACAATGAAGATTTGACAAATGTCTAGAAACAGCAATAATACTTGTTACTCCACATTGACGATTTGACAAATGTCTAGAAACAACGATATTTGTTACTCCACGTTGAAGATTTGACAGATGTCTAGAAACAACGATATTTGTTACTCCACGTTGAAGATTTAACAAATGTCTGGAAAAAACGACATTTGCTACTTCACACTGAAGATTTGAGGAATGTCTACAAACAACGATATTTGTATTTTACGATGAAGATTTGACAGATGTCTAGAAACAACGATATTTGTTACTTCACAATGAAGATTTGACAGATATCTAGAAACAACGATATTTGTAACTTCACAATGAAGATTTGACAGATGTCTAGAAACAACCATATTTGTTACTTCACAATGAAGATTTGACAGATGTCTAGAAACAACGATATCTGTTACTTCATAATGAACATTTGACAGATGTCTAGAAACAACGATATTTGTTACTTCATAATGAACATTTGACAGATGTCTAGAAAAAACGACATTTGCTACTTCACATTGAAGATTTGACGAATGTCTACAAACAACGATATTTGTATTTTACAATGAAGATTTGACAGATGTCTAGAAACAACGATATTTGTTACTTCACAATGAAGATTTGACGATGTCTAGAAACAACGATATTTGTTACTTCACAATGAAGATTTGACAAATGTCTAGAAACAACCATATTTGTTACTTCACAATGAAGATTTGACAAATGTCTAGAAACAGCAATAATACTTGTTACTCCACATTGACGATTTGACAAATGTCTAGAAACAACGATATTTGTTACTCCACGTTGAAGATTTGACAGATGTCTAGAAACAACGATATTTGTTACTCCACGTTGAAGATTTAACAAATGTCTGGAAAAAACGACATTTGCTACTTCACACTGAAGATTTGAGGAATGTCTACAAACAACGATATTTGTATTTTACGATGAAGATTTGACAGATGTCTAGAAACAACGATATTTGTTACTTCACAATGAAGATTTGACAGATATCTAGAAACAACGATATTTGTAACTTCACAATGAAGATTTGACAGATGTCTAGAAACAACCATATTTGTTACTTCACAATGAAGATTTGACAGATGTCTAGAAACAACGATATTTGTTACTTCACAATGAAAGTTTGACAGATGTCTAGAAACTACGATATTTGTTATTTTACAATGATGATTTGACGAATGTCCAGAAAACAACGATATTTGTTACTTCACAATGAAGATTTGACAAATGTCTAGAAAACAACGATATTTGCTACTTCACAATGAAAATTTGACAAATGTCTAGTAACAACGATATTTGTTACTTCATAATGAACATTTGACAAATGTTTAGAAAACAAACGATATTTGTTAATCCACACTGAAGATTTGTCAAATACCTAGACAACAATGATATTTTCAAATCAAAAAAAACATAATAATAAAAGAATAAAAATAGCAAAAATAAATTAGCAGTTTTCACTTCTAATGTGATGTGCTGCAAATCTGTGTCAATGAAACTAATACATTTTCAAAACAATTAATATAATACATTACATTTTTAAATCAATAAAACTAATACATTTTCAAATCAATGAAACTAATACATTTTCAAATCAATGAAGCTAATACATTTTCAAATCAATAAAACTAATACATTTTCAAATCGATGAAACTAATACATTTTCAAATCAAATGAAACTAATACATTTTCAAATCAATGAAACTAATACATTTTCAAATTAATGAAACTAATACATTTTGGAATCAATGAAGCTGAAACATTTTCAAATCAATAAAACTAATACATTTCCAATAAAACCAATACATTTTCAAATCAATCAAACTAATACATTTTCAAATCAATAAAACTAATACATTTTCAAATCAATGAAACTAATACATTCTCAAATCAAAGAACTTATACATTTTCAAATCAATGAAACTAATACACTTTCAAATCAATGAAACTAATACACTTTCAAATCAATCAAACTTTTATACATTTTCAAATCAATACAACTAATACATTTTCAAATCAATACAACTAGTACATTTTCAAATCAATAAACAACTTTCAAATCAATATACATTTTCAAATCATTGAAACTAATACATTTTTTAAATCAATGAAACTAATACATTTTCAAATCAATGAAACTAATACATTTTTTAAATCAATGAAACTAATACATTTTTAAATCAATGAAACTAATACATTTTCAAATCAATGAAACTAATACATTTTCAAATCAATGAAACTAATACATTTTCAAATCAATGAAACTAATACATTTTCAAATCAATGAAACTAATACATTTTCAAATCAATGAAACTAATAAATGTTCAAATCAAATGAAACTAAAACATTTTCAAATCAATGAAACTAACACATTTTCAAATCAATTAAACTGAATAGGCCCATGCAACTCCATATTACAGCTAATTTTGAACGAGGAGTAGATCTAGTTTGCAATGTTTTAAAACCTTTTGGCTGCCGCATAAAAATCTTAGCGTTACACGATCCATTTATACATACTTTTATTTAGTATGTAGATTATCAGTAGTAGTTGTGGTTTTAATAATAATAGTAGTAGTAGTAGTAGTAGTAGTAGTAGAACAATAATATGGTGTTTTTCGTCTTATAGCGAGTCCTGAATTCTTGATCTAATTGATTTGTTTCGACCCTTTACCAGTTTTTGTTTACCTTCTCTCATCTTCACCTTTGCCGTAGGTACCGGTTTGAAAGACAAAACTTTAGCATGGTCAGTGCTAGGGGACCCGGTGGTCTAGAGACAAGGTGTCGGCCTCTCCACCAATATGTTGTAGGTTGGTTACCTCTAGAGTGCCACAATTTTAGCTGTTTTTGTTTTTTTGTTTTAGAGGGCAAACGCCCCCCCCCCCCCCTTCTGTCCCTGGTCCAGATAGGTGGATTGTCACCGAGTCTCATCGGAGGCGGCCCATGACCATAGCTCGAAAGTCCAGTGCGTAGATCACGTCATTCACAATCACAAAATTCTGTGCACATTGAATATCCCTTGGCTGTTGACTGGGCCTGACGGCAGTCCGAGCGAGGTTAAGGGAAATAATCCTACTCCCACCAAAATTCCCGAGATCACCTTAGTAGTTGTGGACCTGGGTAAAATTTAAAAATTGAAGCATACAGTTCATAGGTCTAGGTAGAAATTACTATAATACAGTTCATAGGTCTAGGTAGAAATTACTATAATACAGTTCATATGTCTAGGTAGAAATTACTATAATACAGTTCATAGGTCTAGGTAGAAATTACTATAATACAGTTCATAGGTCTAGGTAAAGATTACATAATACAGTTCATAGGTCTAGGTAGAAATTACTATAATACAGTTCATAGGTCTAGGTAGAAATTACTATAATACAGTTCATAGGTCTAGGTAGAAATTACTATAATACAGTTCATAGGTCTAGGTAGAAATTACTATAATACAGTTCATAAGTCTAGGTAGAAATTACATAGAATGCAAGTGTCCCGAGTTATTTATTTTGGTGTTGTTTTATTTTTAATTTTTTTGCGAAACTGACACATAACTTGGCCCTTTATCCACCTTGTACTGGTATTCTTTGCTGTAGCCTAGACAGGCGGTGTGGTTTGACAGGTGGACGGATTCACGGGGTTCCCCTTGGCTTAAACTTAAGTCCTATCTCGCCTGCCTCTTTTGTCAACAGGGGGTTAAACGCTGTGGACAAATAAATGACCTCTAAAATTACCTGGTCTTTTGTATTTATTGCGTTTTTATGTGAGGAAATATGTCACACAAAGCGCACTCACATAGGAGTATGCACACACACACACACACACACTCTCTCTCTCTCTCTCTCTCTCTCTCTCTCTCTCTCTCTCTCTCTCTCTCTCTCTCTCTCTCTCTCTCTCTATCTATCTATCTCTCTCTCTCTCTCTCTCTCTCTCTCTCTCTCTCTCTATATATATATATATATATATATATATATATATATATATATATATCTCTCTGTCTGTCTGTCTGTCTGTCTCTCTCTCTCTCTCTCTCTCTCTCTCTCTCTCTCTCTCTCTCTCTCTCTCTCTCTCTCTCTCTCTCTCTCTCTCTCTCTCTCTCTCTCTGTCAAACACATGCATACACACACATCGTCATTATCTGACCTCGCTCTCGCATTTAGTTGTAGACGTCTGTCACCTTGTGCCAGGAATCGATTTCTCTTTTTTTCGTCCATTCTCTTCTAATTATTACTCGCTCCCCCCACCTCCAACACACATGCACACAGAAACACATTCACACACACACACACCCCAACCCACAAAGCCACATATTTCTCATTCGCCCCCCTCCCCCTTGATCCCCAACTATTGTTCGTTCCGTTCACGACCTGTTTGTTGTGGACGAAACCGTCAACTCGGAACCAAAGGAGCATATATTGTAAGGGTTTTGTTAGTATGTTTGTTGACGCTGTCGGCCCGAGAGAGAGAGAGAGAGAGAGAGAGAGAGAGAGAGAGAGAGAGAGAGAGAGAGAGAGAGAGAGAGAGAGAGAGAGAGGGAGGGAGAGAGAGAGGAGGGAGAGGGAGAGAGAGACAGACAGACAGACGATAGTGTATAGGGCCAGATATGAAGGAGTGAAATAAAGACCATCATTGACTACTCTTTCCAATGCAGGCCAATTTCTTTGTTCTTTGTGTGAAGTGCACGGCGTGTCTTTATCTCTCATAACTGGATGGCCGAAATGGTTGACCGTGATCGAAGTTTCCATAGCCAAATGCCAGTATCGGGATTCTAGGCGTCACCAAGCTGTCGACAATAATAAGGGCCGTGCATTTGATTTTGATTAATTTTACCCACATCCACATCTAAGGTGATCTCGGTAGGTTTTTTTGTTTGTTTTTTTGCCCGGACTGTCCTGTAAACAGCCAAGAGGCATTCAACGTGCCCAGAGCGTTGTGTTATGCACACGAGACCTCCTTGTTAATTGTTGTTGTCCGTCTCCGATGGGGCAGGGTGTCGATCCAAGTAGACTTTACTTTAAAAAAACAAACAACTCAGGGCTTGAACCCACGATCTTTTGGTTGAGAGCTGACACATTGCCTCTGGACTACCGAGTCCCCCAAATGCTGTGCAGTAAGTAATAAATTATTAGGCAAACGATCAAGTCGATTTGGGGGGGTGAGAGAAGGGATCAGACAATTAACACCCACGAGTGTGTGTGTGTTTTTGCATATGTGTGTGTGTGTGGCCGTGTTTGTCCTCGTGCTTATGTGTGTTTTTTTGCATATGTGTGTGTAGGCGTGTGTATCCTCGGGCTTATGTGAATGTTTTTGCATGTTTGCTCTTGTTTGTGAGCGGAAAACAAAAACATAACATACTATGTTACGATGGTGTGCGTTTAGCTGGCTAGGCTGTTAGGTCCTACTTCTTTCCTTTCACTCTTTCACTTATCTTTTATCCTACTGTTTCCTCTTAATTCACCATGAGATCACAACATATGGTGGACGAGGTACATTGCTATGAAACAATCCTGTTACTGCAATGTGATTGACATTTTTTTTCTGAAAGTGACCAAGGTGTAGGAGAGGGAACATTTCAGAAAGTTTTGGATTATTTTTTGGCTCGGTTTTGGGTTTGTATATGTTTTGTTTTGTTTCTTTTTAATTCTCTTTTGTTGATGTTAATTAGTGGTTACGTTTGCTCGAGAAAATTGGTTTGGGGGGGAGGCGTCAAACTTGCGTCGCGTCAATTTGGTCAAAAATCGGCAAGACAAAGAGAGATAATTGACTGTCCCATCAGTTTGAATTACCTGCCCTTGTCGCTCGGCTTTCATCAAAGAGCATGGGAGATGAAGATGTCACTACTGTCTGTACTTGGCACACACACACACACACACACACTCACACACACACCTGCAAGCTATTACACGTGCTTACACTAACGTGACACATTGTGCTAGAAAAGTTGGCAGAGCATGGAAATGGAAAAGTTGAAATAGGTGTGTTTAGTAGAGGGGGGGGTCATTTCATTTTAGTTAGCTGGACGAATTTTATGTAGAGGTCACTGTTACTAAGAACCAGTGTTTCAATGAATGACCACCAAAATACATACACACAGTAAGTCGAGTGCAGTCTGATTTTATTTTTTGTCTTTTTTTATGGGTTGTTGTTACATGATTGTATTTGGTTTTTTACTTCTTAAAACTTGTTTTGAGTTCAAGGTTGTTTGCTTTATAGCCTATGAAGAATGGTGATTTTGTTTGGGGTTTTTTTTCATTTAGGGAGGGTGGGGATTGTTTGGTTGGCAATGCCAGGGTTTCGTTTGGGTTGGGTTTTTAAAAATTAATATATAGTTGCTGTTTTAATAATACAGATTGGACATTCCAAAGTGTTACCTTGATAGTCAAATGAGCAGGGAAACATTTTTTAAATATTTGTATTAAGTCATCAATGGAACATTCAGGAATACAAGTGTAGTCAGCACAGCTCTGGGTCGGTCTGTTTGCTAAAATAAAACACTGAAAGAGCTGTCCTAAAGGAGAAGTGAAGTTTCGCCATGTTTTTGTGTAGATTTAAGGGTTAAGAAGTGTGACCGACCCTT
>JAXRKP010000803.1:40000-100000 GCA_037039925.1 Doris montereyensis | reverse complement strand
TTATGATAACAATTTATTTTATTTTCAAGCACAGTGGGGTCACATTTTATAAGCAAGACTTTCACCTATATATTATCTATGAAGTCAAAACTTATTTAATCAGTTTCTGTAAGAAAGGTGTCAGACCGATTCACAATAAAAGACTTTTAAACTATGGAGACACGGTAGACAAAAAACATGATGTTTCATATGCTGGTTTAATTGTTCTCTTTCTTTCTTTCTTTATCAGTTCCCATTCTACCTTTCGGTGTATGGGTTCAGATGCCCCAAATGATCTTTCTCCAGAATGCCCTGTCCTGGCATTTTCTGTTTCCTTCCAAAAAAGTTAAACCTCTATGCTTCAATGCCTCTTTTATATCTTCTTCCCACTTTCTCCAAGGTCTGTCTTTTGGTCTTTACCTTGAGCTTTAGCACTGTATACTGATTTAGCTATTCTATTGTCATTCCCTCTGTTTACATGCCCAAACCATCTCAATTGATTTGTTTATATCTTAGTTTTTAGGTCATCTGCTTTGGTTTGATCTCTTATTATTGTGTTTCTGATTTTGTCTCTTTTAGTTCTCCCTACTGCTCTTCTTAGATATTTCACTTCAACTGCCTGTACTCTACTGTATTCTCTACTGTCTAAAGTCCATGTTTCGCTGCCATATAGGAGAGTAGGATAATAAACTATATTGTATATTGCCATTTTGGTTTTTATTGACAATTCTTGCTTACCTACAAATGCCTTTCCTAGATGGTTATATATTGCACTTGCCTTTTGGATTCTCTGGCTGATATCTTCTTTTTGTTTTCCCTCCGAGTTAATCTTTACTCTCAGTCAATTGTAGCTTTGAGCTTGTTCTAAATTCTCCTGCCCAATTTAAGATTTTGTTTTAGCTTCTCTAGTTACTAGCATCGTTTTGGTTTTCTTTGCATTTACTAATCCTCTTTTATTTAGTTCATTGTTCATAATGTTGATATTCGACTGAAGGTCATTTTCTAATTTCCAAATAGAACTAAATCATCGGCAAATGAAAGCATTGATACATACTGGTTTGAGCTTCCACATACCTACAATCATTTTCTTCATGTTTGAGGATGCCTTTGCGAATAAATCCATAAACGTGATAAACAAAAGAGGACTTAGGACACAACCTTGTCCTACTCCTATATCTACATCAAATTCTGCAGATATATTTCCAGCTACTCTCACTTTTAATGGCTTCTATTAAATTTTGCTCTACACTGTGTTCTTTAAAGGAATGCCATAGTTTGTCCCTCCTCACAGTGTCAAATGCCTTTTCTAAGTCAATAAAACACAGGTGCAAGTCAATGTTTCTCTCAAGGAATTTTTTCTATTATTTGTCTAATTGTAAATATGTGGTCTTGTACACTTCTTCCTGGTCTAAATCCACTCTGATGCTCTTCAATCTGATCCTCTACTCTTTTCCTTAGTCTCATTTCCAGTATCCTGGCATATACTTTTCCTGGAATGCTAAGTAGTGATATTCCTCTATGTTTAATTGTTACTTAAGCAAAAGAGTCAACAGGCTGAAAATAGCCCCATTAAAAAACAATTCATGACTTTGACAACAATGACACAAAATGTTTCATGTTTTTACTCCTGAATCAAATTTGGTGTGCTGGAATTGAATCGTGTCTTTTGTTTTCTAGCACATTTTTCTTCACATAGACAGCGATGTCCATAGTGATTTGCCAGTAATTTGAAACTTTATTTTTACGGCCAGACATATCACCATAAAAGGAAAACGATCCGTGCACAAATCTGGGACACTGCGGCCAGGAAAGATATCGTGCCATCACAGCTGTGTAAGTACATGTGTAGCTACTGGTTTTAAGTATTTACAGCATGTACGGGCGTACATGAAAATGAATGCTCTAAGAACAGATTTTTAAGTCTTTTTATTTCATTAACTTTTGTATTATATGTTATCATACCATTTTCATATTGCAATTTGTTCACTTGGGCTTGTTTGGGCCAATTGTAAATATGTCACATTAATACTGTTCCAGAGTGTATACAAGCTGTGTTGTTATGCTATGATAACAACTATGATAAAATATGATGAACGCATTGAAGTTGCAATGACTATATCTATCAGCTTCGTGTCAGTTTACATATTTTTCTGAACTTTGAACTCTGCTGGCTTTCAGAATCTGATGAAGTCCTTTAAGAAATAATAATATGCCGGTCATTGTTCTAGGCAGATATTGATGCAATGTCTTACAACTGCAACAAGTTGGTTCACACCTTTGTCTGGACTCAATGGCTGGTTTGAAGAATTTGATGAACTTCCAATGACCAGCTTACAGGGCTGAAGTAAAGTTCCTTCAAAGCTGTTACGGCCCATAGAGCCGGAGCGTATTCCGGGTTCAATAGAGTGAAGTGGAGCAGGTAGTAATAATTATCACCTCCTTGACAACACACTAGTGTGATGCAGGTTTTTACTCCCAAGCTAGTGCTTGTACCCATTTGCCCCTGGGTTGTTTGGGGAAAATGCTTGTGAAGTGTCTTTCCAAAGGCACACAATGTCAGACCTAGTCTTGCTAGGATTCAACCCGTGATCTCATGATCCCCAGTCCGACAACCTAACCACCTGACCACTGACTCCACTACAGGGGTGTAAAGAGAAACACATTCATGACCAAATACCTGAAGTCATGTGCTTAGTCTGCTGTGTCTCCTGCCTAAATATGTGTCTAATCTGCTGTGTTTCCTAGCTAGATATGTGTCTAATATGTTGTGTTTCCTACCTAGATATGTGTCTTATCTGCTGTGTCTCCTACCTAGATATGTGTCTAATCTGTTGTTTCCTACCTAGATATGTGTCTTATCTGCTGTGTCTTCTACCTAGATATGTGTCTTATCTGCTGTGTTTCCTACCTAGATATGTGTCTTATCTGCTGTGTCTCCTACCTAGATATGTGTCTTATCTGCTGTGTTTCCTACCTAGATATGTGTCTTATCTGCAGTGTTTCCTACCTAGATATGTGTCTTATCTGCTGTGTTTCCTACCTAGATATGTGTCTTATCTGCTGTGTCTCCTACCTAGATATGTGTCTTATCTGCTGTGTTTCCTACCTAGATATGTGTCTTATCTGCTGTGTCTCCTACCTAGATATGTGTCTTATCTGCTTGTCCTAATATTCCATGTTCCAAAAATCACAGTCCATATTTTTTTCCAGAATCATCGTCAAAAATTACAGCCGGGTATATCATCATATTTAATACTCTGAATCTGTTTGGTTTTGAATAAGCAGGGATTAGCCCACTGTAGCCTAGGTAGATGGTGGGGCTGCCATCTTGAAGCCCCCTACCAGGCCTTGTTATTTTCTGTCAGGGTTAAGTCCCTTAGCCTTTGACTGCCTAAAACCAGCCTGCAAGGCAGCAGGTTGTTATTTTCTGTCAGGGTTAACTTCCTTAGCCTTTGGTCAATGAAGACCCACCTGCAAAGCAGCAGGAGACTCGTGGAGGACGCGACTGCCTAATCCCCGTACAGGTGCTTACCTGTCCACTGCCCGGCAGGATAAACCCTCCGGCTCTATATGCCATAAAGGTCTTGAGGGAACTTTACTTTTATATTTGACAATGGATTAGATGTATGATGTATGACGATGAGATTTATAGACTTGTTCACACGCCGCCCCCCCCCCCCCCCCCCCCCACCCAAAAAAATCTCTACGACTGTCTGTATATTTTTTTGTGTCTTGCAGATATTACAGAGGTGCCGTGGGGGCGCTGGTTGTGTATGACATCACAAAGTCTGAGACGTATGAAAACCTGTCCAAGTGGTTACAGGAACTGAAGGAACATGCCGACACCACAGCCCGCATCATGATTGTGGGCAACAAGACGGATTTGAGGCACTTGAGGGCTGTCACACAGGAAGAAGGGCGCACTCTAGCAGGTAGGTTTTGTGTTTCCTTTTTCTTTTCTCTCTTCTTTTTCTTCTTTTTCTTGTTGTTTTTTTGTTCTTGTCAATGAAATGACCATATAAAGGCAACAATAAACAGAATAAAGTTAGAGCTCTTCCTTTCCAGGAATTAACTACAGTAGTTAGTCTCATCGCTTCCTGACTTAATGACTTGAAAAAAAAATTGGTGGAAAATCCCTACGGATAATTTTTGCATTCACTTCAGAGGGAAAAAAATTAGTTTGTGTTCAATTCCAATTCCCTGCCATTGTCTTCTGTTGCCATAGTGTTATGGAAGACTTTTTGATCTGTAGTATCAATGTCATCATTACTATCTGGGGTTAAAAGCATTTTAAGACTTTTCAAAATATTGTAATTTATTGATTTTATTTGTTAAAAAAGGTGTTCTTTTATTCCAAAGATGGAATTCTATCTGAAAAGTTAATTCTGATCCATAAGAATGCGTACTCGAAAAATACTCTTTTCGTTTTTGTGGTGTCACTCAGTGCCCTATAGGTTTGGCTGCTGGTCTTCAGATCTGAAGGTCCTGGGTTTAAATCTTTGCAGTGCTAGACCTGATGTTTTGTTCTTTGGGAAAGACACTTAACACACATTTTCCCCACATCGATCTTAATTGAACTTTACTTTTGAACTTAAGGGATGGGGGGAGAGGGGTGGCACCTGGATTGGCGAGTTTGGGACCAAAATGTTAACTTTCTGTTCTTTGCGTTTACGGGTAGAATGATCATTTATCTACACATTGATGGCAAAAAAATGTCCATATGACATATATTTTCTTTTTATGAATTTTTTGTAGGCAAGGTTAGGTAAAAACAGTCAAAAATTTTATGTAAATTACCCTAATACTGACTGAGAAGATAGGCACTGAAAACCCCTCTAGCAGCGGCTAATGGTCAATGTGGCAACACTAGTTCTTTTACTTGGCTGTCACATACACTGCACATCGATTCGGCTTAGCACTTTGTTACATGAGATATGAAGGCCAGCGTTCTGTTATGTAAACGCACACACAAGTATAGGATAGGGGGGGGGCATAGTCATTTTGACGGCTTTTTTCACAGCATGTCTATCTAAACCTAAATCTACAATCCTATTTACAATAGTAGCAATGCCAGACACTGTAAGGGGGCTGTTACAAGAAGGGCAACCCGTCTGAAGCGTTTGCTTTATGTTACTTGCATCTCATTTTTTTACTTGCATTTTTCTTG
Source organism: Doris montereyensis (assembly GCA_037039925.1). NCBI lineage: Eukaryota > Metazoa > Mollusca > Gastropoda > Nudibranchia > Dorididae > Doris > Doris montereyensis. The sequence continues at coordinate 94,854 of JAXRKP010000803.1, read as the reverse complement.
AAATGTATTTTTTTCACACTAAAATTTTATCTCTTCCGTCATTTGCCGACCGATTAGTATAATATTTCACACTCAGATTCCTCTTGTCAATGTTAATAAAGTGACGTTTGTTTTTTTTAAAGTTTTTGTGAAAATGTTTTTTTTTTGTAATAAAAATGTCATTTTTGTATATACACAATACATGCTATTTTTAAAAAGTTCATAAAAAATTATCAAAAATATCTTACAAAAAACCTGCCGTCACTTTTTAGATACTGAATGTAACTAAGTGAGGAGATAGATTTTGAAAATTGGATCAAAATTCAAGATGACGGCCGTTTCCTTGGCAACCCAGGACACTACAAATTTTTCGATGATATAGGATAGTTATATTTTGACAGATACTCATATATATATACTAAAAGCAAAAACCATAACTCAGAAGCAAAATAATCGCTTCATAAAGCAGATCTCACGTATTGACATTCCTGAAATCATGTTTTACATAAAAACATATGAAAGATTCCATCACAAAACATGATATATCCAAATCTCTCAAAATGAAGAAAACTTTTCAAAGATGTGTTACTGATATTCATTATTTGTCACGTGAACAATTGTTATCTTAATATATCATGGACATAGAAAATATTTAACGTTGGTAACAACTTAAATCAAACAAATGCAACATATCCATCATTTGCATTCTTCATAAATCGCAACATATCCAGACAAAATGAAAGCAGCACTCCTTTAGATATGAAAGGGAAACAGAAAACAAACATCTAATCTAACGTCTTCATGGTGTTTTGGGTGATAAAAGTGCAGGAAAAAGAAAACTAAAACAAAGATTTAAAGTGTTAAAAATAGCCAAAAGTAACGTCCGCCTTTGAAAAAATAATAGCACAGCTGTTGGACATGGGCGGGGCCGGATGTTTGTCATTTGAGTTCTGTTTGGCTGAGGATGTATATATCGTGTTTTGTGATGAAACATCGAATTGTCAAGCTAAAATCAATGGGACGTATTGTGTATTGTGTAAATAGGAAATTGTTTACCAATAGGGATTTCAAAATGAAATATCACAGGGGTAGTAACTCATTTTTTCAACTTTGGTCCATATCGCGTTTGTGATGGAACTGCCTAAACATATAGGTCTGTGTGACGTATTTTTTTCGAGAGAAGAAAGACCTACAATAAATCATTGAATATGGTTGCAAACACTATTTTATGCCTTTCAGATGACAATTTAATATTGTAACTTCTTTAGATTTCAAAACGTAGTAAAGGGAAAAAATAATCCGTTATTAAAATTTAAAATGGACTTAAAATCTATATGGCTAGACTTAGACTTGGAACTTAAACAAGCAGATCTAAGTTCACTCCTCAACTTACAAGGGCTGAGTTTCAAGAAGTGGGAAGAAAATGGAAATAAATTCGTTAAGATCATCTTGTGCGTTAAATGACCTTTTCTATTGGTTCCTTTTGGTTCAAGGCCTCCAATTTATAAAGACATGAAAGAAGTATGTGTCGGGTCATTTAAAAGACACATGTCATATTCCATACATCATGTTAAGACAGTTTCACTTCTGACATATGTGTGTATACCTTTGAAAATTGTCTATAGTTTTGTGATTCAGTTCTTTTCACTCTCCATTGCCACAGAGAAAAACAAGTTTTCATTTATAGAGACGTCAGCCCTTGATTCGTCAATGTCGGGGAAGCTTTCAACAATTTGATTGTGGGTAAGTTCTCATGCAAGTTACCTAATCATTGCTTTCTTTTGGTTATGCTCAAAGCCTCATCCAGTCTCATACATAGATTTACAATAAACTTGTGAGAAAACCCTAGTCTTATATCAACCCATATATAAACCACGTGCCTATTCATACCTTTATCAAGTGGAGTTGAACTTAGGTCTTCTTTTCCCATGGGTACAAATGCTACGAATAAATCAATACGCTTTAAGGGTATGTGTGTGTGTGGGAGGGAGGGGGGGTGCACCTGGATTGGCGAGTTTGGGACCAAATGCTGATTTTCTATTCTTTATATATTCGGGTAGAACGAGCATTTATCTACAAGTTTATGGCAGAAAAATATCCATATAACGTATAGTTTTTTTGTTGCACAATATTTTGCAGACAAGGGTATGTAAAACAGTTCAAATTTTGAAAACCTATGTAACGGGGCAGCTATCGCTAAATCTGACGACATGGTATTCACCTTGCTATTGACACGCTGCTCACCAAGTTGATCTAGCACTGAGGGACATAAGATGTGGAGGTCAAATATTATGGGATTGTGTTTGTGAACACACGCACATTTTGACGCCTGTTTTTAAAACAGTTCACATCTAAGCCTAGATTTACAATCCTCTTTACATTAGTAACAATGCCAGAGACTGTTGAAAGAGTAAGGGGGCCGCTACAAGCAGGAAAACCCGTTCAAAGTGTCTGTTTTGTGTTATTGTCTTTTGAATTCTTTGTTTGCATTTTTCTTGAATGTATTTTTTTCCCACTAAATTTCTATCTCCACCGTCGTGGCACCGACTGATTTGTATAATATTTGTCACACAGGTTCCTCTCGTCAATGCTAATAGAATGACGTTTTGGGAACATTTCTTTTAATGCTATTTTCAAAAATTTGTTTAAACTATCCAAAATATATATTTTTTTAAATCGACGTCATTCTTTGGGTATTGAATGGAAAAGGATGATCTGCACGGGTTTTGAGTGATATTATTCATAACTAAGTGTGGAGAAAGATTTTGAAAATTATGTCAAAATCCCAGATGGCGACCTTTCTTTCGCAACCAAGGACGCTGCAAACTTTTTAAAGATATAGTATGGCCACATGTTGACAGTTACTCATATATATACTAAACAGAAAAAGCCAAACTCCAAGGCAAAAAAAGTCACTTTAAGAGGTCCTTCCCCCCCCCCATCCCCTTAAAGGGCGTGTATATAGTAACCACACTCACATTCATATATTGTCACATTTGTGTACTGTCACATTCGTGTACTGTCACATTCGTGCACTGTCACATTCCTCTACTGTCACATTCGTGTACTGTCATATTCGTGTACTGTCACATTCCTCTACTGTCACATTCGTGCACTGTCACATTCATGTACTGTCACATTCATATACTGTCACATTCGTGTACTGTCACATTCATATACTGTCACATCCGTATACTGTCACATTCGTGTACTTTCACATTCATATACTGTCACATTCATATACTGTCACATTCTGCACTGTCACATTCATGTACTATCACATTTGTGTACTCACATCATATACTGTCACATTTGTGTACTATCACATTCATACTGTCACTGTCACATTTGTGTACTATCACATTTGTGTACTGTCCCATTCTATCACATTTGTGTACTGTCACATTCCTATACTGTCACATTCCTGTACTGTCACATTCGTGTACTATCACATTCATATACTATCACATTTGTGTACTGTCACATTCATATACTGTCACATTCCTATACTGTCACATTCCTGTACTGTCACATTCGTGTACTGTCACATTCATATACTGTCACATTCGTATACTGTCACATTCATATACTGTCACATTCATATACTGTCGCATTAGGTATACTGTCACATTCGTACTATCACATTCATATACTATCACATTCCTGTACTGTCACATTCGTGTACTGTCACATTCGTACTGTCACATTCATATACTGTCACATTCGTATACTGTCACATTCATATACTGTCATATTCGAGTACTGACACATTCATATACTGTCATTCATATACTGCCATTCATATACTGTCACATTCATATACTGCCATATTCATATACTGTCACATTCATATACTGTCATATTCATATACTGTCACATTCATATACTGTCATATTCATATACTGTCACATTCATATACTGTCATATTCATATACTGTCACATTCATATATACTGTCACATTCATATACTGTCATATTCATAGTACTGACATTCATATACTGTTACATTCGTGTACTGTCACATTTGTATACTGTCACATTCAGTATACTGTCACATTCATATACTGTCACATTTGTATACTGTCACATTCCTATACTGTCAAATTCATATACTGTCACATTCATATACTGTCACATTCCTATACTGTCAAATTCATTCACTGTTTTTTACTGTCACATTCCTGTACTGTCACATTCCTGTACTGTCACATTCGTGTACTGTCACATTCCTATACTGTCATAGTCCTATACTGTCACATTCCTATACTGTCACATTCGTATACTGTCACATTCCTATACTGTCACATTCATATACTGTCATAGTCCTATACTGTCACATTCATATACTGTCATAGTCCTATACTGTCACATTCATATACTGTCACATTCGTATACTGTCACATTCATATACTGTCATATTCCTATACTGTCACATTCGTGCACTGTCACATGCGTGCACTGTCACATGCGTGTACTGTCACATTTGTGTACTGCCACATTTGTATACTGTCACATTCGTGTACTGTCACATTTGTGTACTGTCACATTCGTTTACTGTCACATTCGCGTGTGCACTGGCACATTCGCGTACTGGTACATTCGTGTACTGTCATATTCGGTTAGCAGGCGTGCGAGTGGGTCCTACTTCTTTTCTTTTCTTCTTTCACTTTTCTTTCATCTTGTTGTTTCCTCATATTTAACCCTGAGATCACCGCAATGGTGGAGGGGATAAATTTCAATGACGCAAAACAAACAAACTCATTCACAGTCAAGTGAGGAAAATTTAGCTAAATTCTTTTCCCAAAGAGTATATATGTTATATGTCGTAAAAATATATACAGCATAAGTCAGATACCCATATGCACCGCTGTAGAGTTGAGGAAGGGATAGCCAAGTAAGTTCTGTTCTGTAGGGTAAATATACAAGAACTACTTTCTTGACAACATTTGAAAATGTGTTTCTCATTGTCCATTGAGTAGCCAGGTACCCATTTATGCATTTATTTCTCTCTCTCTCTCTCTCTCTCTCTCTCTCTCTCTCTCTCTCTCTCTCTCTCTCTCTCTCTCTCTCTCTCTCTCTCTCTTTCTCTCTCTCTCTCTCTCTCTCTCTCTCTCTCTCTCTCTCTCTCTCTCTCTTCCCTCCTCTCTCTCTCTCTCTCTCTCTCTCTTCCTCCCACTCATCATAACCACCACTTTCTTTCTGGCCCTGCCTTCTTTCCTCAAACCAGCCTATTGGCTATCACAAGTTCGTCTGGTTACAGTATAGGCTATGGTTTGTAGGAAATCTTGCACAGTAAGCTATTATTAGCTTTTTCTAATTTTTACAGGAGTCTAGTAATTTCTACAATGATTGATTATTTGTTTCCATGTTCTTTTTTTCTTTCTTTCTTTATCAGTGCCCATTCTACCTTCCGGTGTATGGGTTTAGATACCTGAAATGATCTTTCTCCAGGGGCACCCTGTCCTGGCATTTCCTGTTTCCTTCTGTAAAAGTTAAACTTCTATGCTTTTATACCCCTTTATATCTTCTTCCCACTTTCTCTGAGGTCTGCCTTTCGGTCTTTTACCTTGGGTTTTAGCACTGTATACTGATTTAGCTATTCTATTTGTCATTTATTTTGTTTACATGCTCAAACTATCTCAGGTGATTTATTCCTATCTTAGTTTTGATGCCATCTGCTTTGGTTTGATCTCTTGTTGTGTTTCTGATTTTGTCTTTTTTAGTTTTTCCTCTTACTTTTCTGATATTTCATTTCGGGCTGCCTGTACTCTACTGTATTCTCTACTGTCTAGACGTATACATGTATATTGTTGGCACAATATGAGTTATTTTTTATCTTTGATCTTTTTCATACAATGTTTACAAGCACTCTCTATCTATTTTTCGTTTGCAGATATTTTAAGACACAAGTAGAAGAGTCTTCGTCTTTCAAGTAATGGCAACAATCCTAATAGTAACCGCGTCCAGCTTCCAGGGGACTCGAGCCGGTCGGTCAGGGGCGCTGTAACTGTTGAGTGATCTAACAACTGGATTGTCTACCCTGATTTTGGGATGTTTTTTTTAACTCGAAACCAGTTAGGGTGGCTGTAACTGTTGAGAGATCTAACAACTGGATTGTCTACCCTGATTTTGTGATGATTTTGAAGGCAAAAAAAACCCCAACTTTTCTTTTATATACCCAGGCATTTGAGCAGTGTGCTATTTTTTTCAGTGATCAAACTTTTAACATTGATATATATATATATATATATATATATATATATATATATATATATATATATATATATATATATATATATATATATATATATATATATATAGGAATTAGACATGGATTTATTGATATATCTATAAATTAGACATGGATTCATTGATATATCTATAAATTAGACATAGATTCATTGATATATCTATAAATTAGACATGGATTCATTGATATATCTATAAATTAGGCATGGATTCATTGATATATCTATAAATTAGAGATGGATTCATTGGTATATCTATAAATTAGACATGGATTCATTGATATATCTATAAATTAGACATGTTCATTGATATATCTATAAATTAGGCATGGATTCATTGATATATCTATAAATTAGACATGGATTCATTGATATATCTATAAATTAGACATGGATTCATTGATATATCTATAAATTAGACATGGATTCATTGATATATCTATAAATTAGGCATGGATTCATTGATATATCTATAAATTAGACATGGATTCATTGATATATCTATAAATTAGACATGGATTCATTGATATATCTATAAAATAGACATGGATTCATTGATATATCTATAAATTAGACATGGATTCATTCAACGTAATTTGAATCTTGGGTAAAAGTGTGAAGATAGTGTGCACACATGGTTCTGCATGCATGCATTTATTTGTGGCGCCGTGCGAAGGATTATTTGGGTATTCGTTCCTGCACATGGATTTTAAAATCATACTTTTGCTGTTTCTGTTATTTTGCCTTCTTGATTGCAGATTTTATTTACCTCCTTCAACCGTGTGAAAGCAGTTTGAGAGTGATTTAGATTTGGGAGATGTTGCCACAAGGAAAGATTGGCTTTGATATTATCTACAGCTCGACACGCTGTAAATCTAGAAATAAACATGTGTGTATGTGTACTAACTTGCTCTTGTCTCCGATAAGTTCCTCTGTCTTTATATAGTTATGTAGATTCAAATGAGAAGTATTAATTTGCTTCTTGGAATCTTCGACCTAAGACGGATAATTTATGTACATATCCTTTCAATGCTTTGAAAGCAGCGGCTCAGTGTAAGATTACTTTGGAAGAAAACAAGATGGCCTTTAGATAGAACAAAAACGAAACAATAATCAGGAACTGAATCATGTAACTTAAAAAAAAATTATACATACAATATACAACGCATAATTTGTTGGTGGGTGTTTTGATGGACCCGTGCTTGTTTTTTTTGCTGGATTTCATCTGGGTGCGACGTCATTTCTTCTGAGCTACTTTGATTGTCAGGGCTATGATGCAAGAACGGCGGCTGCATGAAATTGAAATGATATTTGGAAATGATACTTTAGGTTGGAGGTTATCTTCCTTCAATGAAATCTCGGTTAATGATAATTATAATAATAATAATAATAATAATAATAATAAGGGCATTTCTAAAGCGCCTTCCATTCTTAGCTTTAGGTGCTGAATTGTCTGTAATTGGGAGGTTAGTGGTCAAGGGAGGAAGAAGAAGGAAAGGAACTTCGGTTTAGGGGTTTTCTTTTAATTATTATTATTTCCTTAATTGGTCCACCATTATTTGATTGGTTTTTTTTTTGTGTCTTTTTTCTTAGCCTGAAATTGCTGCTTATGGTTGTTTGAGATTGATTTCAGCAATTTGGATTTCCTAGCGTGTAGAATTTGTCTCTATTTACACATAAAATATTTATAAAATCATTCAGCCTCTTATTTCCTAATGGTTTGCACTGCAAGGTTTATTCACTCATTGTAAAAAACATCCACATGTAAACCTACAGATCCGACAATCCATTGATGAAAAAAGGCATTTCTACCTGAAGAAAAACTGTAACATATCAAATTGTATTGAATTGTTCTACTTAACACAACGCAAAACAGAGACAGTGAATTTACCCACAAATATTGCCAAAATATAGCTTCGTTTATGTCATGATTACATTTGATATTGAAATAGTGATCATATATCTATGATAAAATTGTAAGTTGGTCTGTCCTGATGCGTCAAAAGGCTCTTTTGCCAGGCCGCTAAGAGTAACCAAATTTTGCATGTAGGTTCTAAGTGATCCCAAGATAGTTTTCACGTGGGAAATTTTCTACCAGAAAGTGACATTAATTAATAACGGATAATTTCATTGTTTCCCGTCTTTGAGAAGAATTTTCATTTCAACCGCTTAAGTCGCCATTTTAAATCGGTTTTATAATTGAAAAGTTGGAATAATATTGTTCACGCCTCATTCTAGCTACCACAAAGGGAATTTTGATTTTGTATTATAGCAATTTTCCTCTAGCTGTCTGGAAAGAAAGTGCAAAAAGTTTGAAGCTTCCGAGAACAGAAATAATTAGATATCAACGAAATAAGCCATTTTGCCAGAAAGCAACATAGTCAATTTAAAAACTGATGATATCGAATGTTTGAGATAACTAGGATGATCGTTGCACTTCTTCAAACTTAAACAAAAAGAGAACGCAGTCACAAGTTCTTTTTGGAGTGCAGCGTCAGTTAAAATGCCATTTTGAAATTTTCATAACAAAATAAACTATTCGCTCAATACGCTTTCTTTTTCTTGAAGAAGCATTGCGATGGTTGGATTATGACAGGATCGTCGATCAACATTTTTTGTTAATGTAACTGATAAAATAATTCCTATTTCAAGAATGAAAATGAAACAAACTTTGTGTTGATATAGAATTCATTTAAATGGAATGAATAGTAAAACATACACGGATAGGTCATCAAACATGACACAAAATCTTTCGGTGGCTGGCCGATTTCCCCAAGGCTTTGTGGGGACCTACAGTGATACTGATCTGATCTCAATTGTATTTCATTGTTGCTGAGGGTAATTATGCTTGTGGATCAATGCAAGCAGTCATCAAACCATATATGTACAGAAAAGATGATACTAGTAGACATATCCATTGCTCAGGACTGAGATTCAAAGGAACATTCAATTCACTGAACAGAACAAATGAATTATAGATCTACATATTTTTTGTTATTTAGGCTAGTTTGTATAGCTGAAGGTTTTTGCTTGCGTAAGTCATAAATTTAGTATAAATCTAAAGGTAACCGGTGTTGATGTTTTGTAGTCTTGGAGATTGCGGTGATTGTGCCACTTTTTGTGTTGATCGGTCATACTGACCTTATGTGTCTACAGCTCAATGTGCTGGAAATATAGAAATATACATGTGTGTGTCTGTCTGTGTGTGTGTGTATGTGTGCTTCTATTTTGATGACTTTAGGATCACTTTTAACTCATTGCAAGTCCAGTCACAGTCACAGGGTAGTGGACCTGGTCATACCCCTGTGGCTTGTACCCCCTGTGTCCTGTATCCGTGTCTTGTACCCTTGTGTCTTGTACCCCTGTGTCTTGTACTCTTGTGTCTTGTACCCCTGTGTCTTGTACCCCTGTGTCTTGTACCTCTGTGTCTTGTACCCCTGTGTCTTGTACCCCTGTGTCTCGTACCCCTGTGTCTTGTACCCCTGTGTCTTGTACCTTTGTGTTTTGAACCCCTGTGTCTTGTATCCCTGTGTCTTGTACCCTTGTGTCTTGTACCCCTGTGTCTTGTACCCCTGTGTCTTGTACCCCTGTGTCTTGTACCCTTGTGTCTTGTACCCCTGTGTCTTGTACCCTTGTGTCTTGTACCCCTGTGCCTCGTATCCCTGTGTGTGTCGCCCTGTCTCGTACCCCTGTGTCTTGTACCCTGTGTCTCATATACCCTGTGTCTCGTACCACACTGTCTGTCGTGTGTCTCATACCCCTGTGTGTCTCATACCCTGTGTTGCACCAGTTTGACCTAGTTTCAATCAAGTGTAACATTTCTATTTATAGTGATAAAGAGGAATGGCTTTTGGGTATGACAGAGGAAATTTTCAGCTTTTGCAATGATGTAAATATTTCTCATATTGCTTGTGAAGTAAATGTGTGGTTGCCCACTAAAAATGTAATAATTTTAGAAAAGACAACTTTTTTAAGGATAATGAGTAAAGGCATCTAAAAATGTTGATGAAATCTAGTGAAAAAGACTCCTGTTGTCCTATCACAAAAGAGATATAACCAGGAAAGGAAAGTTTAAGTGTTCATAATATCAGTATGTCCAGTGTCCTACCGTATCTACATGACTCAACCTATCATAAACATTGCCAGATACATGTGTCGGACATACACGAGTTCAGGAGACAGGTAGCATCGGACATATGCATCTGATGCGACTGCACTGACTTAATTCAATCTGTTTTTGTTGAAAACACTATCAATGCCCTTTTATGGTTCGTTTTAGTTTTGTGTTCTATTTTGTTTTGGGGAGGGGGAGGTGAGTTGTTTTGTTCTGTTGTTTTTTTTGGGAGGGGAAAGGGAAGGGAGGGAGGATTAATGATATGGGAATTAGTTCTACTGTAAAAAAATTTATGTTAACAACTGGTTAGGTGTAAGAATTTGGCCTACAATTTGAATTACATGGTATTTAACTGAAATAGAAGAGAATTTACCTTTATGAAATTGAAATCCAAGGGACATAATCAGTCATATGCTACACAGTCTTGTTCTTCCAAGAGCTGTTATTCAAGATGTTGTTGTATTTATATATTATAGTGTATAGTATATAGGAGGTAAACAAGTTTTTATTGCTTGACTTATAGGATGAGTGTCACCAATGTTGAGAATATGCATGGAATGCAAACTGACTCTTTTCTCTCTTTGAGATGAGCAGTAATTTAGTCATTAAACGTTTAGTGTATAAATCAACAAAAAAATGACACGACACGCACAAAACCCCCGCTGCAAGGTCAAAGCGAAAGAATCCAATAGATGCCAATCCATGCCCACATTGTTCAAGCCGACAGAAACCGACAAGTGACACACCTCTTTTTTTATTACTTTATGTGATGACATAAATGGTGCTATGGTCCTACATTTAGAATAGAGTACATAATTAAAGGTCAGGGCAGCTTCACGAGACCAACTGAAGGTAATGGCGGGGAAAGTACAGACTGATCTACATTCTTTTGTAAAGTTCAGCTGGCAGAAAATTAGAAAAATGTAAACAAACCGGGTATCTACAGCGGAGAGGAAGTTGAACGCACAGAGCAAGATGGCCGCTGCTTAATGTAAAAACAAAAGGGTTAATGAATATTTGTAATGAAACAAGCTTATATCAATTGCAGGAGTGTTTTCTTCTGAATGCAAGACAAAATCCAGGTTGTTAAAAAAGTCAAACCTTTGGGGTCTGGCTTGAAGGAATTTAGTTTGAACCATCCTTGACTTTTTTTTTTTCATCTCATGCATTTTCTCAGTGATCATATATTTAGAGAAGAACATTATTCACTATTTCTTGTTGATTTCATTTAAATCCATGAAGTTTATATGTATTACATATTCATATATGTCTCCCTGCATAATGTGCTTTTCCTAAAAAAAAAAAAAATTCTCATTTGTTTTTCGCTTGGCTTAATTTATGGAATTTTTTTTTAATGATTGACATACACTATAGAATTTGGTGTTAGTTTTTATTATAATACATTGCATATTGCATGGTCGTTATGGAATTGTTATTGTTGTGTTACACATGAACTGTCAAATTATTTTTGTGTGTGTTTTTTTTTTACTCTGATGTCCGGTTTTATATTTTAAAAGTAGCTCTATTTATGTATTTCCTCCAATCCATGCTCTATTTATGTATTTCCTCCAATCCATCTTCTTCATGTTTCCCATTTGATCATGTTTTGTTTTTTTAAACGGGTTGGTGTTGAAATCAGAAGAAAATACTTAAAAGATAATGATTCTCTCTATTTAATGACTTGGCGAAGTTGCATAAATTTATCTGATCCAGCTGACAGCTGTATGACCTTCGATTCTCAATCTCACACTGTGTCTGACATATTGTGCAATTTTTGTTGCACACTTACATGGTTATATTGGCCATCATCACTTCGTCATCATTGTCAGCTTGCACTGTATCATGTCATATTCTATTCGTCTAACACATTTAGTATTTAGCTTTAAAGCCCTTTTATTTTTCTCATCACAATTAATTTGGTTAATGTAATTGGAATGAAAAAAAAGAAATATTAAGAAAACAAGAAACTGTTGATATTATTTTATCAATCAAAGCTTTCAATCATATACATGTATAAGCTTTTCAAGTGCCTTTGAATTTTGAAAATTATGTAAGATATATGTTGAAAGAAAAAAACATCTAAAGACAAATAAACTATGAAAATGAAAAATAACAAAATGTGCTACTGCCAAAAAAAAAATAGCAAGAAAAGAATTGACTAAATCTGCATGTCCTCCTTGTCTTTCAAGCCACTTGTTTATATGGAAACTTGTCAAAGCTCAGTCCATGTATTCATGTAGAGAATGTAAATTTCAATCTCTTTGTATAATGGGGAAAATACAAACGGTCTTTACACACAAAAATATCAGATTCTTTACAGCTACAAATTTTAAGTAGCATGAAACATTTTTTTTAACATATTAAGTCATTAGAGACCAACAGCTTTAAAGTTACACCCTCAGAGTTGTATGTGATCTTTGTTTCACAAAACATGATAAGACTGTGTCCCTGCGATGTCATCAGAAGGTGTTTACAAGGCCAGAGTTTTCTCTCTCTCTCTCTCTCTAACTGTCTGTCTGTCTGTCTCTCAGTCTCTCTCTCTCTCTCTCTCTTTTTCTCTCTCTTTCTCTCTCTGTTTCTCTCTCTCTCTCTCTCTCTCTTTCTCTCTCTCTTTCTCTCTCTTTCTCTCTCTGTTTCTCTCTCTCTCTCTCTCTCTCTCTCTCTCTCTCTCTCTCTCTCTCTCTCTCTCTCTCTCTCTCTCTCTCTCTCTCTCTCTCTCTCTTTCTCTCTCTCTTCTTCATTTTTTTTACCCAGCATATTCTTTTTCATCTGTGTGTCTTTATTTCAATAAAGCTGAGAATTTAGAGGTAGTTTTCATATCAATTTACTAAAAAAAATATTTTAACACTGGCATGAAAGATTATTTTTTAATCCTAAAGACATTTTTATATTTGTAATGGAAATCTTTACAAATGACCACGTCCAAAATAGCGCTTGCTTACCACAATTCATATTTTTAGAGTGTGTTGAGATTTTTTTGTTTCTCCTGTAGCTTGATGACATTTTTGTGATACATACTTTACACTTTTTTTCTTTTTTTTTGCCCTGAAATTTTCATCATTGTGTGATGCAATCTTTCCGCTATACCTTTACAAACTTGATTTTCATCTCTCTACTACTGTTTTTTTTTTTTTTTTTACAATGATGAAATCAGAGTGACTGAAGGTTGGAGAGATGTGTACCAAGTACTATCATATCATCCGTGAAACTGTCTAAACTTGCAAGTCTACAATATATATATATATATATATATATATATATATATATATATATATATATATATATATATATATATATATATATATATATAGCTGAATGTCTCTAACTTTGACCACTATAACTCAGAAACCACTGCACCCACAATTTTCATAGTTCGCATCTAGATATAGGCTCTTAGCAAATAAATTCTTCAATCAAATCAGTTGTTTAATTGATGGGGAAAAAATTGTTTTACCTGCGATCTATAAAACTTTTATTGTTATTTTTACTCATTCCTCCATTTGCCCAGTCACAGCATTAGATCTGCAATGAAAAGCCCGCCTAACCTAAGTAGCGAATACTTTACCGGTACTTGATATCACCCTGCACCTGGTAACCTATTATGTGGTTCATTGTTAAAGTAAGAAGAATGTGGTAAAAGAGTAATTATAATCATCATTGTCTGCGGGCATGCTTGTATGAGAAATGAGATTTGTCCTTCAAATGACGAAATACACGTTTTTTGGGGGTTTTTTAAATAAATATTTTATACTGTTATCCAATAGAAAGGCTACAGTAACACACATGAGATCTGATTTCCGTTTTTCTTCCTATCTTGCAGACTCTGACCTTGACCTTATAGCGTAAGTCAAGGAGTGGACTTACTTATTTAGATACATGTATTTCAACATGTTCAACTCTAGCGGTATAAGTCCATTTTGTGCACAACTGATTATTTTTTCCCATTTACCACATTCTAAAGCCTAACGTATTTATGAAATTGTAATCCGAAAGGCATAACATAGTGTTTCCTGCTCTATTCGATAATCTATTACACCTTTTGCTTCACCTGAAAAATGACGTCAAGTTCACTAACATGTTTAGACAGTTTCACTGACGATATATATATACATATAATGTATACACATGTAATATGTTTAAGCTGCTATTTTTATTCATCCTGTTTTACATCAATTTGATATGAATATAACATAGAAGGAGAATGTTGTATATTTCTCCATTAGAGATCTGATTTTGTTTCCATTTTAATCGTTTTGTGTTGGGGTTGGTCAAACATTTCATTTCATAATTTTTATCCCACTTCTGTGTTTGTGTGTGTGTGTGTATCTTTTCAACTTGTTTTTATCTTTGATTAATTACTTTTACTGTCTATTCAATTTTGTTCTTTGTGCTAATTTCTTTTGTTTGATGGGAATTCCGTTTGCAGTATTGGAAATATTTTTGTTTATTTCATCAAGAGTCTCAGATGGCTGAAATGAGTTTCGCTGTTGTAATGATATGCAGTCTGCTGACTGTAATTTATAGGCACAGATGCTTCATTGGTAGGCTAGTGATCATGAAGTCCTCGGTTCAAATCCTGGCAAACCCATGTTCTCCTTTGTCTTCGTCTTGGAAGGCATTAAACACATCATATTTCCCCATTTTTCCTAGGTGCAGCTGGATACGAGCATTAACTGGAGATAAAAACCTGTGACAAAGTAGCGTCTCCATGTGAATCCAAACTGAAGCTTTTTTGTGTTATCACAGTGATTGTATGAGTGCGTTTTTAAAAAATGTAAAAAAAATTGTAATTTCTCTCATGACACTCAATGACAGTGTAGGCAGCACTTGAGATGTTGATTAGTAGAAAATGGATAAGTACATTTGGTGCTGTTCTTTATCTGCTTGAAACTGCAGTGAAAAGTCCTAGGAAGACAGGGTTTTTTATTTTCTAGGAAGACAGGGTTTTTTTTTTTTTGGGATGACATGGTTTTTTTATTTTCTAGGAAGACAGGGTTTTTTATTTTCTAGGAAGACAGGTTTTTTTTATTGTCTAGGAAGACAGGGGTTTTTTATATTTTCTAAGAAGACAGGGTTTTTTAATTTTCTAGGAAGACAGGGTTTTTTATTTTGTAGGAAGACAGGGTTTTTTATTTTCTAGGAAGACGGGTTTTTATTTTCTAGAAGACAGGTTTTTTTTATTTTCTAGGAAGACAGGTTTTTTTATTTTCTAGGAAGACAGGTTTTTTATTTTCTAGGAAGACAGGTTTTTTTATTTTCTAGGAAGACAGGGTTTTTTATTAGACAGGGTTTTTTATTTTCTAGGATGACTATTTTCTAGCAAGACGGTTTTTTATTTTCTAGGAAGACATCGGCTTTTTTTTTTTCTAGGAAGACAGGGTTTTTTATTTTCTAGGATGACTATTTTCTAAGAAGACGTTTTTTTATTTTCTAGGAAGACAGGTTTTTTTAATTTCTAGGAAGACAGGGTTTTTTATTTTCTGGGATGACAAGGTTTTTTATTTTCTAGGATGACAGGGTTTTTTATTTTATAGGAAGACGGTTTTTTTATTTTCTAGGAAGACAGGGTGAAGACAGGGTTTTTATATTTTCTAGGCAGACAGGACAGAGTTTTTTATTTTCCAAGTTTATTTGTTTTGTTTGGGTTTTTTTGTCAAGGTTTTCTTCCAAGTTGTTAGAATTACAATGCTCTCTCTCTAAGTAGCTGTACTGATTAATTATTTAACGCATTCAATTTAACATTATGTTGATGTGTAAATTAAGTTATACACAAATAGCAACACATTATTGAAGATAAAGATCATAAGGCTATGGTCTACTTAAAAACATGCTTATTGCAGACTTGTGGTGTTGGTGGCAAGTGGTTAGGCTACCAGATTTAGGGTCATGAGACCTTGTTCAAATCCTAGCAAAGCTAGGTCAGCCAGGTTCCTTGGGACAGACATTTTACACACATTTTCCCCACTCGACCCAGGTGCAGATGGGTACAAGCACTAGCTTGGGAGTAAAATCCTGTGTCAGACTGACGTCCTGTCCTGGGGATGATTATTATCACCTGTTCCGCTTCACGCTACAGAAACCTGGATAAACTCCAGCTCTATATGGGCAGTAATAGCCTTAAAGGAACTTTACTTTCTTGTATGTCAAGACAAGTAATTTCCACAATCCAAATCTTTGCCCTAAGCTCATTTCAGCTTACTTTAACTCATATCTCTATCATTTGGTTCCTTTTGTATAATTGTATCTTTTTGTATGGATCTGATCACTGCTTCTGTACTCATTTGAAATACTTTATTTCAAAATCTTCTTTTGTTTTGAATACAAACTTTTTAAGTCTTTCTTGACTTGAACTTGAATGACCTATTTTTTTCAAAGTACAAGATTCAATTTATTGGCTGAGTTGAACAATCACTGTATAATATGGGTGTTCTTTTCCAATTTTTTTTCCAATCAAATAAGCATTTAAATAAGGCCTGCATGATGGTATAATGATTGACCATGAAATCATATTTGGGGATGGAAAAGAAAGATGTTAAATGTGTCAATCACAAGGATGTTGAAAAACGCAAACATTGACAAGTGCTCTGTAAGGTAAGTAGTCATGTTGTGTATACCTCAGCAAGCTTACTTACACTTACAGTTGCAATAGTCAAGACAGGATTTGTACGACTTTCACTTGTTGTTATAACTGAGTGAAACACAAGAATGAAAAAAGGGCCATTGTTTACACAGTTCTCGCTTTCGCTAGGGAGAAGCCAACAAGCATACAATAATCAGAGTATGTAGAAATCCAGTGTAGATGGGAGGTAACCCATGTAACCAGCCCCTTCACTGTCTCACAAAATCTATTCTGCGTGATGGATTCTGCCTTTCAAATTATTCAAATGTTTGACTGGTGTACACACGTTGTGTGCCTACGTGTAGGTCTAGAAATAAAAGTAGAATGTTTTCTTCTGTGTGTGTATGTAATTACTAACATTGTGAAAGATGCACGCTTAGCTCACACCGTCTCCCACCGTCTGCTACCTTCCTCGTTGATTGCATAGGCTACAGACCAGGGTACTACCTATACTGTACTGTGAATTCCTAGCTACAGACACAATGCTCCATGACTACTACTGTGACTACCGCCAATGCCGTCTGCACGCCGACCCCCGACCCCAGTCCCATTCACGAGCACAGCATGTGTCGCAGATGAGTTGTCAAAGTTGTCTGCAGTTTAGTTTGCATTCATTGACATACGCACATCAAAGGATTGTTCCAAAATAGGCTTTTCACACCAATAGATTGCCACACACAGAAAGTGTGCCGTAACGTACATGGCGGGCAGTTAGACACAGACTTATATGTATGTAGGAAATATTTGATCACCCAGCGTCAGCATGCTGTATTGCGGAGCATGCAGAAGTTTGGTGGGCTGGATTCTGGCGAGTTGTGTATAGTCCTTGCTTCCGCCTTTATGTCACAGGCACACATGGTATTCAAATACGCCAGTGCCAGAGTTCCTCTCGTAACGTAATTCAATATATTATAAAAACATTTTTAGAAATATATGTATACATGATGTGGAATGTTGTGATCATTCTGACATTGATGTTCATTCATTTGTCATCTAGGCAATAAATTTCATGCTTTCTGTAATCTAGGCAGTAAATTTCATGCTTTCAATCATATGTGTTAATATTTCAAAAATAGTGTGTAGAAAATGGCTTATTTTTTTCTCTTGTTTTGAAGTTGATTAACGGAAAATCTTGTGTGTGTTTTCGCACTGTATATCAATATACTGTATTTAAGACTTGTTTTAATAGATTTTTTAGCAAGCAGTAATGAAAAAGATATGTCAATTTTTCTTTGTACTAAAATGACATGAGTTTAAAAAACAAAGCTCATAATTTCATTTGTGTTATTGAATGATAGCCAGCTTTGATCAAACGTCCAATTTTATGATGTTGGTGTTCATCATGCCTTTAATTCCTTTGTGTGCTTTCAACTACATGTATGTTCTTCTCTTGAAGTAGGCATAACTGTCTTTCTCTTTCCATGAATTTCTTTTAATCCAAATGTATCCAGTGAGTGATAGTGATATATATATATTTTATGTATTATATCATCACCATATTGTGCTTCTTTGCATACATTTGAGTTTGAGCACATTAAAAACCACATGACTACGGGGACACAGGATCAAATGAATTTTTTTTTTTTTAGGGGGGGGGGGGGTCCATGAAAAGCTCAACCTGTTAAAGATTTGACATCATATCTAGTTAACATGAGAATAAGATTAGAGGTGATCGTCATTTCACAGAATTATCGTCCATGAAAAGATTACCTTGAAACAATTTTGTCCTAATCAGTGGTACATCGTCATGTATGCAATTTTATTGCATCATTAGCAGTTTTTGTTTGCTTTTGTCCTTTTATCATTGTATAAGTTATTACCATGACCATGCATATGTTTTACTTGCATGTGCAGAAAAAATATTTTTTCCTTTTGTATTTTAATCCATTTTTACTCCTAGTGCACACTTATTGCCTCATTGATATACATTTACATGATGTATTTACACATTTCATCTCTTGACACCTCTTTACCATTATTATTTCTATTATTATTATTATTAGTATTTATTATTATTATTATTATTATTTTTTTTTTTTTTTTTTTTAAATTATTATTATTAATATTTTTATTATTATTATTATTATTATTATTATTATTATTATTATTATTATTATTATTATTATTATTATTATAATACTACAATGTATTACTGTCAGTCTGAATCATTCTCAATTCTGATCTTCTCTTTTATTAGCAACAAACATGATTTATTTGGCTCTGGTCTCTGTTTGCATTGAATAATAAAACGTTGAATTCAATTCAAAAGTCTCATTTCATTTCTAGTGTTACCTCCATCTGATCCTTGTAGCTAGTAGCTAAACTAAGACATTTAATGATGGGGGACTCGGTACCGGTAGTCCAGAGGCAAGGTGAGGGCTCGCAACCAAAAGGTAGTGGGTTTGAGCCTCGCCAACGTTTGGACAATTTTCACGAGTTTTTTTTATACTTAAATCTACCCCCCCCCCTTCCTTGGTCCAGGTAGATGGATCGACATCTAGTCCCATCGGAGACGGACGATAAACAGGAGGTCCTGTATACAGATCACAACACTATGCACGTTAAAGATCTGCTTCAGGGTTGCCAAGCATCCTTCATTTTGTGGGAAAATCCCGCTTCCGCGCCACGTCCATCCCGTGTATGTGTCAGCTGGCCAGCAAATCTGACTTTCAACTGTTAGCAAAAACCCCAGCTGTCCAGCAAATCTGACTTTCTCAACTGTTAGCAAAAACCCCAGCTGTACAGCAAATCTGACTTTCTAACTGTTAGCAAAAAAACCCCCCAGCTGTACAGCAAATCTGACTTTCTTAACTGTTAGCAAAAACCCCCACCTGTCCAGCAAATCTGACTTTCTTAACTGTTAGCAAAAACCCCAGCTGTACAGCAAATCTGACTTTCTTAACTGTTAGCAAAACCCCAGCTGTACAGCAAATCTGACTTTCAACTGTTAGCAAAAACCCGCTGTCCAGCAAATCTGACTTTCTCAACTGTTAGCAAAAAACCCGCTGTCCAGCTAATCTGACTTTCTCAACTGTTAGCAAAAAAACCCCGCTGTCCAGCAAATCTGACTTTCTTAACTGTTAGCAAAAACCCCCTGTCCAGCTAATCTGACTTTCTTAACTGTTAGCAAAAAACTCGGGCCGTCAGCTAATCTGACTTTCTCAACTGTTAGCAAAAACCCGCTGTCCAGCTAATCTGACTTTCTCAACTGTTAGCAAAAACCCCGCTGTCCAGCTAATCTGACTTTCAACTGTTAGCAAAAAAACCCCGCTGTACAGCAAATCTGACTTTCTTAACTGTTAGCAAAAACCCACTGTCCAGCAAATCTGACTTTCTTAACTGTTAGCAAAAAACCCGCTGTCCAGCAAATCTGACTTTCTTAACTGTTAGCAAAGAAAAACCCGCTGTCCAGCAAATCTGACTTTCTTAACTGTTAGCAAAAACCCCACTGTCCAGCAAATCTGACTTTCTTAACTGTTAGCAAAAACCCCGCTGTCCAGCAAATCTGACTTTCTAACTGTTAGCAAAAACCCCGCTGTCCAGCAAATCTGACTTTCTTAACTGTTAGCAAAAAACCCGCTGTCCAGCAAATCTGACTTTCTTAACTGTTAGCAAAAAAAACCGCTGTCCAGCAAATCTGACTTTCAACTGTTAGCAAAAACCCCTGTCCAGCAAATCTGACTTTCAACTGTTAGCAAAAAACCCCCGCTGTCCAGCAAATCTGACTTTCAACTGTTAGCAAAAACCTCCACTGTCCAGCAAATCTGACTTTCAACTGTTAGCAAAAAACCCCGCTGTCCAGCAAATCTGACTTTCAACTGTTAGCAAAAACCCTCCGCTGTCCAGCAAATCTGACTTTCTCAACTGTTAGCAAAAACCCTCCGCTGTCCAGCAAATCTGACTTTCTCAACTGTTAGCAAAAACCCGCTGTCCAGCAAATCTGACTTTCTCAACTGTTAGCAAAAACCTCCGCTGTCCAGCAAATCTGACTTTCTCAACTGTTAGCAAAACGCTCCGCTGTCCAGCAAATCTGACTTTCAACTGTTAGCAAAAAACCCGCTGTCCAGCAAATCTGACTTTCTCAACTGTTAGCAAAAACCCTCCGCTGTCCAGCAAATCTGACTTTCTCAACTGTTAGCAAAAACCCTCCGCTGTCCAGCAAATCTGACTTTCTCAACTGTTAGCAAACCCATGGAGAGGCGATGTGTGCCGACGCAGAGGTCGCGGGTTCGATTCTCATGGTGGCCAGGATTTGTTCCTGTCTATTCCTTGTATTTATCTCGTCTTTGTGCGTATGGAGCTTTCATATTATCTTATCTCTTTAAATATTATTCAATGTCACTTTCGTCATGCCCCTTACCTCACTGTTTGTCTTTACACTTACACTGTAGCAGTAGTACATGTATTACTAGCAGTAGTACATGTATTACTAGCAGTAGTACATGTATTACTAGCAGTAGTACATGTATTACTAGCAGTAGTACATGTATTACTAGCAGTAGTATATGTATTACTGGCAGTAGTATATGCATTACTAGCAGTAGTACATGTATTATTAGCAGTAGTACATGTAATACTAGCAGTAGTACATGTATTACTAGCAGTAGTATATGTATTACTAGCAGTAGTACATGTATTACTAGCAGTAGTACATGTATTACTAGCAGTAGTATATGTATTACTGGCAGTAGTATATGCATTACTAGCAGTAGTACATGTATTACTAGCAGTAGTACATGTAATACTAGCAGTAGTATATGTATTACTAGCAGTAGTACATGTAATACTAGCAGTAGTATATGTATTACTAGCAGTAGTATATGTATTACTAGCAGTAGTACATGTAATACTAGCAGTAGTACATGTATTACTAGCAGTAGTACATGTATTACTAGCAGTAGTACATGTATTACTAGCAGTAGTATATGTATAAGACGCGCCACCTCACAGTATCAACACCCACCCTCGCCCCCCCCCTCTCCCTTCTTCTTACTCGCCGTTTACAGAACGCCGTTGCATTTTTGATTCGGGAAGAAGGGTTAAAGGCCACTGGTCACTAGTTCAAATTATCGTACCTTGTTTATCGCTTTTATTAGGACTCGGTGAGCCTTGTTTTAGTAGTACATGTACCGACTACAATGTTATTACATGTAATGTGGTGACGGTAAAGGTACCGCATTCACAGGGGACTCTTGCCCTTAACAGTGTATTCTAGTACAAAGTACATGCATGGAGGTCTTAATCGCAAATTGACATATCTGTATAATATGTTGTCACTAGTTTCTACGCGTCTCTATCTTTAGTGCTAGGCTCTTTGATGCTGGTACATGTACTGGTAGGTAGTTTCTGAATTCGAAAACAAAATCATTTGTTCGTCTTCGGAAAGGACAGTGTGACTGTGAGGCGTTGTTTTGGTGTATTTATTGTCACTTGTAGTGATTTAGGTCTTGGCTTAGTATTGTTGGTAGTGATTTCCTTTGTATTCTATGCCTTTTTCATTGCAGTTTGGGTTGGATTGGAATCGCGTCCTCTCTTTTTTAGTACATGTACAAGCCCAAATAGTTGCCATTTCTTTCTATGACTTATTGGTTTGATTCAGATTCTGCAGCGATCATGCAGATCTTGGTTGCTGTTTGTCAGACCAGTGACGACGATTATGTTCCTCAGGTGTTTACTATGCATTATGTCAAGATTTTACAAGTTCTTTCCTTCCAGTCAGACCCCATGTTTTAGTTTACTGTGTTGTATAGGAGTATGTATTGATGTGATGACAGATGCTTGGTAAAGATTTGATTCGCTTTTTGCTCCCTGATAACATTGTTTTGATTCTATATTTGTTTTTCATTTCATTTCATGGGCGGCGTTTGTCTTGTGCTAATATCATTCGGGTTTTTTTATGTCCTCGCTTCCATGTAAAGGCTGCCTCATTCTTCTGACGCCTTTTCATTCTTCTTTGTACCTCCTACTTCTAACTTCTATTGTTATTATTTCTTTGTTTGATTCGTTGACTCTCAGATTTCATTGCTTTAAGGTGTTACTGTTACTGTTAGATATTATTGGGATGCATGTATGTGCTTCATCTTGTGTATCGAAAACCAGGTCTCCATCGTCTAAATAACAATTTATAATATCAACTCTCGAGCCACTCTTTCGTTGGTTAGCAATTATGTTCGTAGATCTTTCAGTTAAGCCAATGCTGCTTTCTTATTACGTTGGTTGGCAATTATGTTCGTACATCTTTCAATTTTTAATGTTGCTTTCTTAGTTAATGCTAGATCTTTCAATTATTACGTTGGTTGGTAGATCAATTAAGCCAATGTTCAATTATGTTCGTAGATCTTTCAATTAAGTTAATGCTGCTTTCTTATTACGTTGGTTGGCAATTATGTTCGTAGATCTTTCAATTAAGCCAATGCTGCTTTCTTATTTCGTTGGTTGGCAATTATGTTCGTAGATCTTTCAATTAAGCAATGCTGTTTTCTTATTACGTTGGTTGGCAATTATGTTCGTAGATCTTTCAATTAAGCAATACATTACGTTGGTTGGCAATTGTGTTCGTTTCAATTAATTACGTTGGTTGGCAATTATGTTCGTAGATCTTTCAATTAAGCAATGCTGCTTTCTTATTACGTTGGTTGGCAATTATGTTCGTAGATCTTTTTCAATGTTGTTTTCTTATTATGTTTGTTGGCAATTATGTTCATAGATCTTTCAATTATTATTACGTTGGTTGGCAATTATGTTCGTAGATCTTTCAATTAAGCAATGCTGCTTTCTTATTACGTTGGTTGGCAATTATGTTCGTAGATCTTTCAATTAAGCAATGCTGCTTTCTTATTACGTTGGTTGGCAATTATGTTCGTAGATCTTTCAATTAAGCCAATGCTGTTTTCTTATTACGTTTGTTGGCAATTATGTTCGTAGATCTTTCAATTAAGCCAATGCTGCTTTTCTTATTACGTTGGTTGGCAATTATGTTCGTAGATCTTTCAATTCAGCCAATGCTGCTTTCTTATTACGCTTGTTGGCAATTATGTTCGTAGATCTTTCAATTAAGCCAATGCTTTTTATTACGCTTGTTGGCAATTATGTTCGTAGATCTTTCAATTAAGCCAATGCTGCTTTCTTATTACGTTGTTGGCAATTATGTTCGTAGATCTTTCAATTCAGCCAATGCTGCTTTCTTATTACGTTGGTTGGCAATTATGTTCGTAGATCTTTCAATTAAGCCAATGCTGCTTTCTTAAGCTTGTTGGCAATGCTTCCAATGCTGCTTTCTTATTACGCTTGGTTGGCAATTATGTTCGTAGATCTTTCAATTAAGCTTGTCAATGCTGTCTTTTTATTACGTTGGTTGGCAATTATGTTCGTAGATCTTTCAATTAAGCCAATGCTGCTTTCTTTATTACGTTGGTTGGCAATTGTGTTCGTAGATCTTTCAATTAATTATTACGTTGGTTGGCAATTATGTTCTGTCTTTCAATTAAGTCAATGCTGCTTTTTTATTACGTTGATTGGCAATTATGTTCGTAGATCTTTCAATTAAGCCAATACTGCTTTCTTATTACATTGGTTGGCATTTGTGTTCGTAGATCTTTCAATTAAGCAATGCTGTTTTCTTATTACGTTTGTTGGCAATTATGTTCGTAGATCTTTCAATTAAGCAATGCTGCTTTCTTATTACGTTGGTTGGCAATTATGTTCGTAGATCATTCAATTAAGTCAATGCTGCTTTCTTATTACGTTGGTTGGCAATTATGTTCGTAGATCTTTCAATTAAGCCAATGCTGCTTTCTTATTACGTTGGTTGGCAATTGTGTTCGTAGATCTTTCAATTAAGCCAATGCTTTTTCTTATTACGTTGGTTGGCAATTGTGTTCGTAGATCTTTCAATTAAGCCAATGCTGCTTTCTTATTACGTTGGTTGGCAATTATGTTCGTAGATCTTTCAATTAAGCCAATGCTGCTTTATTACGTTATTACGTTGGTTGGCAATTGTGTTCGTAGATCTTTCAATTAAGCCAATGCTGCTTTCTATTCTAAGTGCTAAATAGACGGTGAATAGGAGTGGACTCCGGCTGTTCCAAGTCCTTGTATTGTTGCCTGTTTGCCGGATGTGAAAGATAGTGTCGTCTTGGCAAGTAGGGCTCTAATTCATTTGAGTTTGATGTGTTTTTTTTTCTAAAAATGTGTTCAACTTTAACACTGTTGTCAAACATGTAGGCCTATAACAGAGATGTGACTCACACATGAAGAAATTCCCTGAACTTTTTTTTTTTAGCAATGAGCCACTAAGAAACCCAGGCGATCTTGGTGTGTAGACGAATAAAATACACATTAGCGCACACATCTATTAATATATTATTATACATGCCTGTTCTTTATGTAAATGTGTGTATCACTCAGTATCAGTATCGAGAACTGCCAGCCTCAATTAAACTAGAAAAAACTAGGAAACCAGCTTTACTGGGGAGAGTGGAGAGCAAATCTTGGTACATGTATAAGAATAAGTCATATGTTGGAGGGGGGGGGGATAGACTGTCAAGTTTTAAGTAATTAAGAAACGAAAGCTTTCTCTACATCATGTAATGCATTACAGCTACATGTGTGTAGATCTAGATCTACATTTCTAGCTTTCTTCATTCTTTCAAGTGTTCCTTCCTCTAAAACCTGACACTTTGTCACACACGACACCTTGATCCGTACGAACACACACAATTGACGATGTTGTTTTGCCTAACTAGGAAAGTAAATAGACCTAGTCATAGTAGTATTAGTATGCCTACTCATAGGCCTACATTTCTCTTAGTAGGTCTTACACACATACACTAGCATAACATTACATTCCTCATCGTAGAAAGCTGGATATAGGTATAATTACATCATTACAATCATGTAGACCTAGACCCTTCGTGTAGGCTACATCTCTAGCTCTCATCTCCGGAAAAGTGGCATCTCTGAACTCTGATAATATAATAAAGCCACTCCGTGTTCTTATCTTTACGGCGAAAAGGACTCACCTTTGCCAACCTGCCTGCCAGAAGTGCCAGTCTCTTCTACTCAAATGCGTTTTGGTTTGAATCAATGTGAGATTCTGTCTGTTCTACTCAAATGCGTTTTAGTTCGAATCAATGTGAGATTCTGTCTCTTCTACTTCTACTCAAATGCGTTTTGGTTTGAACCAAAGTGAGATTCTGTCTGTTGAACTCAAATGTGCTTTGGTTTGAATCAATGTCAAATTCTGTCTCTTACTTCAACTCAAATGTGTTTTGGTTTGAATCAATGGGAGATTCTGTCTCTTCTACTCAAATGTGCTTTGGTTTGAAACAATGTCAGATTCTGTTTTTTCTATTCAAATGTGCTTTGATTTGAAATTGAAACCAATGTGAGATGCTGTTTCTTCTACTCAAATGTGCTTTGGTTTGAAACAATGTCAGATTTTGTCTCTTCAACTCAAATGTGCTTTGGTTTGAATCAATGTGAGATGCTGTCTCTTCTACTCAAATGTGCTTTGGTTTGAAATTGAAACCAATGTGAGATGCTGTCTCTTCTACTCAAATGTGCTTTGGTTTGAAATTGAAACCAATGTGAGATGCTGTCTCTTCTACTCAAATGTGCTTTGGTTTGAATCAATGTGAGATTATATCTCTTCTATCTACTCAAATGAGATTATATCTCTTCTATCTACTCAAATGTGCTTTAGTTTGAATCAATGTGAGATTATATCTCTTCTATCTAATCAAATGTGCTTTGGTTTGAATCAATGTGAGATTCTGTCTCTTTTTATCTACTCAAATGTGCTTTGGTTTGAATCAATGTGAGATTCTGTCTCTTTTATCTACTCAAATGTGCTTTGGTTTGAATCAATGTGAGATGCTGTCTCTTCTACTCAAATGTGTTTCGGTTTGATTATAGTTTGAATCAATGGTTCACTGTGAGATTCTGTCTCTTCTACAAATGTGTTTTAGTTTGAACCAATGTGAGATTCCGTCTCTTCAACTCAAATGTGCTTTGGTTTTGATCAATGTGAGATTCTCTTCTACTCATGTGCTTTGGTTTGAATCAATGTTAGGGGCCGTCAAATGTGATATCACGTCTGGAGGGGGGGGGGGGGGGGGGGGGTCTCACAAAAATGTGAGGAAGTGTGAGGAAGGGGGGGTCTCATGGAAAAGTGATATCACACCTTTTAGCCTACTACAGTGTATTAGAAATAGATTGAAAACTAAGATTTTTTAAACATTTCAAACTAACTTTCATTTTTCTTCTTTAATACATTCCATGCTCCCCATTGCCTACAAGTCTAGATTAGATCTATATCTTTCCTTCCAGATTATCACAAATCTCTAGGCAATTAGAGAGTTCATATACTTATATATAGGCCTATAGAAAAAGAAGAGTGGCAACACTTTTTGGGATACCTGTGGGCAGTACTTTCCCAGTATTGCAGCAAAGAACCGCCACCAAGCTGCACATTCTGCTGCTGAGGTTGTGCCTGTTCAACTTCAAGAAGATCAAGATGAAGATGAAGAATCCTTGGGCATAGATGCTTCTGAAGAGGAAGACGCTCCTGCTCCTGTCTACAGGAACATATTTGAAATAATGCATGGGCCATTTGTATTAGATGAATAATTTTCTTGTAATACTTGTATTTTGTCAGCTTTTGCCTATTGTCTCTAAATAAATTGTCTCAGCTAATTCTATGCCAAATATGATTTGTATCTTTAATTTATCAATGCATTTTACTATTTCGAAGTAGTCTAACATTTAACATATAATGTCTTATATAATATTGTCAAATGTGTGATATCACAGGGGAGGGGGTATGGCAAAAATGTGAGAAAGTGTGAGAGGGGGGGGCTGAAAATCCCCCAAAAAGTGTGATATCATATTTGAACAGCCCCTTAGATTCCGTTCAGATGAACAGTGTTTGAATCAATGAGATTCTGGTCAGATGAAGTGTTTGAATCAATGTGAGATTGTCTCTTCTACTCAAATGTGCTTTGGTTTGAATCAATGTGAGATTTTGTCTCTTCTACTCTTACGCGCTTTGGCTTGAACCAATGTGAGATTCTTTCTTCTACTCAAATGTGCTTTGGATTGAATCATGAGATTGTCTCTTCTACTTTACTCAAATGTGCTTTGGTTTGAATCAATGTGAGATTCTATGTCTTCTACTCAAATGTGCTTTGGTTTCAACCATTGTGAGATCCTGGTCAGATGAAAGGTGTTTGAATCAATGTGAGAGTCTTCGTTCAGATAAACAGTGTTTGTTCCAATGTGAGATTCTGTCTCTTCTACTCAACTGTGCTTTGTTTGAAACAATTTGA
The DNA here is from genome assembly GCA_037039925.1 of Doris montereyensis. Taxonomy (NCBI): domain Eukaryota; kingdom Metazoa; phylum Mollusca; class Gastropoda; order Nudibranchia; family Dorididae; genus Doris; species Doris montereyensis. The sequence goes on along the minus strand of JAXRKP010000803.1, from coordinate 66,567 downwards.
CTCTGAGCAGTGGTTGTTTCAATGAAATTTACACTGTCCACCATTCCCGGAGTACTCGGTCATCCAGAAAAAGGTGTCAACTCCAAGGTCGTGAGTTCATCAAGCCCACCCGATGGTTGAAAAGTTCTCAAGTAAAATCTATCCCCCTGGTCCAGCTAGGTGGGTTGATACCTAGTCCCATCTGAGATGGCCAATAAAAAAGAGAAGTACAGGACAGTCTGGGCAAAATTTAAAAACTCTACCAAAGCCCCTGAGGTCACCTTAGTTATGGATATGGGTAAAACCAAATCAAATCATCATACTGTGATTTTTACTTATCTTAATAATAAATCTCATTAGACTTGACCCTGTCTACCGCCAGATATGTTGATCACAGGATTAGCTAAAACAGAAAGAGGAAAGGCATGTGATTGTGAAGGAGTGAAAGAAAAGAAGTAAGATCTACCGTATAGTCCCCATAAACCACCCACTCAGATGTGGACACACCCACACACCGAAAAATACAGAAATTGACCAAGCACAAAAACAATAAATAACACAAAATCAACACACAACAAAAGACACACAAAAAAGGAAGAAAAAACCCCCAAAGAAAAGTGACAGTGGTGAATTGAGTATCTTTCATGCATTTATTCCTCTCTCTTCTATTGATTCTATGTATCCCTGCAAGGCAGTCATACCTATACATTCAAAACATTATGGGAAAGATGTGAAGGATTGATGTCATAAATATACATGTCCTGCTATCTGATTTGAAAATGAAACAATTCACGTCATTAAAAAATGTAAATTCAAAAACAAGTTGAGTGCATTTGTAGTAAATAACAATTTGCAAATGGTGAGAATGTCATTTATGGAAATGAAACAAACTTCAAGAATCAATGAAATAAAACAACAATAATAATAATATTGAAACACACCTGGGGCCTTGTATCAGTCCTTTTGGTCAATTTGGCATGAAGGTGGATAACTCATTGAAAAACAATAAGAATAACCCTAATGCAGAAGTATATTTGTGAATTCGGAAGCGTATGCTTCATCTGTCCACCATATGCCGCTATCTCAGGGGGAATGGAGAGGAAACGGTCAAATGAAACGTATATGCAAAAGTGAAAGAAAATGTAGACCCTACCAGCACCACCTAACTTATGCAGAAGATGCTGATCAATTTGTATACGGGTAAAAAAAAAGAAGCAAGACACAAGACAATAGCAACAAAATAAAAAAGGAGGGATGATTTCCCACACATGACTCAATATCTACACTAGTAAAAGCGGGTACTCAAAATTTATTCCAAATATTCTTGAGTCCTTTTCATTTAGACCGGTTCATCGACCCAGAACAAAATGCATTCCAAATACTGCAAAAGATGGACGCTCCTGAGATTTAAGCATGCCTTCGAATATACTAGTCTTAAAACTAGCAATTGAAGCCAGGCCTATAGCCAGTTGAAGCCAGGCCTACAGCCACCAAGCTAGGCCTACAGCCAATTGAACACAAAGAAAGACAAGTTCAATTTTTTCCATTCTAAATTATAATTTCCCCACATGGTTGAGATAAATGGTGGCATGTTTTCCTATTATGTTGGCATGTTCAGCTCTAATCACCCCAAAATTTAAGCGTATAAAATAATTTTCCTAGTGTTTTTAACAACGCCCACGTCATCCATCCTTAGTATGCTAATCTGTACTTGGTAGTAGAGGTCGTGATTTGTTTGTTGCATTGAAATTTCCCCCCATCCACCATTTGTGGTGATCTGAGTGAATAAGGAGGAAAGAGCGAGCAGAAAGATAAGAAAAGAGTCAAAGGAAAGAAGTAAGACCTAACAGCAGTGCCCAGAGTTCAAGGAGGTAGTAGTAAGCCTAACATGATTATAGCCTGGACATTACTGCCATGAAAGTAATTCTAGTATGGTGCAAAGATCAACACTGAAGCCAGAACAAGAATAGCATGCACACCGGCCAAGGCGAGTTAGCACTGAGCTCACATTATAAACACATCCGTCCTCTTGCTGTCCCTCTCAGCCCAAAACACCATTTCATTACAAAGAGAAAACATTCAGATATCCAACACATACGCAAAACTGAAAAAACCCACCCAAAACAAACAACAATAAAATTTTTAAAAACCATGAACTACAGGGGAGGTATTCCTCCTTGATCAGCTGTGGTTGAGGAACACAACAAAACTAAAACTATGATTTCCTTTGTTTTACAACCTCCCGTCCCCTATGTTTTCCGTAAAATGAAAATGATTTGTGCCATACAGGTCAATAGGTTCTCCCTTTGCCATATCCATCAACAGACCAATGAAAATATGTCAATGAGAAGAATGTGTCATACTGTATAGTTGCTGCTGTTTGGTCCACTCTCATATTACATTTTATGCCTCCCATGTCAATCAAATCAGAATTTCATTCTACTGTAAAGCTCAACAGCTCATTTGACACTAGAAATCTTTTTATCAAGTCTGTGAAAGCAACCTTAAAATTCAAACATATTTGTTTGTTACACATCTGCTTGTTTACATCTTTTTCTGAAAATGGACATGCCCAGGCATTACCAATCAGGGACTCTAGATAAGGTCCAGTAGGGCATGAATTAAAGCATCTTTAGACACCTGACATGAATTGATGTGACACTCAATATGACAGGGGAAATACTAAGATTGGAATAAGTCAATCTTTAGAGAATTAAATTAAATGTAGACACACCACCTATACTCAATGCATAACAACAAAAAGCCAGAGACACAATGAACATATCACAAAGGAAACTGTCTAGATGTGCGTCCATGATATATGGGATATGAGATCTGCCCTTAAAATGACCAAAAGCATGCTTTTATATTGTCTTTATAAATAGGGCCTTGGACCAATAGAAAAGCTCATCTTACACACACAATCTAAACAAAGATAACTGTTTTTCTTCCAAAAGCATAGGATAATGTTTTATGACGGATTTGCTTTTCCTGAAATGTTACGCCCGGCTGACATAAACGTTTAGACAGTTTCACCCACGATACATACATTTATATATATAACCCAAATATCACTGAAAGACTTCTACAGCAGGAAGTGGTTACTGAGAGGCACATTGACTCTCTGGCCCCACCCATGTGTTGTTCATCGTCAGAGTCGTAAACCTCTTGCCGCTGTTGTTACCCGACGATTTTGAACTGGGGTCAAAATCCTGAAGGACGCATTCCTCAACGTCGTCTGGGACTATGACTTCCTGGAAAACCAAATGAAACAAACATGTGATTAAACAAAAACAAACGTGATTAAACAAAAAACAAACATGTGATTAAACAAAAACAAACAAAAAAAACATGCTTGCAAGTATGGCATGCCTAAGTTTTGAAAGTTGAGAGAAAGCAAAATCATAATCATAGATGTACTAAAGAATACAAAAGGTATTTTATTTTGTTTCACATATTGCATATTTCTTCACAGAAATACATCGTAGATATGCAACACACACAAGCTTTAATGTGAGTGTGTGTAAAGCACGTCTGTTTTGAACCCCTAAAGTTTGAACATCAGATATGAAAACATGAAAAGCACGAATCTATGAAAGGCGTACAGAAATTTCCTTTTTTTAACTGCCTTTGGATAAAACAGAATACATTAACGCATTCCAAAGAAGACGGGTATGCTAATCCAGGGTTGCCAAATTTGAAAAGTCAAAATGAGGGACACTGTGAGGTGAAATGAGGGACTGTGAGACTGGCCAATGTATTTGATAAATTCAGACGCTGTGTGCGCAGAATAGGTTATTCTCTCATTCCCACACCTAGCTATCACCAACCTCTGTATAAATTTCTCTTGATTTCACTACAATTTATCACGGTCTTTACTGAAGTGTCCTCTCACAGCTTTTAAATAAAATAAAATAAATACTTTGGTCTAATCTGTGCTTGGCAGAGTCGGCCAGAGCGACAGTTGTAGCTGATTTGTAAGCCTTCAGAAGGGCTGGTGATGGATTCTATTGAAAACTATGGCGAGTAATTTGCTTCAATACAGGGAATGCCAGTAAGTTGATGTTCAAGGGATCTTAACTAAACAATGGACTTGCATAAAAAATCGGCAATATGTGATTTTGTATGAGTAATCTCCTGTATTGTCCTGATTGGTTTGAGGAAGGCAATGCGAATTATAAGACCAGCACAAATCTGGGAAGTGAAGGGTCGGGTGGTCGAGTGGTTAGGCTACGTTAGTTAAGGTTAGTGGTACAGCGCAGATTTTCACTGAAAAGTTTAACAGGCGGGACAGGCGACGCCGATGGGACGGCAACAGTAATGTGGGACACTTGGCAACTCTGCTAACCTATACATTGCTTTTTATTTAGGTTTGGTCAGTTTGTTGGGTTTTTTTTGTTCATTTGTTATTGGTGTGTTCTTTTAATTATGTTAACTTTCTTCATACATTATACGCATAGTAACACCAATAAACCACTGTCCAATTTTCTTTGTCGCTAATTTTTGTTTGTTCATGTTCTTTCACTAGATCCAACGTAGAAGGGTGTGAATAAAAAAAGAACAGTGTCACCAAGAAACCTCTTCACCTTGCTCTTCCATTGCCTACTAAAAATTACTTGAGAAAATGTTTGCACTAATGGTGGGCATGAACCCATGACCTTTGGTTGCTTCCCCATGACATGAGATGATTCGGTAGATGCATTCAGGTGTGTGCTAAGCTGAAATTTGTATAAAAATATGTTAACTCTAAAATTACGTTAGTCATTTGAGGTAACCTCCTTACTTTTGGAGGTAGAATAGCTTCTAACTGTGGAACTGCGTCTGCTGTTATAAACTCCGCTGGGTGGAAAGATGACAGAGAATTGATGATGAGACGACCCTTTTCAAAATGGATCACGGTAGACCGGCATACCCTCTCCAAAAATGCATTTGATTTCTTCGTGTTTGACAACTTCACCTGCAAAGAAAAGAGCAAATTCTGTTGTAAAACTTTATTTCAAAATAGATGACAGTATTACAAACAGCATTGCTGTCAGATTTTTTCTCGCCATGAGAACACATAATGGGGATATGCTGGTTCTGAAACTACTCTTTTTCTTCTGATATTTTTTTTCAGCTAAATTATGCACATATGTAATCAGTGTATTGAAACATGAACTTACATGGTGTTGTTTACTTGGTTGCTATGGAAACGGCCGCCATCTTGATTTGTTATGTTTTTTGTTTACATGTTATACAAAGCTAATTTTAAAAACTTAGCAAATAGCTCTTAACTTCACATACATGTTGTTCAAAGCAATGACTATAAACCTTCAAAACAGAATTCGACTTCTAGTTTTCATGATGTTTTTAGTTCATATACAAATTGATTCTGAAGAAAAAAAATTTGTGCAAAAGTATAGTTTTCAGGAATTAAAAAAAAAGTTGTTACAGTAAATAGCTATCTACATGCAAAATTTCATAACAAAATATGTACAAATAAGGCCAAACAATGAAAAAGTAGTCTAAAATTACATTTTGTTGAGCAAAAACGCTAATTGAAATTTGACAACACTAAAAGCATACAAAAACACGTTTCATACAGCTTTTGCCTCCCAAAAGTTGAGATAGTGTCGTTCAGTCACAAATGATAAGTGATCACCCACTTAGGCGTACCTGGTATACTGGTGATAACCAGAGTCCTGTTGTCCAGTGTGGTGATGGTCTTCTGGAACCCACACAGAGCCTCTACCAGCTCCAAGTTCATAGACATAATGAGATCATTTCCTCTGCGTCTGAATTGCTCATGACCCTTTTCATCCAGGACAATGACTATGTCCCCTGGTTCTAGTTCCGGTTCTTGATCACCCTCGCCAGAAAAGCAGATCTGCTGATTGTCTTTCATGCCTGACAAGTGAAAAATTAAAGTATGTTTAAATTACTTTCATTGAGTTTACTGAAAAGCTTATGTTTAAGAAGATAAGAGAGACATCTAAAAGAAAGAAAGGAAAAAAACAGAACCTACTAGCCCCTCATATTCATAAGCAGAACTAAAAGAAATGAAGACGTACATAATAGTTGATTTGGACATGAATATATTGACCCTCTCATTACCACCAATGGGAAAATCATAACGTACGTCACGATACACTAGACCTAGCTTCAGACACAAATTTCAAACATAAATACTTTTACAATTTAAGTTATCTTTCGTTTTTATGCGGTAAAAAGACTAACAATTTTGTAAGTAAATCTAAAATATTACTTTTATTAGGAAAAAGTAGTTAAAAATCACGCAAAGTTCCACCATTATCATGTCCATCGACTGATTTTCTCTCTTACTCTCACCCCTCTATGTCTGTATTTCTATTGAACAACCCTGATAGTATGAACGTCTTACACCAATTTGTATAATTTTCTCTGAAGTAACTCCCATCCTGTACCCTATCCCATCCGCCCTGCTCACCACCCCCACGAAACTATCTATCCCACCCGAACCCTGCCCCCCCACCCCTTCCTATCATGGGCAAAGTTGGGTCCCTCTGGCAGTTCACACCCTGTGTGCCCATATATGGTAGCATACTCAATAGTAGGCATCTTTGCATATATTTTCTTTTCTTTTTTCGGAAGCAACTTTGCGCACGGTTTCTTACTAATACGGAATACACTATTTCATCCCCAAGGAGAAAATACTCGATAACTTGGAAAGCATCAGCTAGTGCTAACTGTCATTTTTTAAAATTTCAGATAAGTTGTTTACTCTCTTCCTTATTGCATCGATACATTTGTAATTTGTATACATTTCGTACCTTAAGTGTAAAATTTTGCCTTGATTGATACTTCCTTTCATTCATTCTCTATGATTTCTTCTTTCTAGACCCAGTGAGATGTAGATCTAGTCTTATAGTTATCCAATTTTTTCGTTCTTGTTTCCCATACTCACACGTCTCTCTCTCCCTTTCTTTCTTCCCTTTTCAGAAATCGATCCATGCCCAAATCGAAATAAAACGTTTATATTATCTAGATCTCAGTTGTAGAGTCTAGTATTCCAATTTTAAACACATTAAATTATAAAAACAGCAATAAATTAATTTTATAAATCAGGATTGAATAAATCCAAAACGAAGGTAAAACTAATCAAAAAATATAATCCAGGTAAGATTCAAGAAAATAGACACAATAAAGAAAGCACGCTACAGATAGAAAATAATATGAGTCAGTCATCAGCTTTGTAAACAAAGGAAAGAGACTGAAACTGTGAAAGAATGATAATATTAATAGACTGTATTTAAATGATTACAGTTTAACTTAAACCTAGCAAAACGAAAGCAGTTTCTAGCCAAACAGCATTAATAGGTGAATATCGGGTACTCAAAATCACTGAATGTAATCTACGATTACTATCAATGAAACTATTTATATTTAGTATCGAACCAAAAGGTTTTATTGTCTTCAATTATTTCTACCAAGTACGGTTATAAGCTTAGTACTTAGTAGAGCTTAGTAGAAAATTATAATGCGCAATTTTCTTCACCGAAATAATTTTTGCTCTCGAAAACAAAATATCGGGAAAATTGCGGCCATATCGGGATGTCGGGAATGGGGGTTCCAAATCGGGGAAATTCCCGATAAAATCGGGAAACTTGGCAGGTCTGATATTATCATTTGGGGATTCTATTTTTCAATGTCAAAATCTGTTTGTCTGTTTCCTCCTGTTCGATATAAAACAATTGCTAGCATGGACATAAAATGTATTTGACATAAATAGAGGTCTTTTTATTTGTTTTATTCATCATCTTATATATCTATTTTCTTTGTTAAAGTGTTCTTTAACACGAGTAACATTTCTTGTCATAAAGACACTGGTAATGATTTTTTTATTGACAACTCGCAGGTTCTCCCACTCCCACAAGCATTATGCAATGGTGATGTGAATGTTGTTTGTTTTTGGACAGAGTAAAACAGCAATATAATGTACAATGTATTAGTTATTAGGAAAAGCAGTTATATTTATCATTTCAAATTCAATGGCCTTTGAATTTTGTTTTATTCAATATCATTTCCGTGTTAAACAATTTTATCAAATTCTATCATCAAATTTATTCAAAATAGCGACATTATTTTAAAAATAAGGCTGGATTTTGTACATATTGATTATACAGAAATGGGTTGCATTTTTAATTGCATTACATGCCTTTTCTAACACGATATCTATGTTAGAAAAATAACAATTCAAATTCACTATTTTCCTCTGATAATTACTTATTCCATGCATTTTGTCGTCATTTTCTTCAAAGTAAAACAATTTTGTTCACATTTGGCATAAAGTTGCACCATTGACATGGCAATGAGAAAATAGATTTATTTTGTCTATACTTGTGAATATTCTTTTCTCTCCTTCATTGAGAATTTCAATTTTTCAAACATTTGTGTAATATTTTTTTAATTCTAAATGCATTAAATAAAAAATAAAACTCATTTTATATTAAAACACTATATATAGACTTCTAGACAATTCATTCCTGAACAAAATGGTACACACATGTCTGGCTTGATTGTATGCTTGTGTGAAATTGTATAACATGTCTAAAAAATGGGTGGTAATGAGAAGGTTAAACAAAACTTTTCATGCTAACTAACAAAGTAAATACCTTTGTCAATGTGGACTTCAATATTTTCCTCTCTTTGATAATTTTTTACCAGCACAGTTTTTACAACGATGCTTGCGTCGATGACCTCTCCCTGACCCCCGCATTCTCCACATACTGACTGGATTTGTTGGACCATGCCGGGACCCAACTGCTGGATTCGAACCTGCATACCAGTGCCGTGACAGTTGGCACACTTCTGGACAGCACCTTCTTTTCCACCACGTCCTGCAGAGAAACAAAAGTACATGTACTTCAATGTATCATTTATAGCAAAGAATTCAATCACTTCATAATCTTCATTCCACCAAAACATAAAATGAAAAGATTGCTTTGCTCCAGAACCTACTGAGATGCATCAATTCTAGATCTAGCTGTCTGTTTTCATAACGAACAAGAAGATGATCAGAGCGGAGAACTCCTTCGTGGTAAGCATTTATTTTCTTCAAATTATATAGTGAAATATGTGGACTAGAAAATTATGTATTATATTGTTGGCTTTGCTGTAAGGGCGTTCATTCCAACCGTATTTGAGTATGAGTTTTTAAAGTTTGACCTTGACACAAGCTTTTCCTGTCAATTTGAATTGAAAAGTTTCTTTCTTCCTTTATCAGTATTCAACCTTTCTCCAGGATGCCCCGTCCTGGCATTTTCTGTTTCCTTCCAAACAAGTTAAATTTCTATGCTTTAATGCCTCTTTTTCATCTTCTTCCCACTTTCTTCAAGGTCTGCCTTCCGGCCTTTTACCCTGGGCTTTAAAACTATACTGATTTAGCTATTCTATTGTCATTCATTCTGTTTACATGCCTAAACCATCTCGATTTATTTTCTATCTTAGTTTTTATACCATCTGCTTTGGTTTAATCTCTTATTGTTGTGTTTCTGATTTTGTCTCGTTTAGTAGTTCTCCCTACCGCTCTTCTTAGATATAACATTTCAGCGGCTTGTACTCTACTGTATTCTCTACTGTCTAAGGTCCAGGTTCACTGCCATAGAGGAAAGTAGGAAAATAAACAGTGTTTTGTATACTGCCATTTTGGTCTTTGTTGACAATTCTTGTTTACCTATAAATGCTGTTCCTAGATTGTTATATATTATCATTGCCTTTTGATTCTCTGGCTGATTTCTTCTCTCAGTTTTTCACTCTGAGTTAATCTTTACTCCTAGGTAGTTGTAGCTGTGAACTTGTTCGAAGTTCTCCCTGCACAATTTAAGATTTTGTGTTTTAGCTTCCCTAGTTACTAGCATTGTTTTGGTTTTGTTGCATTTACTCTCATTCCTCTTTTATTTAGTTAATTGTTCATGATGTTGATATTCGACTGAAGGTCACTTTCTGATTTTCCAAACAAACCTAAATCATTTGCAAATGAACGCATTGATACATTTACTGGTTTGAGCTCCCACAGCAATCACTACGCGATGATCACTAAAACATTTCTGCTCCTCTGTTTACTCTTGCATCCATTGTACTGTAAAAAGGAGCTGCTAAGTATTATGTAGTCTGTCATTGACTTTTTACATCTGTCTTCATTTACTCTTGTCTATTTGTAGATATCTTTATGAGGAAAAAATGTGTTGGCTATTTTCATGTTATTCTTTAGGCAAAATCTATTAGTCTCTCTCCATTTGGGAAGTTGTTGTCTCTCCTTACTTACCTATTACTCCTCTGATGTTTCTATATTGTTGCCTACTCTAGCGTGTAAATCTCCTAAAACCATTAGTTCCTGTTTGGATTTGGAGACACTCTGCTGGTATTTGTAAATCATTTTCGAAGTTATCTATTTCTTCTTTGGTGGCAGCTTCATTTATTTCATAAGTTATTAATAATCTAATTCCTCTTCCTCTTGGTTTAATATTTACCTCTAATGGCCGTGGGCTTTTAAATTTCTAACTGTCCAGTAGCTTTTCATGCCTTTTATGCAGTAGGAAGCCTACTCCTGCTCTACTTTTTAACATCTACTCCTGAGAAGATTAAAGTATAATTTGGTCCTACATTTTCTTTTCCTTGTCCTTTTCTCTTTGTTTCTGCAATCGCCAAAAATGTCTGCTTTGAATTTTTCCATTTCTTCAACTAATCCTATCTCTTCTCCATTTATTGCCCTAATATTCATTGTTCCAAAAACACAGACCGTGTTCGTTTCCATGTCCCGCCGTTGAAAGGTCAAGCCGGGTATATTGGATTTATTTCTCAGAAGCAGTTTGGTTTTGATAAACAGGGAATTAGCCCACCTTGAAGCCCCCTACCAGGCCGTGTTATTTTCTGTCAGGGTCAACTCATAGCCTTTGGTCGGCCAAGACACGCCTGCAAGGCAGCAGGACACCCGTGGAGGGCGGGATCGTCTACTCCCCGCACCTACCAGTCCACTGCACGGTGAATTTAAAACAAAATACATGATCAATAGGATGTGATTAAATATCGCTACCATTCTGATCAGATCTTCTAAATGCCAGAGAGACCATATAACCTATTTCTTCAACTAAGAACAGTTTTTTTTTATTTGGACATTTTCGCATATTACATCTTTGAAGACAAGATATGTTAATGACGTTTATCTGCTTCGTTTATGGCAAAATACTGACTGGTTGGCCTGGGCTCGTAAGTGGCGACAACCTGTCAAGTTTTGTGTTTTATACCCACTTGTGTTTATGTTCTAAGTCATGAAGTCACTGAGATGAAATAATAATATGAAAGCAAAGAGAAAAGGATAAATGAGGATGACAGGAATGACATAGCATGACTGTTAGCAAGAGGAGAAGGAGAGACAAAAATATGTTGATGAATAGAACGAGGTATAACAGAGAATTTGATAGACAAAGCAAAAGCAGAAAAAATAGATAGATAGATAGATAGAAGGAGAGTAATATCACTGTACAAGGCCACATGAATGGATGTTTTAAGAATCCTACCTTCACATTTTGCACATATGACGTTTTTCTGCAAGGCAAGCTTTCGGGTTGCACCATTATATAAATCTTCCAAAGACACCTGGAAAGATTACATGTTGCATAATCAATAGAGCAGCAAATTTTAATTTTCTATTCACATCTCTTCTCAATTTACTTTCACTTCAATTTTGGAAATATCTGATCCAATATGTAAGAATCTCATACTTGCACTTTTAGAGAACACACACCATTGAAATTAACACAATAGAAATCCAGAGATAATGTAGAATAGATTCTAAAATCAAAGTAAATCTAGATCTACTTAAAAATTTACATGTGCCCGCGAATAGACAACTGCTTTTGATATCAATTGACGGTGTCAGGCTTATTGTTTAAAATTTAAACGTTCAAATAGAGAAGACAAAGAAAGCCTTCGAATTCCACGCTCATCTAGGTCTATCTGCTTCACACTTGCAAGCAAAGAGACAACTGATTTTGAATCGAATTGATAAGACAATACTAGGGTTAGGCCTACTTCCGAATATTTCCGATCTTTACGCGTGCAACCGGAAATTAGGGTATGCACAGGAAATGATGACTGCTATAAAGGTGCGAATGACCGTTTCTCTATATAATTAAACGATTATAGATATGGCAATACTCGTCATTACACATTGTTCAGATAAAACATCTGCTTTTAAATCTTTTTAATACATACTTCAGGGATGTAAATAGTAAACGAAAAAAACCCCTGAAACTTCCTGTACGTATTTAATCTCACACTTACACTATGTAATGCCATCTTTCTCAACCTTCCTGTTATAACTAAATAGGAATTCATCATTACAATCTTAGGTTGACAGCCAGAATTTGTTCTTAGACATAGAACTTAAATCTAGATCAATCACATCTACTGGTGAATCCCAATCATTAAACCTAAACGTTTGACAATGACAGGTCATTACCAATTTGTTAAATTGTCTAGATCTACATTCTGGAGCTAGCTTACTTTTAACCTAGATCTAGAGTGAGTTGTTTTGAAGATTTGCTTGTTATTATAACAGTTATAGCAAAAATTTTAATCAATTCTGATTCTATTAACTTGGCTACCAGTACCAAATAGATCTAGACCTTAGACCTAACTCTAGCTCTACTAAAGTTAGACATAGAAATCTGAATCTACTCTCGTAGTTTCTAGGCCTCTAGATAACAATCAGACTTAGATCTAGATACATCTTATCTAAATCTTCCTAGATTGAATCCAGATATATCATAAAATAACAGACCTCTAAATTTTTTTTAAAATGGGGACATAGATGTAAAAATAATTAGGATCCTGGGGAAAAAAATCAGGATACATGAACGATTTCAGGTATAGAGTCAGCCGGTCACCTAATCTCAAACTTAATAATAAGAAAACACGTCATTGTTGACGCTGGTTCTGCCTTTCCCAAGTAAAAGTATCCATTACAATAGCGCGCCCCCGGGTCATATTTTCATATTCTTCACACACATGCCCACCCCACTCCTTCTGCTAACCGGTTAGACATAATGCATGACATACCTGTCAATCATCATGCAACTCCTATTCTTCCATGCATTTGTCTTCCACTTCATACATTGTTGCTCACTCCCTCTCTAACACACACACTCACATACATTTGCGATCGCACGAAACACATGAAAATACTCTTATTTCTCTTTTTTTACTCACACGCCACACACATTTCTCTCTCTCTCTCCGACGCGCGTGTGATCGCACATTCCTGCAGGGGCAGTCATATTATTTCAAAGATTTTAATCTCGACTTGATTTAGATCTATAAGATCTACTTAAGAGTACAGATACAAATCATCTAGACCTAGATGTCCCTAATACTACGGATGTTTAGACCTACACATCTAACAAGTTATTGAATGTCAGCGAAGCTTTCTGCATGATTAGTTTGAAATGCCAAGTCTCTAGTAATCGCGGTAGGCTGTAATCATACGATTTTTTGAAGTCTCGAGCAAAGTACAGCACGAGCACTCTGAAGAACGGACAAAGAAAAATATATTAGCAAAGATTCGATACATTACTCATAATAACATGAATGCTGGATAGGCATGATATCCAGCTATTGGCTGATTAAAAACAAAAATCGCATGCCGAATACACGGAACAATGCCATCCAGGTAACGACTGCAGTTGTATCACAAAAAATCGGGATGGGCCAACGGAAAATCGAAAATAAGAATTTAGCAAATTGTTGCTAACAAATCGGGATGGCTCCGATTAAATCGGGATAAACGGCAGTTCTGAAATAGTCTGTCTGTCTAGAATCTAGATCAACAATGTGTGTGAATAATTTTAATCCGTTAACAAGCTAGATCTATTAATACGCTACGGCCTAGGGCTATTTCCACAACAAATGAGTTAAGTTTCAGACTAGATTTTAAATCTGAAACCTTCTCGTGTTAGTAGGGCCTCACGGATCAGTGTGGAAATTGTAATACATCATGAAAGTGAAAAACAAAATAAATAAAGCAGTGTGCTTCCGTTTATGATTAGTATGAAAATTGCCGATGGGCCTCGAGTCGGGAATTTTATCCTGTTGTGCTAAACCATCTCATCTATTCATAACAGCGAACATAGAAGTATTTTAGTAAAAGGGAAGAAAAGGAAACTTCTCAAATAATCTGAAATTAAAGGAAATCTGAAAGATTTACATCCTTGATACTCGATGCTGAAATTGCACACATAAAACCAGATTGACAACAGTTTTCAAATGTTGGCGGGGTTCGAACCTACTACCTTTTGGTTGAGAAGCCAAAACCTTGCCTCTGGATTACAGAGTCCCCTAAGCACAAGACAAGAATAGGTAATAATTTTTATTTTTTACATATCAAGATGGAGCCAACAATTAAAAATGACACAAATCGTCCCTGAACTTGTTGCCATCTTCTTTCTCCAAACTCACCTTCAGCTGATGAATGACATCTTTTCCTTTGCGTGAGGCACGCCCCACCTCCACGACGACCTCCACTGAAGAAGAGATCAAATATGTCCATAGGGGAATGGAAGTCAAAGCCACCACCAGCACCACCCTTTGATGGCTTCCTCTCCACCCCTGTCATAGATTTCACGTTTCTTTGGGTCAGACAGAACCTCATAGGCCATACTGATCTGTTTGAACTGCAAACAAAGAAAGTTAAAAGATACAATACACTATATGAGGCAATGCCAAAAAGCTCTTTATTTTAGTAGTTCTTTAATGTAACTTCCGTATTCCCGACAATTGTTTATGTATTTGTTTTGTATTTGAATAATCTAAATATACTGTTCAAACACTAAAACCAAGCATGGGAGCCAGTGATCCAAGCTAAAAAAATGGCTCAAAAGACAAGGAGCAATGAATTTCAAATCTGCCATGGGCTGCTTTTGTCTTTGCTCAATCGAATCGGCATCAAAAATGCCTAAAGAAAGACTCATAATAGTATCGATATCAAGAACGTAAGTGAAAAGCAACCTCTAAACCATGTTCTCGGGTGACATCCATACCAAATGATCTAATTTTAATCTTTGTCATCATGGTTGAAAGCACCCGATGATGGCTGCCGGATTGCGCATTTTTTTCAAAGCAAATTTGCTGGCATAACTTCCAAGACGATTTGCCAGCAAGACCTCACACAGAATTTTCATTTGTCGACAAAAGTCGGCTTAACTGGTACCCATGAAACCAAGTAAAAGGGGACAAAGATGGTCTCAGGCCTACGTTAGACGTCTGGCACCACGCAATGTCAACATTCTGAAACATGCTCATTCACAGGCACATTAAGTTTCCTCTGACTGTTTGAACACGATGTTTACAATTGTGATGAACATATGAAAGAGATGGTGAAATCTGAAAACACATACAACGTGTTATTCTCACAATGATTGATTGGGGTATAAAGACAATATTTCAAACTATCTGATCTTTATTGAAACTTGTGCTGTGATGCATTAGCAAGGGTATGATCTGATTCTTACTCGTTTTCACTATTCTAATGTTACAAGAGAGAGAGAGAGAGACAGAGGGAGAGACAGACAAACAGACAGAAACAGAGAAAGAAAAAGAGGAAGAGGGAGACACAGAGAGAGAGAGAGAGAGAGAGAGAGAGAGAGAGAGAGAGAGAGAGAGAGAGAGAGAGAGAGAGAGAGAGAGAGAGACAAGACAAATAAACAGAGACACAAAGAGAGAGATAGACAGAGACAGAGTCAATGGTCATAAACATAATGCACATGGATTACAAACCTTGTCTCCTGCATCAGGGTTTTTGTCTGGGTGATATTTTAGGGCCAATTTTCGGTATGCTTTCTTAAGCTCTACATCGGAGGCACTTGGATTCACCTGATGTTATAATCATAAAAAAATAAAATGTTTGTGTATACATATAGAGAGAATATAATGATTTGTATGCATGTCACTGTGAAAACATGTATGAACTGTTAAATATTTTAGAACTTAAAAAGTACTTTTAGTGCTACAAAGATGTAAATGACCCCTTTTGTATACTGTCTTGCTATTTGCTCTATTATCATATATCATGTACATAAAATTTTCATCCAGTCAGAATAGGCCCCCGAAATCTTTGAAACCACTGAACAGATAATGCTCAAATTTAAACACCACTTATTACCTGTGCATGTGTAAGGCATATTTTAATTTGAAAAACATACTCTTTCTTTAAACAATGCATTTACGATTCCTGCGGAACCACAAGCTTTTCAGCAACCTACAAAGCCCGAAAAATTTGACCGTCGTTTACATATACATGCCCATTGTCCCCAATCTACCGCTGAACAGATTCTGATAATGCTTAAATTTTAAGTCTTTATCAGGTTAATGTCTAGACATCTTAGCACACATAAAATGGTGTGCCCGACGATGGAAATCACCCCCTTTTAGCTCTAGTTCTACATCTAGAACTAAAATATAAATCTAGAGAGAGACCCAGAGCTACTCTAGACCTACTCAATCTTTATGGCTGAAGTTGGGTTGGGATTAGAATAATTCCTTGCTCATTGAGTGGGATGTTAGCTTTTTTATGTCTACATCACCAAATTTCAATCAGTAAAGAGGCAATGTGCAGCAATTGACAGTGTTGTGAGTTTGTAAACTCCTTGTACCCTTAGGGAACGATACTCTACTCTGCTTTCCTCATTTTACTCAGGCGTGACAGAGTACCCAGCTACAGGTAGAGTAGGATCTCGCCTGAGCTTAAACACGAGAAGGGCCTAACAGGCAGCTGTTTGTTTCCTAAAAAGTTGAGGACTTTCAATGAAAATGAAACGGTCCGGAAGTGGGTTAATGATAAAAATTAAGTGTGCCTGCATATTGCAAAGTTTGACATGGAATCTACAAAAAATAGATTGACTGAGGGCGACCTAGAATGACATAGAGGGAGATCGAGACATGGCAAAGCCAGAGGAAAACCTGGGGAGAGTTGCAAACGTTGGTGCATAATAGGGATGACTGGGCGGCTCTGTGTCGATAGCCTGTGCTCCATAGGGAGCTGGGAGGCGAAGAAGAAACATATTGCAGGGAAACAAATGATAAAATCGTTTTCATCTTTACAATTACGTATGAAAAAAAAAATAGACATTCTCAGCATACTAGGAAAATTTACGCAAAAACAACGTACCTCAAGGATATCATAGAATGCAGTTTCCTTCACCATTGTTGGAAATTTGTTGAAATTATCTTTCAAATTAACTTGATTTATCCAGCCTGTCCAAATACAACTTTCAGTATCAGGAACAACGATGCAGTGACAGAGCTCTATGGAATGCAAAACAGAAAAATGTCAATGATACATTTAAAAATTCTAACATTCCAAGCTGAAGATTTTTTAACATTTGATTTTAACCACATCCACGACTTAGGTGGTCTCAGGGTTCTTTGGAATGACTTTTTAAATTTTTGCCCAAAGGATCTTTAAGCAGGAAAGTAAATGCCAAATAATTAAAAACCCTGAAACTCAGACATTTTTAAGAGCATGTTTATGTGCACTCTTCCCCTCCACCTGATTGTTTGCCTCCTGCACCATATCTAAACTCACACTTTACCCCTGCGCCATATCTAAACTCACACTTTACCCCCTGCACCATATCTAAACTCACACTTACCTCCTGCACTATCTTAACTCACACTTTACCTCCTGCACCATATCTAAACTCACACTTTACCTCCTGCACCATATCTAAACTCACACTTTTTAAATAAAATAACAGCACAATGCAAAGCCACCTGTATCCTCATTCCCATTTCACAAAATTTGGCGAGCACAGTGGCGTCGATCTAGAACCTGCCACCTGAGAACCCGGTCCACCCAGAACTTCGCTATTTCCGCGCAACAAATTTTTCTTACATAAAACTACCCTCACTAAGACTGTGCTAGTACAGCCGATCCACATTAGAACCCGATCTGATCTTGAGCTGAGAATCATGAAAAAACCCTGAATTTAATGCTAGTAATTGCTGATAACATGTGATATATGTCACAATTGAATCATAGAAAAGTGGGTGGCAAGTCTGTTGCACCGGTCCATACACTAGTAGGTGCCATAAACACATCAACGGGTGTGCCATACGCCGAATGACTGACATGAAAAGGCTCATACACCCTTCACATCTATCTTTCCTGTCCACCTGTGACCACGCCTTAGTACCTCGGGCATGTCAGACGATAAAAGATTAGGTAAGTCTTGTGCCAAGGCGTGGGGGCAAAGCAATTACACTGCGATCATTGCATCTCAGATAGGTAACAGGCAGGGTAAGGACAGCCCTCTTTTTGTTGTGAGTTTTCTCACTGTTTTCCTCTTTTCCTATTGGTTGAAAAATGAATGACCAATCACACATAGTGTTTTCAACATGTAGAGAAAAGATTGCACATTGCCACACTGATTTGTCATAGTCATCGAGTCAGCTCGCTGAGCCAGATCTACCTACAAAAACTACATATTTTTAAAAACATTTCAAGCACAGCTTCAGACCATCATATACATCTCTTGATAACAAACAGAAACTGCTTATTAAATCTATAGGGATCTTCAAAACTTTAGTCAAGCCAATACAAACTAGGATATATATACATGCCAGAGTTCACTTTAGAACATGGTCTGCCTAAGAACCCCGACCCGGTCTAATCAAAACTTTACAGTCAAGCCAATACAAACTAGGATATATTATACATGAATATAGGTAGTTTCATCAAACTGGATTAGAGAACAGTTTGCGTGCTCCAGTTTTTGGGCCTAAAATTGTGCGCGGTTTTAGGTATCTGAAAAAAGTATCTTGTGTTACATAATTCAGGGATAAACCATGACAATAATAATATCACCGTAAATATTTTGAAAAGCCCTTTCCAACGCTGGATTTATTGTCAGGGTAAGTTGTTGTTTTCCTATTTGTATTATTGATGTGAAAATAGACCTTTTTTAAACTCTAAATCTAAATTCACTGGGGGCACAATATTCATATTTTAGCCTTAAAAATCTTAACTTTTTAACGGTATTTAACATATTGCATTTGGTTGTCCAGCATTGTTTTCATTTAAATGACAGACTGAAAGTGTAGTTTTGGGTATAGTGACGCCATGCTTGGGTGTTCATGGTACTTTTTCAATCTATGTTTATCGATGGATTATCATGTCATCTGTTGTTTTAAATGTGATTTTTTAATTACTATATAATTAAAATTTATTTTAAAACCTGTTGTTTAGTTGAAATATGTTTGAAGCTCATTTCAGTTGCTTGTAAAGTCCTTGTTTGGGTTTGCCAATATGGCTTCATATGAAAAATTAGAAAAAGTGAAGGGCACAATGTTCAAACTTTAAACACGTATTCTTTAATGTTCTACTTGTCGAATAGTGTTTAGGATATAAAATATGATGATCCAGAAATATGCTTTTTATCCCTCGCTGATAGAAGCGGCCTCAGCAACGCGGGCCTTGTCAACATGACACCTCCATTTTGATTAACTAAACCGAGTTCATGTTCCCCTTTCAATTCACGTCCATCGAGCAATAAATGTGTCGTCATCTAAAATGTGTTTTGACTATTTTAACCCCCACCCCAGATCTCTCTTTCTTCCTGGGACCAAAAAATTTGACTAGATCTAGAGCTATTAATTGACTGCAACATAAAACATCTACCCACCCCCTATTCCTTTTTTTATTCAATAAAACCGGAATCTAGATGTAGATGTAAATCTAGTACATGATTGCCTTCTTCCGGTTCTACCCTTTCCCACCCATGTCTACACTGTCGTGGAAAACGTATTAGTTACTTCTCTCTCTTCCGATACGTATGTCGCCTCGTTTTGCCATCATGTTTTCATATTGATTTTTTTCGCCCGGTCCCCCTCTATTCAGCTATCAGGTTGTGTGTGTACGTTATCCTTTTGATCATCCAAGCTCCTCTATTCTTACTTAACACTTGCATTTGCCTTTCGGTCATCCGTAAACTCCCGACTCTCCATAGATACTCTCTCTTTAATACTAATACACATATATGTACCATTCTTACACACACATGCGCGATCAGACTTAAAATATACACATTGCACTGTCTCTCTCCTTCAACACAAACCAGACAATTTGTGCGACTGGCTTTTATAACACACAAGACATTCTTTTAATCTCTCCAGGGATGAAATCAAATTGAAGAAAGGAGGCTGGGCCATAGATACGCAGTTCATGGTATTGAAAACTTTGCGTCGAAATTCGATACTAATTCCCCAAGCAAACTTTACAATATTAAAGAAGGTATCGTTTAGTTTTGACATTTATAAAAGAATCGTCAGACAGCAAAGCACATACTATGCAATAGACAAATCCAGTCTTTCATTTTTCGGAAGAAGTCAGAAAAATATCCTCAATCAGCGACCTTTTCTTCAAGCCATTCTTTGAATTTATTTTTCACTCATTTATCAAAAGTTTACACATTACCGTCGCCCCGTTCAACAAAATCCTCCTCGCGGAACTTCATGCTTGAATCATGAGATCTCTTCTAGTAACAGTGAGGAAGACGTCCCGATAGTAGTATGACAATTATAGATATATCTAGATCTAAATCTATATTCCAATTATAAGCACTTTAGAATAAATAATGCGAGTCCAGATCTAGTTAGTCCAAACAGTCAAATCACAAATCAAACAAGATATCTCGAGAGTCGTAGTGAAACGGTGAATGGCGAGTCGTTTAATGAGCAATGGCGAAATATGACAATAAGTGACAACTCCACTAATAAAGACAGAATAAACACGTGACATTTCGGATATAACCCTTCATCAGACAAGAAACGAGAAATATCTAGAATCTAGATCTAAGTACTACCTCAGGCATCACGATGTCAGAAGAAAAACAGAAAGGAGGAAGAAAGAAAAAAAAGACAGTGATGATAAGAAACGTAGTAGAGGGGGATGTGAAGAATGAGCGAGAATGGGAGGTTCAGATCTAAAATGAAATAAAAATATGAAATTAATTTTAAGTAATAAAAGGTGAGAAGGAAATAGAGAGGAGAGAAATATAACATATATGAGCGAGAGAGAGAGAGAGAGAGAGAGAGAGAGAGAGAGAGAGAGAGAGAGAGAGAGAGAGAGAGAGAGAGAGAGAAGAAAAAGGGAGAGAGACAGGTGTGAGTATGAAACAAAACGAAAAAAATAGGATAACTATAAGACTAGATCTATATCTCACTGGGTCTAGAAAGAAGAAATCATAGAGAATTTATGAAAGGAAGTATCAATCAAGGCAAGAATTTACACTGAAGGTCACAAATGTATACAAATGACAAATGTATCGATTTACTCTGATCCCTTATTACATCGATACATTTGTAATTCAAAGTGGTTATTCGGACCCGGGTCCCAATAACACCCACTATTAGGACACGCTTGGGCCTATTGGGACACAGACTATTTATGTAAAATGACGCCATAACCTAAACTAAACTGCGCATGCCCAGAACCTTTTTTAAAAATAACTTTCCCGGTAGCCTACTATTAAAAAATACACAAAATGGGTAATAAAAATCCACACTATTGGGACCCGGGTCCGAATAAAACCCACGCTATTGGGACCCGGGTCCAAATAAGGACAGCATTTGTAATCTGTATACAAGGCATGTCGGTGTTCTTTAGAACCCACCCGCCGTTCCGTCTCCCGAGGACTGAGTTCTTAGGCAGACACCACTCACCCTGTATTCCTATCTGACCAACCATTTCTGGGTCAAACAGGACAACAATTATTCATTATTCCTATCTGGCCAACCATTTCTGGGTCAAACAGGACATCAATTCAAAGGGTCACTTCAATCTAAGTGTTCTTAGAGAATTTTAAACGGCTGTAAACGTAATGTATTTTCATCATGGAATACCATTTTGACACTTTTCAAAAGCACGATTTCCATTTATTCTCTACGATTATCTCTCTGGCTAGTTTTTCACGAATATGGACATAGGCACATTAAGCATTATATTATATTGAGTGAGTATTTTCTGCCGGGCGGAAAATAACCAAATTTGATTATTTTCCGCCGGGTTTTCTACTGCCGTGGTCTCGCCGCTATCGAGGTGATGTGATCTCACGAGCTTTGTCTATTTTCCGCCGGGTTTTCTACTGCCGTGGTCTCGTCGGTATCTCTCTGTGTCCTTCCGTCACCGATGTTGTAGGCCTTACATGATGTGTAGTTGCATCTACACTAAATAAATACTAACACTCACACACTCTCTCTCCCTCTCTCTCTGTGTGCATGTCTCTCTCCCTTCCGTCACCGACGTTGTTGTAGGCCTTACATGATGTGTGTGCGATGAAATGCACTAATAGTGACTATACTACTGTAATGTACAATTTAAATCCGCATAGCATATCGTTCCAAGGGTCAAGATAAGGCAAGAGCATTGTACGAGTTGCACATACACTAAATAAATACTAAAACACACACACACACACGTGCGAGAAAAAAACCCAATTTAATATAAACGTTTAACGTAATGCATGCAATGATAAACAACCCGGTAGAGCCTAGTTGTTACAACTACACTCCCGCGCATTCCATTTTTAGGTGAGTTTATCATGCGTGAAAAAGGGGAGGTAGATCTCACGTTTAAACAATCGAAGCCGATGTAATCGCGTGTAGCAATCACGACCCTGTCACCTGCCTCTGGGGCCAAGGTGGTGGGGCCTGCGGTAGAGCCGTCGCTCCTTGCAAAGACGCTATTTTTAAAAGTTGAGTGCAATATAAAAGGAAGTGTCTAGGTAGACCCCAATTGGGGACTACGAGCCAACATGACTACGTACTACGTAGCCATCATGACTACGTGCTCCCCAATTGGGGACTACCTAGTCATGGTGGCTACGTAGTCCCCAGAAATGTTGGATTGTGACCTCTGACCCTGGTTTGAACTTTTTAAGGAAGTGTGGCCTAAAAATACTTAAAGCAAACAAAAAATCATTATAAGTATAAACAGAAAATGGATTTATATAAACCTAACATGAATATTGTGACAAAAATGTAATTTTCCCCCAATTGGGGACTACCTGACACCATGACTACGTGCTCCCCAATTGGGGACTACCTAGCCTCTTCCATATAAAAAATCCTAAGTTTGCGAAACAAACCGAACAAAATGTCTCGACCAGGCTCGGAAAACTGACGATGATTAACGAAAGCCTGCATATAGTTTGACCTATTGTCTAGGCCACAAAGGTCAGCTTGAAAAACCTGGCGGAAAATAACCAAGTTGGTTATTCTCCGCCCGGCGAAATAATCACAGCCATTGAGCTGACCCCTTCATCAATTGTAAAAGAGTAGATCTACCCATGCTTCATTCAAATTATAATTCAATGATTCAATAATGTCTTGCAGTTGAAACACTTCAGCGTGTGCAGAGCGGACCAGTTTTAAAGCTTTATCAGCAGCAGCAGACAAGGCCGGTAGCCAACAACATCAACATTTACTTAACACATCAAATCATCTCTCGTTCTTTCTAGAAATTTCCCAGGACAAAACGAATAGGCTGGGACCAACATCCAAATTAAAATCTAGACTAGATTCTGAATATATACACTTGATCTAAATCTTACCTCAGAATACTTTTAAAAGTATTACACTGCTTTCCTCAATTCAGTAGGATTTGCTCTAACGTTTTATACGAATCACCATAGATGATGAAGCTAAAATGTTCAATGGACAACAGGAAACGACGAGAAATTTCTGTCCCAGTCGTGGTCTGCATCTGCACATGCGGGTTTGCTAAATATAGCCATAAATGATAACAACGATACCAATATTTCTCGATACCTTGAAAACAAGTAGGCCACTAAAAACCTCTCGCCTAAATGAACGAAGAAGCAAAGGAAATATTATTCATTCTAAATCCATATTTATTATGTATTTCATAAAACGAAATTGTTTCTTGTTGTTTGTTTTCAATTCAAGATATTGTAATTGAGCGTCACTAAATCATTGTGACTAAGAAAAAATATTATCCCTGAAGACTTGATGTGCTACATCATTGATAAATTGCATACTTTCTAAACCATATAGTGGCTTGAGAATGTTATAAAATAAAAATACCCTTTTAAAGATTAACACATAGATGTGTAAGAAGCTGATATTGAGTTATGATCGGAGGAGGGGGGGGGGTCGAACAAGGCCGTCTATAACCTACACTATATAGACGGCCTTGGTTCGAACCATTCACATTTTCAGTGAGTGCTCATGTTCGATATAATGTTAAACATGATTATTTCGTCAGTCGGATACTTACAGAGGCTAAACCTAGCTTCACTTCAATCACCTATAACTATGACGTCACGTTTTCATAGTCATTTGAGTTAGAACTTCAGAATACCCAATGAGAAATGTGCAATCACAGTTAACTTCCTCGTAAGGTACTCAAACCTCTCTCTCTCTCTCTCTCTCTCTCTCTCTCTCTCTCTCTCTCTCTCTCTCTCTCTCTCTCTCTCTCTCTCTCTCTCTCTCTCTCTCTCTCTCTCTCTCTCTCTCTCTCTCTCTCTCTCTCTCTCTCTCTCTCTCTCTCTCTCTCTCTCTCTCTCTCTCTCTCTCTCTCTCTCTCTCTCTCTCTCTCTCTCTCTCTCTCTCTCTCTCTCTCTCCTCTCTTCTCTCTCTCTCTCTCTCTCTCTCTCTCTCTCTCTCTCTCTCTCTCTCTCTCTCTCTCTCTCTCTCTCTCTCTCTCTCTCTCTCTCTCTCTCTCTCTCTCTCTCTCTCTCTCTGTGTGTGTTTCATCTTTCTCTCTCCCTTTCTGTCTGTCTTTCTATATTCCTTGTTCCATCTTCTCTCGTTTTGTGTGTCTCCTTTTTTGTTTTCCCCATTTCTCTTTTTCTTCCCCTTTCTCTCCTTTCCTCTATCCTCTCCTCATCTTCACTCCATCTGTCTTGTGACTAGTCGTACTCTGTTTTGTTATTATGTTTAAATCTTTTATTATTGTTATTATGAGGCTTGCTCTGTTGATGGAAACTACACAATGTGTCGTTGCACTATTGGCCAACTTTCGACATTATTAGTTCCGCTCTGCTTATTTAGTGTTTATTGTTTCTTTGTCTTCTTGTTGCTGATGAAGTGGACCACCCGAACATGTCTCTGTTCTGTTCCGTTTTTATCTATAGACTTTTCATTATTACTTCATGATACTCTTCATTAGTTACTGACCAACTTTTTAAAAAATCATTTTTTATATCTTACGCCAAGAATTGGCGACGAACTTACTCTCAGAAATCACGTCATGAAACAAAAACCTCGGAAGAACACACTAACAAAAAGACGTATAAAGGTATGGCACAGCAAGCGTATAAATCCAGATTCCATTTCTTTGATCACCGCGTTTGAAACCAGACCCAATAGTACAGGTTTTGAGTGTGTTATTGGTCGTTTGTTTGTCTGTTTTTGTTTAGCTATTTTTCCGTGTGTGTCTTGTTTTTTAATTCCTGGTTGTCTTGTCTTATACTATACTTTCCGCGTGTGTCTTGTTTCTTAATTCCTGGTTGTCTTGTGTATTACTCTTCAAGAGATTATCCCCTGATAATGACTGTTTTACAATATTTTTGACAAATTTTGTCATTGTTTTCATACAGGGCATGATTTTTCTGTAATGGATATTATTATTGATTAACGTATTTATGTCGAGTGACAATGAATTTGACATAGAATAGATGAATTACAGCTGCATGTCATCAGTGTCGTATTCGTATTGTAGTTTAGAAGTTTTTACTGCCCCAAGATAAGAATCCAATTCGCTATTATAAGCTGGCTAGTGACACGTCTTGGAACATATCATTTTTGATAGTGCATGTAGAAGTAGTAAAAAAAGTAGTAGTAGTAGTAGTAGTAGTAGTAGTAGTAGTAGTAGTAGTAGTAGTAGTAGTAGTAGTAGTAGTAGTAGTAGAAGTAGTAGTAGTAGTAGTCGTAGTAGTAGTAGTAGTAGTAGTAGTAGTAGTAGTAGTAGTCGTAGTAGTAGTAGTAGTAGTAGTAGTAGTAGTAGTATTAGTAGTAGTAGTAGTAGTAGTAGTAGTAGTGGTGGTAGTAGTAGTAGTAGTAGTAGAAGTAGTAGTAGTAGTAGTAGTAGTAGTAGTAGTAGTAGTAGTAATAGGAATAGTAGTAGTGGTAGTGGTAGTATTAGTAGTAGAAATATTTATTTATCATTTGTTAGTAAAGAAGCTGGTAACACAGGTGTTGATCAAGAGTTAAAAGAAATATTTAAAACTTTATATAATAAAAAAGATTATTAACCAGAATCAATTGAAAACCCTTAATAACAGAATTAAAATTTTCCCCATGAAAAGGTATTACTATGAAACAAATTAAAAAGAGCACAACAGGCGGCGGGTTATTAGACTCTATAGTTAGTGCTGTTGCATCTCAAGCAGTAAAAGAAGTCGAAACAAACGTTGGTAAAAAAAAAGTAGTAGAGAAAACAGTAACTGAAATAGGATCACGTGGTTAACAAAAAAAATAGTAGAGAAAACAATAACTGAAATAGGATCACGTGGTTCACAAAAAAATAGTTTAACAAATTCTTCAAAAGAAAAAAA
>JAXRKP010000803.1:30000-35000 GCA_037039925.1 Doris montereyensis | reverse complement strand
TATTTTATGCAACTTGGTTTTCAACTGGATTTAAATTGCTTTTGAACTGTATACAATTTCTTTTCAGCTCTATGGACATTTATTTGGAGTTTATCCCGGAAAACGTATTTTCAGCTGTATGGATATTTATTTTCAATTATATTAAAAATGATTTTCAACTGTATGGACACGTTTTTTCAATTGCATAGAAATTTCTTTACAAGTAAATGGTTTTCTTTTCATTTGTAATGCTTTGTTTTCAACTTTATCGAAACTTTTTTCAATTGAATGAACATTTGCGGGAGAATGCATTTTTAAATTGTGTGGATAATCTATTTTAGGGGTTCAGCTTTATGGAAATGTCTTTTTAACTGTATAGACAATGTTCTTTTCACCTGTATGGAAACGTCTTTTAACTGTATAGACAATGTTTTTTCACCTGCATGGAAATGTATTTTTAAATGTATAGAAATGTTCTTTTCAACTGTATGGAAATGTATTTTTAACTGTATAGACAATGTTCTTTTCACCTGTTTGGAAATGTCTTTTTAACTTATAGACAATGTTCTTTTCACCTGTATGGAAATGTCTTTTTAACTGTATACAATGTTCTTTTCAGCGTCTTTTAACTGTATAGACAATGTTCTTTGCAGCTGTATGAAATGTCTTTTAACTGTATTGTTCTTTTCACCTGTATGGAAACGTCTTTTAACTTTAGACAATTTTTTTCAATTATTTTAAATGTAAAAATGATTTTTCAACTGTATGGAAATGTATTTTTAATTGTATAGACAATTTCTTTTTCACCTGTATGGAAATGTAAACTGGAAATGTTCTTTTCACCTGTATGGAAATGTTTTTTTTGTATAGACAATGTTCTTTTCACCTGAAAACGTCTTTTTGTATAGACAATTGAATGGAAATGTCTTTTAACTGTATAGACAATTTGTTTTTAACTGTAAACAATCTTCTTTTCAACTGTATGGAAACGTCTTTTTAACTGATAGACAATGTTCTTTTCACCTGTATGGAAACGTCTTTTAACTGTATAGACAATGTTCTTTTCACCTGTATGGAAACGTCTTTTAACTGTATAGACAATGTTCTTTTCAACTGTATGGAAATGTCTTTTAACTGTATAGACAATGTTCTTTTCAACTGTATGGAAATGTCTTTTTAACTGTATAGACAATGTTCTTTTCACCTTCTTTTCAATGTTCTTTTCAACTGTATGGAAATGTCTTTTAACTGTATAGACAATGTTCTTTTCAACTGTATGGAAAGGTCTTTTAACTGTATAGACAATGTTCTTTTCAACTGTATGGAAATGTCTTTTTAACTGTATAGACAATGTTCTTTTCATCTGTATGGAAATATCTTTCTAACTGTATAGACAATGTTCTTTTCAACTGTATGGAGATGTCTTTTTAACTGTATAGACAATGTTCTTTTCAACTGAATGTTCTTTTCAACTGCAACTGTATAGACAATTTTCCATTGCATAGGCAATGGTTTTTTTTTCAACTGTATGGAATTGTCTTTTAAGAATCTCCATCAGAATATTTGGATTCCATGAATGATCCAAATACAAATCAATTGATGATTGTTGAATTTGGTTTTAGATGTGTTTTTTTGAATATTACGACCTACGTCTCTGGGCATTGATGCCAGTAATATTGATGTGATTCACAGAACTGGTCAAAGCAAAAGAGGTAATCCTCGGGGAATTATTGAAAAATTGTAAGTCGTATCACAAGAGACCTTGTTATAAAGGCCCCAAAAATGTCTCAAACTAGCGGGCATCACAATTACAGAAGATCTCACCGCATTTAGCCTTCAGCTTTTACGTTAGGTCAGGAGCCATCGTTCTGTCTAAGATGCATGGACAGATAATGGTAATGTAGTCGGATGTTCTACCGATGGTCGAAGGATCCGGGTCGACCCACGCCGTTCTATTGAGGAACACTTCTCTCTCAATTCATCAATTAAGTTTTCGCCGTGCTCCAATCAGGAAGAGGAGGTGAAACGTGTCATGTTCCGGAGGAACGCCGTGTTGTCATTCAGTCTGTGTCTCGTCAAAATAAATCAATTAAAGCCCGAAGAACACCTCTAAGAGATCCTCTCTCACACTTGTTCAGGGACATTCTCTCACTTCATCAGTTGTTGGAGCCCACTTCAAGAAAAACAACCATGTCCCCGATGGGCATAACCCTCAACTTCTGAAGGTGACGACAAAACATGTGATAGCAATGTTTCATATGGTCAAAGACTTCAAATCCATCAAGTCTCTCGAACTTCATTAAAGACTGGACGACAAAAATGGGAGTAGGGTCAACATGAACAGGGGAGATCAGCCACATCCATCTACACAACACCAATGGTAACCAGGACAGGAAACGGACGCCGCCTGGAAAAGATCTTTGCACAACGCGACTATTGACTCAGCCGGGGAAAGATTTTTTATTATCCTTTTTTAGATAAACTAGATGACGATTTTATTGTATTAGATACAAATACGGACGATGAACATGGAAACGAACGCAGCCTGGGATTTTGGGAACATGGAATATTAGGGCAATAAATGGAAAAGAGATAGAATTAGTTGAAGAAATGGAACAATTCAAAGTAAACATTTTGGCTATTACAGAAACAAAGAAAAAGGCCAAGGAATAGAAAATATAGGACCAAATCATACTTTTTATCTTCTCAGGAGTAGATTCAAAGATAGAGCTAGAGAAAGAGTAGGCCTCCTAATGCATAAAAGGCAAGAAAAGCTACTAGAAAGTTGGACAATTATAAGCCGACGGCTAAAGACGTAAATATCAAACCAAAAGGAAGAGAAATTGAAAAATTAATAGCTTATGGACCAAACGAATACGCCACTAAAGAAGAAAAAGATGTCTTCGCAAATGATGTACAAATAGATCTAGCTAAAGAGAATCTGAAGCCCAAACAGGAGCTAATGGTTTTAGGAGATTTAAACGCTAGAGTGGTCAACAACTTAGAGCGTCAGGAGGAGTAATAGGTAAAGAAGGAGAGACAAGAACTTCTCCAAATTTCGGCTGCTAAGGGGTCCCTGGGAACTCGCAGCTTTGACACGCTTTCGATGATGATGATGAGAGAGACCAATAGATGTTTGCCTAAAGTATAACATGAAACTAGCTAACACATTTTTCCTCTTAAAGATATCCACAAATATACAAGAGTAAATGAAGACATATGTAAAAAGCCATTGACATACTAGATAAGAATTAGCAGCTCTTTTCTACAGTACATTGGATGCAAAAGTAAACAGAGGAGCAGAAATATAAAGTGACCATCACCTAGTGATTGCCAAAATGAAATTACTGAAGAAAACAAGCAGAAAAGGAAAGAGAAGAAAGCTACTAAACTGAAAATAGAGGAACTAAATAAACCAATAGTAAAACAGATATACCAATCTAGAATAAAAAGATTCATCAGCGAAAGGCAGATGGGTCTGAATGATATCTCAATAGAAGGAAAGTGGCAAATGTATAAAGAAACACTCCTCAGTTGTACCAAAGAAGTCTATGGTATGAAAAAAATTAAGGAGGAAAGAAAAAGAACATGTGAATACTAAGATCAAAGAAAAGAAGGATGCCTGAAAGAAATACTTGCAAACAAAGAGACCAGAGGATAGGATACATTACGTGAGTAAAAGAATTATTGTCAAGGAGGAAGTGAGGAAAGCAAAAAATGAACAATGGGAAGAGTTTGGATAAAGATTTCAAGAAAGCTACCAAGGAAATTAGACAAATAATAGAAAAATTCCTTGAGGAAACATTGATTTGCACCTGTGCTTTATTGACTTAAAGACGGCATTTGGTACTGTGAGGAGGGACGAACTATGGCAGTCCTTAAAAGCACAATGTAGAGCAAAATTTAATAGAAACCATTAAAAGGTTTTACAATAAACCAACATGTCCAGTGAGCAGTTAGAAACAGAACTGAAGAATCTGATGTAGACAGAGGAGTAACACAGGGTTGTATCCTAAGTCCTCTTTGTTTATCACGTTTATGGATTCAGTCTCAAAGGCATCGTCAAAAATTAAGAAATTGAATGTAGGTATGTGGAAGCTTAAACCAGTAAATGTATCGATGCTTTCATTTCCGATGATTTAGTTCTGTTTGAAAAAAAACAGAAAGTGACCTTCAGTCGAATATCAACATGATGAACAATGAACTAAATTATGAACAAAATAATGAGAGGAAATGCAAAGAAAACCAAAACAATGCTGGTAACTAGGAAGCTAAAACACAAAATCTTAAATTGGACAGGGAGAATTTTGAACAAGTTCAAAGCTACAATTACCTAGGAGTAATGATTAACTCAGAGGGAGAACAAAGAGAAGAAATCAGCCAGAGCATCCAAAAAGGCAATGAGAATATATAACCATCTAGGAACGGCATTTATAGGTAAACAAGAATTGTCAATAAAAAAACCAAAATGACAGTATACAACACAGTTTATTTGTTTGTACTTTACTCTATGTCAGCGAAACTTGGACCTTAGACAGTAGAGAATACAGTAGAGTACAAGCAGCTGAAATGAAATATCTAAGAAGACTAGTACGGAAAACTAAAAGATACAAAATGAAAAACACAGACAATAAGAGATCACACCTAAACAGATGGCATAAAAGCTAAGATAAAAATAAATAAATTGAAATGGTATGGGCACGTAAACAGAATGAATGACAATAGAATAGCTAATTCAGTATACAGGGCTAAAGACCAAGGTAAACGACTAAAAGGCAGACCTCGGAGAAAGTGGGAAGAAAATATAAAAGAGGCATTAACACATAGAAATTTAACCTTTTTGGAAGGAAACTGAAAGTGCCAGGATTGAACATCCTGGATAAAAATTATCTCGGGCATCTGAACAAATACACCGAAAGGTAAGAACGGGAACTGATAAAGAAAGAAAGAAATATTCATGAATGCATTCATAAGGCAAATAGAATGCTTGGAATTATTTATAGACATATTTCATCTATGGA
>JAXRKP010000803.1:17500-25000 GCA_037039925.1 Doris montereyensis | reverse complement strand
CGCTGTGCACATTAAAGATCCATTGGCTGTTTACAGGGCAATCTGGGAAAAATTTAAAATCCTACCGAAAATTCGAGATCACCTTAGTTGTGGATGTGGGTAAATCAAATCAAACAAATCAAACAAAAACAAAATTACATAATAGTGATTGTTTTTAGCTCTTGCCTTTAATTCGATACAGAGATGACACCATGTGTTATCAAAATTTCAATCAATATTTCGTTATATCCCTGTTTGGTGCGCGTTGACAATTCTTACTGGGAATGGCAGGGGGATTCGGTAGTCCAGAGGCAAGATGTCGGCATCTCAACTAAACGCTAATGGGTTCGAGCCCCGCCGACAGTTGAAAACTGTTCTCGAGCTTTATCTAGCCCTCTCGTCCAGGTAGGTGGATCGACATCTAGTCCCATCGAAGACGGACGATAAAAAAGAGGTCCCGTGTGCAGCTCACAATACTCTGTGCACATCAAATCAAATCAAATAAAAAAAACTGGAATAACTCGGGTCCTTGTCTGACTTTTCATGGTCTCAGACGTGATTGACTGGCAGCTCAGCAAAACAAAAATTGAAATCTCTAAGGGCCAGAAACCAACGGTTGTATTGAAGCATGTAATTTATGCAAGATATATAGTTCACATCATTATAAATATGATATAATATGATTTTTTATGACATCTTGAATGTTGTGTGAACCTCTCCCTCCCCCGCACCCCCAAAAAATCATCAGTCGTTTGAAAAGGCAATTTTCAGATATATTTTCGACGATAAAATAAAAAGTATTATAGATGTCAAAAATGTCCCATTATTCACCGTTAGGACCCTTCCAGTCTACAGTCTGTTAAAATTTCCTGCAAATCTATCGACAGCTTTCTGACTTTTTGAAAGTAATGACTGGAATGATTTTTTTTTGAGAAAAACGTCATTTTGTGAAAAACCGTTGGAAAAATTGAAAAGCTAATTTACTGACACAATACCGATTCACATCCATGTATTTTCAGGAAATGAAGAAAAATGAGTGATGTCTGTATCAAAAAGCCTATGTGTAGCTGGAATGTGTGAAAAATCCTAAGATAAAACGGGCACATATGATAAAAAAGGGCCAAAAATTAATTGATTGATATTATCATCACCTAATGCATTTAAAAACCACAAAATTGACGAATGTTTTGCATCGAAACGGTTCAGATATTTTGTTCTTGAGAAAAATGTTTTCTTGATATTGATAAATATACAATATTGATGTATAAAGGCCCTATTATTCTTTGTATTACAAAACAGAACTTCCGTTTTGTCACCATTCACTGTTAATACTTTTATAACCATCCAGGTCTTCACATCCTCAATACATTATATGCTCTCAAGGCTGTCACATTGTCAGGTTTAAAGAACAAAGGCAACTGTGTACCATCAGCGTACATGTGGTGTTTGACATATGTTGTTTTATACAGCACCTAAAAGTTGCGTATGTCAATGTGTACACAATTGGTCCCAAAGCCATGTGGTACTCCAAAGTCAAGTGAATGGTTGCAGTCCTTTTTTACTGAAGCGGTTGTATGGTTTGTGCAACCGATGAGGTCAGGCTCCCGCTAGTCTAAAGATCTGAACAGACGCTCTATAAGAATTGACTTATACCCTTGTACCCAGGTAGGGACATATGTCGCCACGACGCCTCTCGACTCCCTCTGTCTTGCGCCACCATCTCGTCTGGTTTCAGGAAAGGCATTGCTGCCGAGCTCCCTGCAGGGTTGATCTCCTCCATGTTGTCTTTGATCTCCTCGACATCTCTTGTCTTGTGGATTTCACTTCAAGGTCTGACGCGTTATGTTTTCTGATGATTTTCTAAAAGTATGTCCAAGCCATTCCCATTTCCTTCTCTCAATTTGTACTTACAAGAATTGAGGGATTACGAATGGTGTCGAACGCCGTACTCAGATCCAGGAGAGATACCTCCATCGGCCGTCGCCAAAATGGGAAGTACGACAACAGGACGATTAGAAAATCCGCATACGTCGGCTGTGTTTGGCTAAAGTTGATGATGTAAGCCCAGAAGGGGTTTCCTTTTGTTGTTTTTTTGTGTGGCTTTTTTTGGATGCGCCGTTGGTCTATGGCGACGCATAGTTTTTATTGCTTTCGTGTGTCTATCTCCCCCCTATTTCACTCGTGTATGTGTGCCTATATTTCAATTCATAAGTAAAGTTTTAGATTTAGTAATTCTTTAGTTTATGGAATAACCAGGAAGTATATTCTGTGGAGATTGTTCGTTTTGTTTGTAATTCATTTTGCCACAACCTGGTCACAGACGGCAGGGACCTGGGATCAGCATGGCGACCAAAATCAACACAATATTGCATACAGTCGTGACTATCGTCTGAATTTAAGACCTCCCAATGACTGTGGGAGCGATCATCACCTATCAGTACGTCCACAGGGTTGCGGATAGTGGAATGGCCTTTAGATATAGAGGCTAGCGGTAAATAACCGATGAGTAGTCGTGGACAATTTGGCACTGATCATGGAGGGTGGGGTGGAGTTGGAGAAGGGGAACTCAGCTCTTAGAAAATATCCCAACATACCCACAGAAATGGCTAGCAGGTGAATCGAGGCGCCTTTATAACCTCTCTCAGGTACATAAATATCATCAGCCTGGTAAGGTAGTCTATCTAGGCGACGGAAAACTCCGATTTCAAACCATGGGCAGACAAGGATCATTGACCTCGGAGGGTCGCTTGTCTTGGAGTGAATCTCCAGCAACCCTACCCTGCAAAAATCAGCATCGCTACAGAAACGTCAACAAAGAATCTAATTACGCCAACCTTGGGCACAGTTGGTGCTCCTATAAAGTGTCACCATCTCCTGGGACAGTAGGAAAGTTGCAATATGAAGCTTAGCAGGCCAATTCACCTTCTCAACTCGAGGAAAATCCCCAGAATTGGCACTTGGAATGTCCGTACTATGTACGAGACAGGAGTGCTCAAAAGAGCGTCAGAATTCAGAACTATCAAGTGGATATTCTTGGAATCGGTGAAACTCATTGATAGGATTAGGAGAAACAAAATTTACAACCGTGAAATATTAATTTATTCAGGAAACACTAAACAATGCAACCCACTTTTAGAACCAGCAACCGGCGAATAAATCTGAATGTCATCCAATGCCATGTCCCAACGAATGACAAGGAGGGAATATGTCAAATGTAGATTTCTCACGACCAGCTCATGCTAAAGGTAAAGACATCAAGTCGAGGGACATTTCAATAGTAATGGGAGATTTCAACACCAAAATAGGGATGACAACAAAGGATTTGAAGATGTCATAGGAAAGTACGGATTAGAGACAATGAATGAAAGTGGAGAACTTTTTTTGTAGACATGCGTGCAAGCTACAACCTTATGACAGGAGGCATAATTTTTAACACAAAAGTATACGCCTTGCCACTTGGATCACACCAGATCAAAAAGACACAGAACCAAATTGACCAGCAGTGTATCAACACGATTTAGATCCTCTCTCAGCGATGTTAAAGTTCACTGAGGAGAAGATGTCAGTTTGGATCACCACCTTGTTATAGGGAAAGCAAAATTTAGACAGAAACGATATAGAGACATACCAACAATTATAACCAAGAGGAAATACGCTGTCAGCCTTCTAAGGGAAGAAAGGAAAAGAAGAATTTTCTCATAATTTCCAATCGATTTGAGGCTCTGACAGGACTAGAGGATAGAAACACAGAAGACCATTAGAGGGACATGAAAGATGTGTGGACAGCAACATGTAAAAAACCGCTCGGCGCTCGGCATGAAACAACAACACCCGAAAGAATGGATTTCTCAAGAGACCTCCATAAAGATAGAAACACGCAGAAAGGCAAATATGCAGCTACTTAGGTCAAGAACAAGAGCAACCAATGCTCCACCCAAGCCTTATACAGAGAGCCTATTGCTCCAGTAAAGAAAAGTGTAAGAACAGACAAAAGAAATTGTTTTGAAGAATTAGCCAAAAGTGACCAGTGAAGTGACAGAAAAGGGAAATATGAGAGATGTCTATGCTGTAACTAAGCAGCTAACAGGAAAGTACAGGCAAGGAAGTAGAATCATAAAACGCAAAACTGCAATCTTCTTACCACAATAGAGGAACAAATGTCTCGTTGGAAGGAACGCTTCTGAGAACTGTTGAATCGACCACCACCTGTACAACCCCAAACATAGAAGACCTAGAAATAGCTACAGTTTCGTTGCCATGTTACATAGCCTTTTCACAAAGATTTGGGAAAAGCAAATTTCAAATGATTGGAAAGAGGGTCCTGTTGTTAAATTACCTAAAAGGGGAGACGTCAATGAGTGCACGAACTACAGGGGGATAATGCTACTGTCAGTAGCAGGAACATTTCTCAACAGGGTTACCCTTACAAGACTTAAAAATGCAATCGATGCCCAACTACCAGATGAGCAAGCAGGATTTAGACAAAATAGATCATGTACTGACCAAATAGCCACAGTGCGCATCATTGATGAACAATCGTGAGAGTGGAAGTCACTCCTATACATCAAATTCATCGACTTTCAGAAAGCATTTGACAACCTCCATAGGGATTCTCGTTGGATACTCCTACGAAATTATGAAATACCCTTAAACCATACAAGAATAACACAGAAATCATATAAAGATATGATTACGAAAGAAGTACATGCTGGAGAAGTCTCTGAACATTTCAGGAACAAGACAGGAGTTTGCCAAGGCTGTCTTTTTCTCCCATTCTGTTTCTTTTAGTCATCGACTTCCTGATGAAAAATGCCCCAGATGGGAGCAGAAATGTCATTTAATGGGCTATGACAAAAACAAATTAATGAGCTAGACTTCGCCGATGATATCGCCTTGCTTTTACACACACAGAAGCAAATGCAGGAGAAAATGGATGCCAATGAGACCATAGCATCATCTGTTGGACTCAGACTCAACTACAAGAAAACTATGACTCTTCGCAACTGCAAACCTGCAACACTTTGCCAATATTAAATTAAGGATGTCCAACTCAAATGTCAAGTCAGTGCTAACATATGGATCAGAAACATGCAGAATCACAAAAGGCACCCTACAAAAAGTACAATCTTCCACAAATAGATGATAAGATGATGATTTTTTTATTTTAATTTTTTTAATTAATTTTTTTTTATATGTATATTGTTTCACCGCACTATTGATTTACTCACCTTTGAATCTTTGTATATTTCTCCGAAAATCTATACATTTAATGATTACCTGAAGTTACATTTGTTTTTAATTTAAATGGATTGATGTATTCTTTTATTTTTCAAACGGAAATTATGATAACACAAGTATACTTTCCTTTTTTTTTAAAGATCAATAAAGATGATTGAATTGAATCGAATTGAATTGAATTGAATTGAATTGAATTGAATTGCATTGAATTGAATACATTCCACCAGATGGAAACAAAGAGATAGCCGTTTAAGAACAAGCCTTATGTATCTTAATTAAACACCCCTAATTCCTCCGTTATCATTGCTGGCGACTTCACACATGACTGCACCTAAATATAGCGGTAACCGTACGTACACACAAATATCTGCTTTCGTCTGGTATCGTGCGTTACATGCACGGACGAATTTATTTCTTATCTGGGCCCTTACTGTGTTCCCACCAACCATTCGTGCTCGTACGACAGTCATAGTTGTCGTTCGTGCGTGTGATGAGCATTACGGCTGCTATAAAATTTCGCTCGTCTGCTCTCGTGTAGTGGCTGACCACCCCGTCACTCAGTCCAAGCAGGATTTTCTGTCCAAGTAACCACGAGGTAGTGTGCTATATTTAGGTGCAGTTAAGTGATGCAACCAAATGTTACTCTCTGAACTGTGTTTATCTCAATTCCGTCAACAATCAACAATGGAAGTTGATAATGTAAAAGCCATGGATGATTGTAAAATATACCTGGTCTCATTCGAATATACTCAATACATGTATCTTCATCAGACAAAAGGTGGGGTAGTAGATCTCTCTACCAAAATTGGATGGATCCAGCACCTTCTTTTATTTTTCTTGTTTCTCTTTCTTAACCACAATAAAACCGTGAGTTTAGTTTTGGCATCCATGTTGATAAAACCGACGATTACACACGAACAATCGGATGTTGGGTGTGAATTAGGACACGTTCGTGAGAGGAGACAACGCACGATACCACACGAAAGTGTGTTTGGTGTGTACGTACGATAACAGTAACTGTAGTTGTATAAACAATGACATAAAGCAACGAAAAACTACTGTCTAGTTGAACCCTTCCCAGGACATCATTCACTCTCAAAACAGATACATGTCAATTCAATCTCACGATACAACACAAAAAGCTCTACATCACAAAAATACTCCCTATAACCACATTGAATGTTTGTACATGATATCAACTAGGAAAAGTCCAATATGACACAAGAATAGGAGAAAGCGAAACACGAAAGAGGAGTGGGAATATTGTTCGACAACCAGACAAGCCAACCTATTTTTGATTTTTGGGAATTTCCGATATAATTCTATTAGTGAAACTAAAAGGACAGCCCCTTGATTTAAATGTGACACAAGCATATGCTCCTACAGCAGAAAACGACGAAAGCGATATAGAACTATTCTACGAGGACTTAGAGAAGGCCAAAAGACAATGAAGTCACAAAAAATCACTATCATAATGGACGACTTTAACGCAAAAGTAAGTAGTGAAAGAGTTGAAAACATCGTCACGATATGGTTTGGGAACACAAAACGAAAGAGGAAATATGTTAATGACTGGTGTATGGAAAAAAGCTACATGGTAACAAATGCATGGTTTAAAGACCATATCAGGCAAAGCACCGGAGACATATATAAAAATCACATTGACTGCACACTGGGGCCACAACGCTTTAAACCTTCGGTTAAAAAAAAAGCAACAACAATACTCAGATCTGATATCAATAGCAATCACCGACCAGTGAAATGCATTCTGAAACTACAACTAAAACGCATAACCAAAGGCAAAACACAACCAAAGATGCAAATTGAGCTCTTGAGAAAAGACGATGGGATTAGAGAACAATACAAAGAAGAGGTAAAACAGCGATACGAAAATATCAGAGTAACAGAAAATGTTGAAAAATATTGGACTAATCTAACAAAATGCCGAATAGAGCCATTGCAGGATATTGTTTCATGAAAAAAACATGAAACAAAAAAACAAATGGATGACACAGGAAATATTAGATATGATGGATAGACGAAGCAAGTTGGAAACGAATAGTATTGAAGGCAAAGAAACAAGCAAACACCTAAAGAAAACATGAATCAAGGTAAAATACAAACCAATACATAGACATAGAATGCAAACACATTGAAATACAAAGAATACAAAACGCAAAGAATTTGAGAGTCGATCAAAAACTTAACAAGAAAAAGAAACTCTAGACAAGGAAAATGTGTAAGAGACTCCCGGGCAAACATCATAATGAACACCCAAGATAT
>JAXRKP010000803.1:5000-12500 GCA_037039925.1 Doris montereyensis | reverse complement strand
TGTTAGAAAATATAGAACAGAAATAAAATTTTTTTTTTAATTATAGCTGTAGTGGATTTTTACTGAGTATCCATTTTGCTCGTTCTGACTTTGTTAAGAGGGACATCATTGATTTGTTTGGGGGATGGGGGGTGGGAGGGGGTGGGGGACTACATAAACATCTGAAGTTAATCAAAATTACTTTTATTTCCATTTACCATTATAACGGTTTCCAGCTCTTGATCCCATAATTATTCTGGATGAGTTCGACAGTGTTTCAGCAACTATTTTAAGATCTGCAGCCTAATCTTGGCTCGGGTGAAAAAGGGGGGAGGGAGTAGTTTGGGGTTCAAAGGAAGGGAGGGAGAGGGTTAGATTTAGGCATTGGACCGTCTGAGATATATAAGTCTTTAGGTTGGTTCGTCACTCTTGTAAAACAGGAGCCCCCCTTTCAATATCGAAGCTCGCTTAGCTCCCTCTCGGTGGCAGGTTTGGTGTTGGTTATTGAGGGTTTTGTGGCTAACCCAGCCATTGTTGAGCTTGGATCACAGAAAACAGGATTTTGGTTTGGGGACGAGGGATGCACGCCTCCCAGGTGGCGTCTTAGAACTTCCAAGTTATGTTCCTGGTCGAAAATTACTGTTCCTCTCCCGTGGCTTGTTTGATTGTTTATTTATATGATTTACCCACATCAACAACTATGGTGATCTCTGGGGGGTTATGGTAGGGTTTAAGATTTTGCCCTTACTGCCTTGTAAGCAACCAAGGGATATTTAAGGTGCCGGATCAGAGGAAGAGTTAGTAAAACGTCTTGATGAAACATCTGCAAGGTGTTTATGATGAAAATCAGTGTTGAAAAGACAAAAGATGGAAGACCATTCACACACACAATCTTAGTCGGTAGGCAAGAACTCGAAACTGTAAACCATTGCGAATACTTGAGGCTGATTACGGGGGTGGGGGAGGAGGAGGAGGGTCCTGAGGAAGGAATTTTACCACAAATTCGACAATTCTTGTTTATTGAAGTACTGGATGAATTTAGTTTATTCCTTCACATTCATAACATTTAGATAGCGAAAATAATAAATTGTTTTAGATGCGATTTTCTCAAAATGTTACTTTTTGACAGTGATTTGCGATCTAATGTTTTGTTTATTATCTAAGTGACCCCAATTATGGTATACAGCCACTATGAAGCGATACAAAATTGTGTCCACCATAGCGATATACGATAAGTCTTAAAATTTGCAAAAGAATTTTGTGTGTGAATAAATTTGCCAAAAATTGGAAAGGTTTCTATATGCATTTCAAAAACTTCATAAAATTAAAAAACCGTTTAATTTATCAAAAATCGCCGCTTGCTACAGCTAGACATTGAACCGAATGACGTCGTGCAAAGTTACAGCCAAGTGTGTTCAAAACTGAAAAGTCCTATTTGAATTGAAGTTGTAGGTATTTTCACGATGAAAATCGAAGATGGTGGCGTTCCCATGATAGCAAGTCTGATAATTGTTTTTCAAATCATCAGTTAATTTAGACGCGCCCAGTACAATGGTAAATGGTTAAAATTGTCTATGTCAAAAAAATAATAATGAAAAAAAAACAGGGATCCGCCCCTTTAACAGTAAAGAGGGTCAAGAAGAGAAGTGGTACTGAGAGCTGCATAGACAAACACAACAGGTTTTATCAAGCTCCAGGTTATTTGGAAGGACAAAAACATCAGGAAGACTAAACTGGAGTTACTGAGTGCACTGATCTTGTCTATTAGTGGGGTCAAATGTGCGCGATCCGTGACCGTGGACCTGAAAGGTTAGTCTTCCAACGATTATATTTACTCTGATATCTAAAAATGAAATAAGCCCCCATGCACCTCTTGCAATAATTGGCTAAATTTGTAGTTGACACATTTCTTTTGGGTCAAAAAACCTCCTGAAAAATACGTCGAAACATCCCGGGCAGTAAACTAGATTTATCACCGTAGATCTATACCCATGACATCGTATTTGTTTACACCGTTCAGCACATGTGTTCTTATCGTCATCATCTTTGCATTACTGTCATTGTACACAGCCAATGTTTTCTTTCAAGGAATTGTTCTATTATTTGTCTAATGGTAAATATGTGGTCTTGCACACTTCTTCCTGATCTAAATCCACTCTGATACTCTTCAATCTGATCCTCTACTCTTTTCCTTAATTTCATGTCCAGTATCCTATCATTTACATTTCCTGGAACGCTAAGTAGTAATATCCCTCTATAGTTTGAGCATTCCATAGTTGATCCTTTCTTATGTATTGGTACTGCCGTTCCATTTTCAGTCGTCTGGCACCTGTTTGGACTTCTATGCTTGTTGGCATATTTCATGTAATAGTTTGTCTGCCTCTCTCCCTTGGTTTTTAATCATTTCTGGATAAACTTGATCTGCTCCTGGGGCTTTTCCTGATTTCACTTATCTGATAGCTGACGAAGGTTATACCCCAAACGTCACATGTTTGTTCTGTCTTTATTAGTGAAGTTGTCACTTATTGTCATATTTTGCCTTTGACTTCACTCCACTGTGGCTTCTTCGTATTATTCGTAACTATTATATAGTCTAACATTGACTTTTCACACCTGTCTTCATTTACTCTTGTATATTTATGAGGAAAGATATGTTAGTTATTTTCATGCTTTTTTTTAGCAGACGTTGTTGTCTCTCCTTCTTTATCGATTACTCATCCTGATGTTTCTACACTGTTGCCTACTCTAGCGTTTAAATCTCCTAAAACCCTTACTTTCTATTTGGGTTTGAGATTCTTTGTAGCTATTTGTAAATTATTTTCGAAGATTCTTTTTCTTCTTTGGTGGTGTCTTCGTTTAGTCCATAAGCTATTAATTATTTCTCTTGCTTTTGGTTCAATATTAATCTTTAATAGCCGTGGGCTTATAAATTTCCAACTTTTTAGTAGCTTTTCATGTCTTTTATGCACTAGGAGGCCTACTCCTGCTCTAGCTCTATCTTTGACATCTACTCCTGAGAAGATTAAAATATGATTCGGTCCTACATTTTCTATTCCTTGTCCTTTTTTTCTTTGTTTCTGTAATGGCCAAAATATCTACTTTGAATTTTTCCATTTCTTCAACTAATTCCAAAAACTCTTTTCATTTATTGCCCTGTCGCTCCATGTTCCAAAAATCACACTCCGTATTCGTTTCCAAGTTCATCTTCGAAAGATCAAACTGGTTATATTATATTACTTTTTTTCTCTGAATCTGTTTGGTTTTGGATAAGCATGGGATTAGCCCACTGTACCCTAGGTAGATGGTGGGGCTGCTACCTTGAGTCCCGCTATCAGGCCTTGTCATGCGCTGTCAGGGTTAACTCCCTTAGCCTTTAGTATTTCAAACCAGCCTGAAAGGCAGCATGCTGTTATTTTCTGCCAGGGTTAACTCCCTTAGCCTTTGGTCAGTCAAGACCTGTCTGCAAGATAGCAGGAGACTCGTGGAGGGTGGGATCATCTACTCGCTGTACAAATGCCTACATGTCCACTGCCCGGGCATATAAACTAAAATAGAAATATATCAACTGAGATGGTTTGTGCATGATAACAGAATGAAGGACAAAAGAATAGCTAAATCAATATACAGTGCTAAAACTCAAGGTAAAAGACCAAAAGGCAGACCTAGGAGAAATTGGGAAGAAGATATTAAAAGGCATTACTGCAAAGAAATTTAACAGAAAATGTCAGGACAGGGCAGCCTGGAGAAAGATCATTTCGGGCATCTAAACCCATACACCGGAAGGTAGAATGAGAGCTGATAAAAGAAATAAATAAATAAATAAATAAAGAGTTGAACCAAAACATTAGACTTACGCAGCGTTTGTACGAAAACTATTTGTATCCGTTATAGGCTTTTATAAAGAATAGAATTTAGAAAATCTAGATCTAGAATCAGCTCGAGATTCTAGATCAAAATCTAGTTATACAGACGGATGAGTCTAGGAATTGAAACTCTAGAATTGTTGATACATTAGACAACATAGAGCTTTTTTTCTGAACGATAGAGACTGTAGATACTAAACTTCCCGTCCTCTTGTTTAATATGTGTCCCCTTCCCCCCTCCCAAGAGTTACGAAATCTACACGTTCGTGTATGACCTCATTAAACTGCATCCGGTGAATGGGGAACTTAGTGTCCTTACCCATTGATAATATTTCACGATGTGTTTCAAGTTGACGTTTTACATCGTCACACGTATTTTACTTTGTTATTTCTGTTCGTACCATTTTCCTTGCTTTCTATGTGCTTGTGGAAAGGCCTGACTGCATAAGTCACCACAGGAGCAAAATAGAGACCTCTTGATTAAGATTTAGACATCTTTAAAAACACAGAACTAGTATACTATCACTGGATCACTGATAATGTTTGTTTATGCACACCTTGGACTTTATTGAACTTCTTGATCGACAGTAGCAACATGACTTAATCTTATGAGTGTATACTTAAATGTGGCAAGCTACAGTAAAATTGGAAAGTTTACAATAGAAAGCAAAACTCTGGTCAGGGCTTGACACATAATTTGGTGATGTTTATGACTCTACGCTATGGGTAAATGGACAACAGAACCACCACATACGTTAGACATGCTCTATCTCTATAGCCCTATATCGTCTGCTAAAAGACTTAAACTAACCGAGACTTGTAAGAAGAAATATAAATCTGAACAATTGTTTGGTGGTGCATCATCCTCGGGAACACAACCACCACACGATAAAGAAAACGACAAACCATTGCCGACAAAGCGTCTACGTTCATCGGTTGCAGGGCCGACCCATGATAACACAAAGTGAATGTGTGGAACATGAAGGTGGTGATCACAAGCACCCCAATAGAAAACAAGGAAAGCTGTTCCGAATCAATAAAAATCAAGTTTGGCGACCCTTCTAGCGTCACGTAGGGCTAGTTGAAGACATACACCTGAAAGAAAGACTACACTGACACATCTAATTGAATGAACTTCAACCTCGTCAGAATCCTTTTTGCAAATGATATTATGTATCATCAAGCTGCCTGGCAAATTTGTGTTTCGAACATGGGCAGATGGTTTAACCCAGAGGCTGCAATGCATCTCCAGCACATCAATCTAGCAGAGGCGAGA
Source organism: Doris montereyensis (assembly GCA_037039925.1). NCBI lineage: Eukaryota > Metazoa > Mollusca > Gastropoda > Nudibranchia > Dorididae > Doris > Doris montereyensis. Next base: position 7,382 of record JAXRKP010000803.1, on the reverse strand, counting down.
CGTATTTTCTTTAAACATATTGATACTGTTATCTTTATGGAACATGAGATCCGTATGGAACATGAGGATCAGTTAACTACAGTCTCTGCTAGATGAATACATGCATATTGCTGGAGACTATGGATGTCCTGTCGGGAAAATAACGTCATCATACTTGAAAGCAATGCTGATGAAGGAATGTAAGGAATCAATTGGATTTAAAGAAAGACGTGAAAAAGAACCGAAGTGAGTTGCAATTTGACAAAAGTGGAGGGGCGACTACATTCAGACTGCCATACTATATCTTGGGATAGGGATGAACAGTTAATCTAAAACATAGCGCCGTGCTTATCCCAACAAATCACGGATTTGCAACTGTGTCATGGATACAATACACAGTCTGATCACCTCTCGCCATGCTGCTGCCAGTCTTATCATTCTCATAAATGACAGACATCACCTTAGATTCAGGATTAGGGATGATGAACATGGTCGACGTGCATCAAGCCCTCGCATGTCCATGACCAGTATCCAATGAACCTGGTCGACGTGCATCAAGCCCTGGCATGTCCAAGACCAGTATCCAATGAACATAGTCGACGTGCATCCAAGCCTGGCATATCCAAGACGTGCATCAATGAACACCTGACGTGCATCCAGCTATCCAAGACCAGTATCCAATGAACATGATCGACGTGCATCCAAGCCTGGCATGTCCAAGACCAGTATCTATCCAATGAACATGGTCACGTGCATCCAAGCCTGGCATGTCCATGACCAGTATCCAATGAACATGGTCGACGTGCATCAAGCCCTGGCATGTCCATGACCAGTATCCAATGAACATGGTGTCGACGTGCATCCAGCCCTCGCATGCCAGTCAATAACCAGTTTCCAATGCAACTGAATTCAACGTGTTCCATGATTATTCGCAATAATAACAAGTTTCCCATAAACTGATAAAAAAGAATCATGTTCACCGAAAATTCGAGCAAATCATTTATTATGAAGGAGAGCAGACAATCAATCTAGGGTCTCCAACTTTATTCTCAAACATACAGAAGTGGATCCACCATGTTAATCATTATATCAATCTAGATTCATGAAGAAATTTTATTCTCAAACATACAGAAGTGGATACCATGTTACTTTTCAGTATATGCTTTAGAGCAGAGACCATATTTAACCAGTTGTCTGGATGGTGACTTACAGATGTACATGTTCCAAGCAGCCTATGTCTCCCAACAGTTCCAGGCGAAATCTACATCAAGTACAAGAGAGCTCTTGTACGTTGTCGCACCATGCTTCCAGAAGATGTGGCCAAAGTCATCATAGCCGCACATCTCATCCGTGGCAGTGACTACACTTCTGGCTTTTTGGTCATAAAAGAAGTCAGTACTAGAAAAGAATACTCATAGATCCTGAATCCCGTGAACTGTTAGCCAACGTCAGAAATACTGTCTAAATATTTTCTTACTCAATGTCGGCTAACACAATTGTACTATTGTTTCTTGTCTTTTCCCCTTCGCCAATCTTGAGATCACTGCCATAGTGGACACAGTCCTTTTAAGAAACAAACAAACAACAAAGAAACAAACAGATGAATCTCTCCCTCGTTTCTTCAATCCCAAGATTGTTTGTCTTCTATCGCATCGTTATTTCCCAAACCCTCCTTTGCATGGTAATCATCGATTTTGATGTCCTTACAAACGTAGTTTTTTCATCAATAGCATTGTAATAACCATCATAGCAATAAATTTACATCATATATATAACATGTCTTGGCATTTGTCCACAATTATAATTCCATGTCATCTTTTGTCTAAATGTCACTAGGCTTTGTCAATATTTACACGTTCGACCGCAAATGCGGTGACACATTATCGAATATTGGTTTTGTCGAACATAGCATTCTATCATGTAAAGGATCTCTATTCATAATGTGATTATCCTCGTGGCGCTCGGCCTTATTCATAATAGCTCCGTAATAAATCTGACACACACTAGAGTAATTAACATATTACAAAAGTAACGTCAATTTAAACAAAAAATGTAGTAGAGTTTTATTCACAGATTAAAAGGGATAGAACGATTATAAAATAGAAAAAGAGGATCACCTAGATTGCATTGCTCATGTGTCGGAGTTTTGTCACAAAAAAAGCAACAGTACACCATTCAAGCGCCGTTGTATTCATGGCTGTGGATCAGATTGATATGGGAAAGTAAATATTCAATTAACTATAAGGTGAAGAGGCAACATGCTTCTATATGTTTTCTTTTCGACGAACGTAATTAATATTTTTAACTTTTAGCTTAATCAAATATCTCTTGATGTCCCGAATAGCGTCCTAAATCCTAGCCAGAACATTGGAAACAGTGCGAGGAACGAAAACTTGATTTGAT
>JAXRKP010000802.1:210083-215182 GCA_037039925.1 Doris montereyensis | reverse complement strand
TCTGTCCCATTGCGGAGGCCGTTGAGGCGATACCGATGACCAAATAACCAGTCTTCTCCACTCCTTCCTGTCCTCCGCCCGTCTCATCAGCTCACTTAGCTTCAGGCCCGTCCATTCCGTGATGTTGTCCTCCCATCTCTTCTTTTGTCTGCCTCTTCTCCTGCTTCCTCTGACAGTTCCTTGAAGCACGGTTTTTGGAAGCCCCCCTTCTCTCACCAAGTGTTCAAACCATTTCCTTTTGCGTGTTTTGACATTTGTGAGGAAGTCTTCGTAAGGACTAATGGTTTGTCTTATTCTGTCTCTGACTTCTTCATTGTTGATATGGTCTTTGTGAGAGATACCGAGCAGTCTTCTAAAGCACATCGTTTCTGTTGCCTGTATTCTTTTCTCTATATCTGTAGTTAGTGTCCATGTTTCGCAGGCGTAAAGAAACACTGAGTGAACAAGGGAGCGCATACGTTTTATCTTTGAGGTAAGGGAAATTTTGTTGTCTTTCCAGACGGTTCCCATCTTGATTAATGCGGATGTTGTCATTGCACTCCTTAATAACAATACTTCAGGATTTGATCCTTCATCCGACAGTATTGCTCCCATATATTTAAACTTGTGCATAGTTTCAAGCTTCTCTCCGTTGGCGATGATGTCATCATGGATTCCAGTGTTACTGTTTGTCATCAGTTTTGTCTTGCTTGCATTGGTTTTCATGCCGTATGTTGCGGAAGATATGTCTAGTCTTCTGACCAGATTATTACGTTTTTCCTCTGTGCCTGCGAGGCCGTCAATATCATCTGCGATGCCCAATTTTGTAATTGTTCTTCCACCAGTTATCACTGTTCTTGGTGGCCGTCGAGTGCGTCTGTCATATTTTTTTCGAGGAAGACATTGAAGAGGGTCGGAGAGAGCAAACATCCTTGTCTCACTTCAACAGTAATTCTGAACCAGTCTCCAACTTCCCCGTTTAGATATACTGCACTGTTGGCCTTGTTATAGAGGGTATGTATGACACGAATAATGTTGGCGTTGATGCTGTAGTGGTTCATGGTCGCCCAGAGTGCAGCATACCACACTCTATTGAAAGTTTTCTTGAAGTATGTGAATACGTGGTAGAGCTCTTTTTGGTGTTGAGGGTATCGTTCGCACATAATTCTGAGGTTAAATATCTGCTCAGTTGTACTGCGCCCTGCTCTAAATCCTGCCTGCTCTTCACTTATGATTGCCTTGGCCTGCGGCTTTAGTCTGCTCAGTATGATCCTGAGCATAACTTTGCTAGGATTGCAAATGAGACTGATTGTGCGGTAGTTGTTGCACTGCTGTAAGTTTCCTTTATTGGGAATGGTGATTAATAAAGACTGGGTCCATTGAGTCGGCCATCTTCCTGACTCCCAGATCTCCTGGCAGATTACACTTAAAGCGTCTATCATGGCCTCATCCCCTGCTTGGACACGTTCTCCTGGGATATTTTCTATGCCTGCAGCTTTTCCTTTTTTCAGAGATGTCACTGCTTCCTCCACTTCTTCTCGAAGGATGGCGAAATTCTCTGTCTGTTGTCGGATGTGTGGTGAGCTTTTCTGTGTCGCCTACTGCGCGGAGAGAGTAGAGGTCTGAGCAATACTCTGTCCACCTGTGTGTGATCTCTTTGCTCTCGGTCAGGCACTTTCCGTTTTTGTCGAGAACGGCATCGGGCCGTCCATGTTTGGTGCTTATAAGATGTTTAACTATTTGATACGGGTGTTGTTTAAATTGAGGTTACGTTCGACATCGTTGTATTGAGCCGAGATCCATTCCTCTTTTGCTTCTTGTATGCCCTTCTTCACCATCTTGTCTGCTTGTCTGAACTGCTTTGCTCCATCTTCACTGTCATACTTTGACTTCTTTAGTTCACTACTTTTGTCACATACTTACAACAAGCACTGTGTGACCCAAGGCTTCTTGATGGGTCGCTTCTTGCCGATGACTTCATTGGCCGTCTAGGTCACTGCGGTGTCGAAAATGTCAATGAATGTAGTTTTGTAAGTCGTGGTTGTGTGTTAGTATATTTTGTGTAGTTTTGTAAGTCGTGGTTGAGTGTTAGTATATTTTGTGTAGTTTTGTAAGTCGTGGTTGTGTGTTAGCATATTTTGTGTAGTTTTGTAAGTCGTGGTTGGGTGTTAGTATATTTTGTGTAGTTTTGTAAGTCGTGGTTGTGTGTTAGTATATTTTGTGTAGTTTTGTAAGTCGTGTTAGTATATTTTGTGTGTTAGTATATTTTGTGTAGTTTTGTAAGTCGTGGTTGTGTGTTGGGTTTTGTGTATTTTTTGTGTAGTTTTGTAAGTCGTGTTTTGTAAGTCATTGGAGTGTTAGTATATTTTGTGTAGTTTTGTAAGTCGTGGTTGAGTGTTAGTATAGTTTGTGTAGTTTTGTAAGTCGTGGTTGAAGGTGTTAGTATATTTTGTGTAGTTTTGTAAGTCGTGGTTGGGTGTTAGTATATTTTGTGTAGTTTTGTAAGTCGTGGTTGAGTGTTAGTATATTTTGTGTAGTTTTGTAAGTCGTGGTTGAATGTTAGTATATTTTGTGTAGTTTTGTAAGTCGTGGTGAATGTTAGTATATTTTGTGTAGTTTTGTAAGTCGTGGCTTGATGTTAGTATATTTTGTGTAGTTTTGTAAGTCGTGGTTGAATGTCAGTTAGTCTAGTTTGTGTAGTTTTGTAAGTCAGTATATTTTGTGGCTGGGTGTTAGTCAGTATATTTTGTGTAGTTTTGTAAGTATTGGTTGGGTGTTAGTATATTTTGTGTAGTTTTGTAAGTCGTGGTTGAATGTTAGTATAGTTTGTGTAGTTTTGTAAGTCGTGGTTGGTGTTAGTATATTTTGTGTAGTTTTGTAAGTCGTGGTTGTGTTAGTATATTTTGTGTAGTTTTGTAAGTCGTGGTTGAATGTTAGTATAGTTTGTGTAGTTTTGTAAGTCGTGGTTAAGTGGCTGGGTTTGTTAGTGGTTGAGTTTTTTGTAGTTTTGTAAGTCGTGGTTGAATGTTAGTATATTTTGTGTAGTTTTGTAAGTCGTGGTTGACTTTCAGTATATTTTCCTAAGTTTTTTGTAAGTCGTGTTTGTGTTAGTATATTTTGTGTAGTTTGGAAAAGAACACGGACTGTGATTTTTGGAACATGGAATGTTAGGGCAATTAATGGAAAGGAGTTAGAATTAGCTGAAGAAATGGAAAAAATTCAAAGTAGACATTTTGGCTATTACAGAAACAAAGAAAAAAGGACAAGGAATAGAAAATGTAGGACCAAATCATACTTTAATCTTCTCAGGAGTAGATGTCAAAGATAGAGCTAGAGCAGGAGTAGGCCTCCTAATGCATAAAAGGCAAGAAATGCTACTAGAAAGTTGGAAATTTGTAAGCCCACGGCTATTAGAGGTAAATATTAAACCAAAAGGAAGAGAAATTAAATTATTAATAGCTTATGGACCAAACGAAGATGCCACCAAAGAAGAAAAAGATATCTTCGAAAATGATTTACAAATAGCTGCAGAGAATCTCAAACCCAAACAGGAACTAATGGTTTTAGGAGATTTAAACGCTAGAGTAGGCAACAATGTAGAAACATCAGGAGGAGTAATAGGTAAAGAAGGAGAGACAACAACTTCTCCAAATGGAGAGAGACTAATAGATTTTTGCCTAAAGAATAACATGAAAATAGCTAACACATTTTTTCCTCATAAAGATATCCACAAATATACAAGAGTAAATGAAGACAGATGTGAAAAGTCAATCATAGACTACATAATAGTTAGCAGCTCCCTTTTTTACAGTACAATGGATGCTAGAGTAAACAGAGGAGCTGAAATATTTAGTGATCATCACTTAGTGATAGCCAAAATGAGATTATTAACTGAAGAAAACAAACAGAAAAGGAAAGAGAAGAAAGCTACTAAACTCAAAATAGAAGAACTAAATAAACCAATAGTAAAACAGATATACCAATCCAGGATAAAAAGATATTATCAGTGAAAGGCAGATGGATCTGAATGATAGCACAATAGAAGAAAAGTGGCAAATGTATAAAGAAACACTCCTCAGTTGTACTGAAGAGGTCTGTGGTAGGAAACAAATTAAAGGAGATAGGAAAAGAACAGCATGGTGGAATGAGAATGTCAAGACTAAGATCAAAGAAAAGAAGGATGCCTGGAAGAAATACTTGCAAACAAAGAGACCAGAGGATAGGATAGATTACGTGAGTAAAAAACTATCGCCAAAGAGGAAGTTAGGAAAGCAAAACAGGAACAGTGGGAAGAGTTTGGACAAAGACTTCAAGAAAGCTATCAAGGAAATCAAAAGCTGTTCTGGGGAGCAATGAAGAGCACGAGAAAGACCAAAGCATGCCCAATACGACAAATTAAGAACGCCAAAGGAGAAATAATGAAAGGAGACAGCGAAATCATGGAAACGTGGAGAAAGTATTTTCAACAATTACATAATCCCTCCAGAACATATGAAACAAGGAGTACAGATCAATTATTAAGAGTAACAAGTAATCCAGATGAGACAGCTGAAGATGTAGATATCTCAATGGAAGAAACTCCAAACAGCTATAAGAAAAGGGAAATTAGGAAAAGCCCCAGGAGCAGATCAAGTTTATCCAGAAATGATTAAAAACCAAGGGAGAGAGGCAGACAAACTACTACATGCAATATGCCAACAAGCATGGAAGTCCAAACAGGTGCCAGACGACTGGAAAAAGGGAACGGTAGTACCAATACACAAGAAAGGATCAACTATGGAATGCTCAAACTATAGAGGGATATCACTACTTAGCGTACCAGGAAAAGTGTATGCCAGGATTCTGGAAATGAGACTAAGGAAAAGAGTAGAGGATCAGATTGAAGAACACCAGAGTGGATTTAGACCAGGAAGAAGTGTACAAGATCACATATTTACAATTAGACAAATAATAGAAAATTCCTTGAGAGAAACATTGACTTGCACCTGTGTTTTATTGACTTAGAAAAGGCATGTGACACTATGAGGAGGGACGAACTATGGCATTCCTTAAAAGAACACAATGTAGAGCAAAATTTAATAGAAGCCATTAAAAGTTTTTACAATAAACCAACATGTGCA
>JAXRKP010000802.1:165083-205083 GCA_037039925.1 Doris montereyensis | reverse complement strand
CATCCCATGTATTCACCTTAGAGACCATCTGGCTTTTGTTGTCCCCCGAGGGTCAGCCCCTTAGGCGGAGACCACAGTACTAACGCTTGTGAAGCGATGCCAGGCGTTTTCTGAGCTGCTTTTAACCATAGTACAAATCGAAAAAGTAGTGCTGCCGCTAGGGCTTTGCCAAAATTTTGCATTTGAATGGGATGTGGCGTGAATTCTGTTTTTCTCGCTTTAACCCAAGAAAAGCGACGTCTGCCCGGGAAGCGTGCAGGCCCTATATTTAGGGCCGCCATCATTGGCATGGGAAAGCGCGCAGGCCCTATATTTAGGGCCAGACACCTAGGCTTCTTGAATGGAAATTTCCACTTTCCTTTCATGGTTTATGAAGTAGTTTGACCTTTGAGTTCATAGTTAAATAACAGCCAATGAGATTACAATTTATTTTAAGCTGGTAGCTTTCCCGATAGCCTCGATATCATTCGTCAAAGTGACGCTTTCCCATTCAACACACTTTGTGAGAGGTTAAGTTGATTACACGGCTATCGCTGCTAATGTTTGGTCCTTAGTTTAAGTTTCTCTTGTTGCAATAACATCTCAGTATGAATTCCTTATTCTTTCAACTTATAGAAAATGCGTGTTTTATAGGTCTTTTATCATCTGTAGACGTAAACTCATTGTTCAAACTAAGTCTAAATCCTAGCTTTGCCGTTGCACACACTTGTTTTTTCATGCAAATGGCTGGGGCAACCCCTCACTGTAAGAAGGTCACTTCGGTAACACCACAAGCTCTACTTGGGTTATGGCAGAGACTAATACTGTAATGCACGCATAGCCATGAAACGTATTTAATTTCCTTTTATAGACCATAAATATTTATCCACATACATACTTGAAAAATTGAAGCTGTAGAACAAAAGTTATTGTATCCAGGAATTTTGGGTTGTTGCAAATGTCTTCTGGTAGCTTGTTATCAATATAATTATAAACAACAGCCAGAGATCAATCTAGACAGGATCAAAATAATGACTTTGGTGATAAACAATTTTTTCATTAAATTCACTCGTCATATCATTACTTGCGTCATATTGATTCCTTCAAATTATGTTGTTTTAGTCTTGGATTGATACATTTATACTAGTTCAGAAGCTTAAACTGTGACATATCTTGTCTGTTTAAATCCGCTTGAGCTTTTTGATTTCAGCATGATTTAGGTTGTTTAGGTCTTTCTCATGTTTGAGAGTTGAATTTTTTTGGTTTTATTGTCTTTTTTTATCATGGTTTTTGCATGAAATGGAATATGTTCTGTCTTAAGAATCAGTCACAGCGTCAACATACAAAAAATCATGTATTTTGTTCTCTATGTTTTGAACACTTTCAGAGAAACTTTGTTTCAATGTAAACATTATGATTTGATCTTTCTTTTAATTTTTTTCTCCTTTTTGTATGATTACAGATTCAAGAAAGCCTATTTATTAAGAGAAAAACTAGGCTGTGTGCATAAGCAGGGGGACTAAATAAATCATTTATTATGTCACAGCCAGGTCAAGGAGGAGGGAGGGTAAGTTGTTCCATTTTTTCTCCTCTAAAAAAATACTTTTGGTAATGGTAACAAGTGAAACGGTTTTCACCTATAATTTTTATGAAGTGTTATAATGTTGGACTATAAATGATGTACAAAAGTTGTTTAACATTCTCAAGAAAAGTGGATTGGGTTTTTTTTTTCAATTTGTCTTAAACAAGCAATTTTTATATTCATAGTTTTTTCGTTTGGATTTACATTACCAATTATTTTATTTTAAAACAAAGATGCAATTCTGAGGAAGTGAATTAGGAAAATCAAAAGAACAATTTTTGTAATTTTGATGAATTGTTATAAGATATTAATTATGTACAAAAAGACAAAGATATCATCCAACTCATGCTGTTGATTGATTTGTTTGAGAGATGAATTTATATGTATATCAAGGATTTTAAAACTTTCAACTTTTTGCCTTTTCGTCATTTAAGAGGGACAGTCCAGTGACAGCCCAGATTCTGGAAGAAAGGATAAATGTCTATATTAGTGCCATGGACAGAGCGTTAAGTATGAATGATACGTCCATGTCTTCACAGTTGCAAAGAGATATCCAGGTGAACAATTATGTTTGAGTCTGAAAGAAGTCCTTATCTTGTTTTTTTAAACTGATGTTAATGAAATCATAGCTTCGTTGCCAGACATAGTAATAATGCAGGCAATGAGAAATTTCTACAGGAATATAATTCTAAATTGTATTGATCCAGATTGAAACATGCTATATCATGACACTTTAAGTTAAAGAAATTATTTATGATTGTAACAAACAATGTATTGCGGTAACATGATTTAATCTTTCTCTGTCTGTTTTTCAGCATCTATCGATCTGTCTTTCTCACTCTCTTTCTCTGTTTCTTCACCTTCCCTTTATCTTCTCCTTTTTCTCCATTTTTCATACACATAGTAATCATTGATCTTAATTTTAATAATTTCTTCTATGATCCATAAATGTAATATATAGATTTAAAAAAAAATTAAGAGGACAAAATGCTCTCTGTTAACAAAGGCTTTAATTATTTCTACAGCAACTGGTAGATTTAATGGAAAAGGTACAGTCTGGCCACACAGTCACTGAGAAAGATGTTCCGCCTCCCTTGGTTATGACACCTTTGAATGGTAAAAACTTTTCTTTTTTTTTCTTTCTTTCTGTTGTCTTTGACTCAGTTGCTACCTGTCTTTTTTTGTATATTTCTTCCCCATCTATCTGTTGTCACTCACTGAAGATAATGTTCTGATTTTTCTTTTTCTTTGTCTCAGTTGCTGCCTTTTGTTCAGTGTCTGTCTGTCTGTCTCTTTTTCTATCTCCTTTCCTCTCTTCTTATCCCATCACATACCCCTATCCTCTGTGATCTTCACCATTACAGTATAAAGATGGAGTCTAAAGCTTCTCTAATCTTTTAGTGAGTGGTTGACGAGTGTTGTTTGTAGGTCTTACTCTTTTCATTTGCTCTTTCACATTTTTTTCATCTTAGTGTCGCCTCTTAATCCACCCGAAGGTCACAATCACAGATGGGCAAACGAATCCTTGATCCTTTGGGACGCTTTTCTTGGTTGATTAAATAATTTTTTATATAAAAAGAATAGTCCATGGGAGCCGTATTGTGTCTATATCCAATGTTTATTTTTTTGCCGAAGAGTACAGATCTAGTTAGGGGTTAAAATTTGCCTTTATATATTACATAGTTGCAAAATGTTATACTGCAGTGTACGCAATCCATCCTGTTAAAATATTTAAAGCCCATTTGTGAGTAATTTAACTTTTATAAGTTTTCAAAATTTACAATGAGGTGAAAAATGTGATCCCTTTCAGGCTCTTTCTAGCGCTCTCTAACCTACTTTTCAAATCATAATCATGATCGACATAATGACCCAGTTTCAAATCCACATAGTTCTAGATACACATTCAATTTTTGCAGTTTCAGATCCGTGTAGTTCTAGATCTAGATTCTATTTGCAGTATATTGATTGAAACATCATCGAACAGAAGATCTCAATTTTAATCTCTAGATCTACTATCATAGTGAATCAAAGACAGGAAAAGTAAAACAAAAGATCTACATCAGCAAACACTTTAAAGTCATGATTTCTTAACGCCCCACCACAAACAGTTGCAATGGCCGAAGGGTCAGTGTAGCTTGGCCGAGGGTGATGCATTTATGAATTGTACTGAGACTGATTCCAGTCGTCAGGTTGTTGTTTTTTCTGCATTGCTTTTTTTTATCATTATCATTCTTTTGATTTCTTATAACCTCGCAGGGCTTTAAATTTGTTCTAAATTTTTGTATCAATGTGTTGAAACCATCATGATTTGCCAAAGTTCGTACGGTACACACAATTTTCTAGGAGTAATAATTACATGTGGATAGTGTATTATGTATTTGTTGTTCAACCCAAGGGCGCAGACAAAAGATTACACAAAATTTGATTTACAAAGTTGATCGGTTGAAACGCCAGGTGCCTACAGCTAGTGATGATAATGATAAAATAATTCATTTCTATAGTTTCCACTCCCATCATACAACAGCTCTAGGCACATAATTATACATACATAGTAAAAAGATGAGCAATGTACGTACATAAAAGACACCTGAAAATATATTATTTATAAAGGTACATGAATTAAAATGATATAATAAAACCAATTACTTTTCTTCTAAGGAGCATCGTATGAGGTAATGTGACAGAGATGATCTTCACTACACTTTCACTGTGTTTTTTCTGAAGATTTAGACTGAAAGCGTGTCATTATTGTTTCCTTAAGATTTTTTATACAAATTATTTTAATTCATTTTTTGTTTTGAATATCTATGGAGCAATTTCTTTGGTTTATCAGTTTATAGGAAGGTTGCATTCTTATGAATGATATGACGATTATTAGATAAAAATACTGATATATGTGCTTATAATTATATCTGTACATATTGATGTATATCTTTATGTAATACTTGTAGTTAAAAGATGATTTCTTATTTCATTCACTTGTTCATGTTTTAACCTTATTTTCTAGACGTTTTGGCGAATCCATTAGGTGAACTGTCTTCAAGATTGTCAGACTATCATAAAGCTCTTTATTTTGCCGAAGAAGAGTTGTCTGAGGGAAGAATCAATAAAATCCAAGCCCTACAAAAAGGATTACAGGTAACGCCTTTGAGATACACTTCATCTCCTTGTTTTGTTTAGTTTTAAAAGTGATAACCAATGGAATCAAAACAAATCCTTCGACTAGAATGATATGATGTATTGGATCCATGCTGTAGCAGTTTGTTATTAAAAAGTCTTGAAAGAGCTAAAGATTGTAAAAGTTTAAAAATAATGTTGTTATTCATGAATCTTTCTTTCTTTCTTTATCAGTTCCCATTCTACCCTTCTGTGTATGGGTTCAGATGCCTGAGATGATCTTTCTCCAGGATGCCCTGTCCTGGCATTTTTTATTTCCTTCTTAAAAGTTAAATTTCTATGCTTCAATGCCCCTTTTATATCTTCTTCCAACTTTCTCCGAGGACTGCCTTTTGGTCGTTTACCTTGTCTTTTAGTACTGTATACTGATTTAGCTATTCTATTGTCATTCATTCTGTTTACATGCCCAAACCATCTCAATTGATTTATTTCTATGTTAGTTTTTATGCCATCTGCTTTGGTTTGATCTCTTATTGTTATGTTTCTGATTTTGTCTCTTTTAGTTTTTCCTACTACCCTTTTTAGATATTTCATTTCAGCTGCCTGTACTCTACTGTATTCTCTACTGTCTAAGGTCCAGTAGTGATATCCCTCTATAGTTTGAGCATTCCATAGTTGATCCTTTCTTATATATTGGTACTACTGTTCCCTTTTTCCAGTCATCTGGCACCTGTTTGGACTTACATGCTTGTTGGCATATTGCATGTAGTAGTTTGTCTGCCTCTCTCCCCTGGTTTTTAATAATTCCTGGATAAACTTGATCTGCTCCTGGAGCTTTTTTCAATTTCATTTTCTTATAGCTGTTTGGATTTCTTCCATTGAGATATCTACATCTTCAGCTATCTCCTCTTTACTATTTGTTTCATACATTCTGGATGGATTATGTAATTGGGGAAAAATGCTTTCTCCATGATTTCGCTGTCTTCTTTCATTATTTCTTCTTTGGCATTCTTAATTTGTCGTATTGGGCATGCTTTGATCTTTCTCATGCTCTTCATTACCCCCAGAACAGCTTTTGATTTCCTCTTTGGCGATAGTTCTTTTATTCACATAATCTATCCTATCCTCTGGTCTCTGTTTGCAAATATTTCTTCCAGGCATCCTTCTTTTCTTTGATCTTAGTCTTGACATTCTCATTCCACCATGCTATTCTTTTCCTATCTCCTTTAATTTGTTTCCTACCACAGACCTCTTCAGCACAAGTGAGGACTTTCTTTATACATTTGCCACTTTTCTTCTATTTTGCTATCATTCAGATCCATCTGTCTTTCACTGATAAATCTTTTTATCGTAGGTTGGTATACCTCTTATATTACTGGTTTATTCAGTTCCTCTAATTTGAGTTTAGTAGCTTTCTTCTCTTTCCTTTTCTGTTTGTTTTCTTCAGTCAGTAATCTCATTTTGGCAATCACTAAGTGATAATTACTAAATATTTCTGCTCCTCTGTTTACTCTTGCATCCAGTGTACTATAAAAAAAAAGAGAGCTGCTAACTATTATGTAGTCTATGTAGACTTTTCACACCTGTCATCATTTACTCATGTATATTTGTGGATATCTTTATCCGGAAAAAAGGTGTTGGCTATTTTCATGTTATTCTTTAAGCAAAAATCTATTAGTCTCTCCATTTGGAGAAGTTGATGTCTTTCCTTCTTTACCTATTACTCCTGATGTTTCTATATTGTTGCCGACTCTAGCGTTTAAACCTCCTAAAAGCATTAGTTACTGTTTGGGTTTAAGTTTCTCTGCAGCTATTTGTAAATTGTTTTTCAAGATACCTTTTTCTTCTTTAGTTGCGTCTTCGTTAGGTCATAAGCAATTAATAATTTTATATCTCGTCCTTTTGGTTTAATATTTACCTCTAATAGCCGTGGGCTTATAAATTTCCAACTTTCTAGTAGCTTTTCTTGCCTTTTATGCACTAGGAGGCCTACTCCTGCTCTAGCTCTATCTTTGACATCTACTCCTGAGAAGATTAAAATATGATTTGGTCCTACATTTTTATTCCTTGTCCTTTTTCTTTGTTTCTTTAATGGCCAAAATGTCTACTTTGAATTTTTCCATTTTTTCATCTAATTCTAAGTCTTTTCCGTTTATTGCCCTAACATTCCATGTTCCAAAAATCACAGTCCGTGTTCGTTTCAATGTACGTCGTTGAAAGGTCAAGCCGGGTATATTGCATTTATTTCTCTGAATCAGTTTGGTTTTGGATAAGCAGGGGATTAGCCCACTGTACCCTAGGTAGATGGTGGAGCTGCCACTTTGAGGCCCCCTACCAGGCTTTGTTATTTTCTGTCAGGGTTAAATCCCTTAGCCGTTAGTCATTCAAGACTAGCCTGCAAGGCAGTAGGTTGTTATTTTTATGTCATGGTTCCCTTAGCCTTTGGTCAGTGAAGACCGGCTTGTAAGGCAGCAGGTTGTTTTCTTTCAGGGTTAACTCCCTTAGCCTTTGGTCGGCCAAGACCTGCCTGTAAGGCAGCAGGAGACTCGTGGAGGGCGGGATTATCTATTCCCGTACAGGTGCTTACCTGTCCACTGCCCGGTATTCATGAATCAAAAGTTTGTAAAACTCTTAGCGTGTATAACCTACTTTTTTTAGCATTTGATCGTTTTGTAACATTTCATCAATTTAATTAACTGTATCGGAATCTGAAAACTATGTGTAGTGCATAAAAATCCAGGTCATTATTAAAGAGAGATAGATATGAATTGTTGTAAGAAATTGTTTGTGATTCATGTACCTATTACGTTTTCTAAAATAGACATAGAAAAATAGATTGTTGTGATCTGCATTAACATAGACGTGAAAATAAAAAAATAATGTGTTCATGAAGAGGAATCTGTTCTTATTATGTTTGTCATCATATGAGTATTTGCAAGTGTTTATGTTCTTCTCCGACTAGACTATCCACACCCTGCAGAAGCGTGCTCAAGCTGATTTCCTATAAGGGAGGATGAGGTTCCTCCTCCGGTTACAATTCCAAGTGATAGTGGTAAGGATTGACCATTAGTTCTAGCTGGAGGAAAAAAATTAAATCTTTTTTTGTTTTTTGGAGCTGTAACACTATCGGTTCCATCGTTCCAAGAGACTCCGGATTCATTTGTTTCATTAACTTTTGATACCAAATCCAGGTCTTCCGATTACTTTTTATCGTGTTCGATCACATGTAGATCCAAGATCTAATAACCGAGTACAAGCTGCGCTTCTACTTCATCCCTTTTCATGAAATAGCCTAACTGATTATACTAAAATGGTGGTACTCTTTGATAGACTCAGGTTACTTGACACAACTGAGGTGTCAATCGTCTCATTCTTCTAAGTGGATTGCAAGCCTTAATAGTTGGTTGGCATGTGAGCACTAATTGTTGGGATGCAAGCCTTGATAGTTCGGTTGCAAACCTTAATAGTTAAAAGGCGAGCCTTTATAGCTCATGGGTTTATATGAATGTACGTACTTTTAAATGGCTACTACTTCATTAAAATGCTGTGACAATTCTTTTTTCTCAGAATTTGACAATAATGCTGAGAAAACAATAACTGAAAGATTAGAGCAATACAATGCTGTTTTGAAGATTTCAAAGGAATCCTCAAGTGCTGATCGTAGAAGAATACCAAAGATAGAAAGTGGTATTCGGGTGAGTCCAATTATTATTATTCCAAAAATGTATTGTGTACATCATTTGTTTCCGTGTTGCAAAATGCTACTTGTATTTCTTAAAGTATTTTTTTTTTGTCACCGTCTCAAATCCATATAAATGTCATAGTTCACTAGTGTATAGCTGCTGCTGTTGATGGTTTGTGTAAGTTCTGACTAGTTGGTAGGAATGGGGAATGGTTTAGTATTGCACACGTTTCCATATTACCTTAGATAACAACAGTACATTTCATTGTACAGTGGCTCCTCGCTCCCAGCCATTAATTTGTTACATCTGCTGTGATAGATTAGTTTGTTTTTGATGATGAGCACTGGTGAATAAAAGGGGCTATGTATCTTAACTTTGTACATTGTTCCATTTGTTCATTTTTTACCCCAAAACTCTGTTTTTAAAAGAAAATGGTTTTAAATATGTAAATGTTTTCAAAAAATTGTTCCTAACTTTGTTATAATGACTTTAATTTTTGCTTACTCAGACTTTGGAATTTTTATTGATACGAGCAAAGGCCAATCGTCCTGTATGGCGGAAAGACATTCCTCCAGAATTTGATTATTACGCAGTGAATCCAGGTACGTTTTGAACTTTTTTTTGTTGGGTTCGTTTGTTGGTTTTAAAAAAAACTTCTTCAGATGATGTTTAATTTTGTTTCAGACTGGAAAAGAGTTATTAAGCTTTGAGGGAATTTTTCTCTTTAGAGTCATTCATCTTATAGTGATTGGGCAAAAAAATAACAATTTAGTAGCATGTTTAAAATCAATTTTGGGTCAACCCTTACAATTTCCAAATGATCATTTATAGCCATACAAATTTTCATCTCCAGCAATGGTTTTATATGTGAAAGTAGATATTTTTTACCGATTATTAACAATAATTACAGGTTTGTGCTATCTTTTCAACGGAATATTCTCATTATGTAAATTAATTCTATCGCTTACTTACCTTCAGGAGGTAATCATTAAGTTATAGTCTCAAACAATGAATCATGTGTGAACATTCTCCTCCTTTTAATTGAATGTTTCCACATTTAGGCATTTGTTTGAACTCAATAATTTGATGTAATAATTTTGAAACTTCTATTTTGGCAGGTTTAGTGTGATAATCATTGAAACTGATCCTTACTTACATGTAATTCAATGTAATAATAATTGAATCTGTTCTTTATGACAGGAGGTTCAGTGTTATAATCATTGAAATTGTTCCTTACGGACAAATGGTTCAGTGTTATAATCATTGAAACTGTTCCATATAGACAAATGGTTCAGTGTTGTAATAATAATAATAATGATAAATAGTTCTTGTATGGTGTCCAACCCTGATATATATCAAGCTTAGAGCACTCAAACATGGATAAACATTATAAATCAAGACATACGCATATATAATTTACACACACCATCCAATATACATGTTACGCATAACAAACATATTTCAAAGCATAGGAGAAATATGAATCTGTGTGGGTTTTATGGCTGTGTGGAAAACATGTAGGTTTTACGTTTTTTTCTTAAATGTCTCAGTTGATTCTACTTCTCTTAAGTGTTTGGAAAAAGAATTCCAGACTTTCGGGTGCAGTACAAGAAAAGATTTTTCACCAACTGTTTTAAGGCGTCTGCGAAGAGCTATTAACGTTTTGGTATCGGTTGAAGATCTGAGCTGCCGATTTGGAACGTATGGAGGGGTCATGTCAGATAAGTAGATGGGGGCATTATAGTGTAATAATTGAAACTGTTCCTTACTGACAGGTGGTTCAGTATTATGATCACTGAAACTGTTCCTTACGGACAGGTGGTTCAGTATTATGATCATTGAAACTGTTCCTTCCCTAATGTGATTTCATGGGCTCACACGATCGCCGAAGGCGGGTTAAGCCGCAGGGGCCCACAACTGGCCCCCTATCCAGCTGAGGCCATAAGCTATGAGTCTCCATTCCAAGGGTTTCACAATGAACTCGAATGTAGACTAGACCCTTCAAGAGGATGGTGATGATGTCAGGTGGTTCAGTGTTATAATCATTGAAACTGCTCACTAAATTTATTACTTTTTGCAGATTCTGTAAAAGTGAACAAAGCCAAGATGAACATTCAGTTACAGTCACTGATAATTCGTGTATCCAAAGTCATATGTGGAAAGCCTGAACAACAGAATGTGGCTGAGGAATTAAATCAGGTTCAGTCTTATTCTTTTACAGTTTTGTTCGAATTTTCAATACGAGAAAGCACTGTAAGTTAGAATCTCATTTTTAGGCTTGAAATTTTTCCCCCTCTCCCTTGCCCATAACGACTAGTTTTCTTTAACTCTGTACTTGAGAGGAATAACGATCCTACTCAAACATGCAAGTGTAGGACAGGATCCTATTATGGAAAAAAGACATCAACAGCCTTGAAATGACAAAATAAGGAACTGCAAGGCGTATATTCAACAAATTTTCACCCAACACTAGTTCCTCAATCCTAGAGAAACAATTGGGACTACAACTCTCCAATCCTTAATAAAAAAGAAACAAGGTGACATCAATCTAAGAAACAAGATGACATCAATCTTTTCATTGATGAACAATATGACTAACACGGCATGCCCTCACATAATCAAACATGTCGAGACAAAATGAAGAGAGAATAGCAAAAGAATGATGGTACCATCACCTCAGACTGACTCATCATTGTCATCTTCACTCCTTAGCATCATGGATCTGTCTCTGGAACACTAGCAGCAACTGAAGCCAAAAAACTTAACTAACGTTCAAAAACATTTGTCAAGCTGGTCTTTTAGCTAAATGAAATATTATATTCCCATGCAACAAACTAGTCTGAACTGTTAAGGTTAATGATAATAATAATAATGATAATAAATCATTTCGATACCGCACTAAGCCCATATATGATTATGCTCCAAGGTGCCAGACATAATAAATGGGGATAAGATAAGATACAATTTTATTTTCCAAAAGTGGCACATTGTTTAAGTGTTACAATACTTTCAATACAATATGTAATACAACACACTTTTACTATGCATAAATTATTCTTCACACACAAACAGCTTACGCATATTCAAGCATTACAGGATTAAAATATGTATAACATAAAATACAAAAATAAATTAACATTTTTCTTATACATGTAAACGTAATCATTGTAATGAATAATATTCAAAACAGCGGTGATGATAATGAAACTGATAATGATAGTGATAATAATTTTACAGATGATGGTAAGATGAGAAGGAAGATTAATCTGAAAGTTGTTAGTATGAAGCTCTGAAAAGTTCTGTCTTGAGTTAAACGTAACTTCAAAATTATTCATGTTATATTGTGTAAGTGATTGATCTGTCATGTTACAATGTTAGGCAACTGACATGTCAAATGTAGATAGGTCCCTCATTGATTGAGGTTGCTACTTAAAGAAGAAGACAAAGAAGGAGGACTGTTGCAATGTTCTTTATAATTTCATAAATGCAAGTTAGGAAAGTTTAACTTTTGTTTAATTTTATTCTTGCTTTTGTTTTGTTTGATTTTCTTTCTTTCTTTTTTTATCATCAAGAAATTGAAGTCTTTGGTTGAGTCACTATCACCTTCCTCAAGTCCTCCAAAGATTGATATCCGAAGCTGGGTGCACCAGGTTGAAGCTCTGGAAATGATGTCAGGTAATTTCTTTTACAGTTGCGCATGTGAGAGATGATAAGGAATTAGCGATCGCCATTATCTGACGCTAGTTGGACACACACAGTTGATTCATGATTGCTATGTGACACAATAGCATATCCTATTTTAAAAATCTTTTGACCTGGAAGAAACATCCCTTCTGTTATCCACATCATAAGTATAGTAAGGAGAGAGAGTGTGAGAGATCTCATTAGTAGTCGTTTTTTTAAATAGTGCTTTGCTGGGTTGACCACTTTGTGAACACTAGGCTTTAAATACTTTGATACCTATACATGTATGAGAATATCCAATACTCCAATCAGAGGGAAAATTAGAGCATTGGAAGTGTGCCGAGAATAGTGTGCTGTAAAGTGAAATTTGGCCTCAAATTAATGGAAAATGGACATTTCAAAAATCTCTTAAGGAATCAGGTATTTTCTTCATATTCATTGGGAGGGAGGGAGGTAGAATTGGAGCTCTCTCTACTCTCAGCTAAGCTCATTTATGACAGATTCAAATAATGCAAGTTTAGAGTAACTGGACTTGACTAGTTCTTTCCTGGATCAATTTATAAGTATGAATGAAGAATGCTGTTAGGTCTCATTTTTGTTCCATTCTTAGTGATATCATTGACATGGGAAGTTGAGACAGGTACAGTTGGTGGTATTTCAAGGAATTTCCTTCTTACATACAAATCTTTTATTTGCTCAGTTATCTTTTTTGCTTTCTTTTATTAGCCTGATTAAATGTTGGAATTGGTATTTCCTTAACTTGTAGGTGTTGTTACTGCCATGCACCATGGTGCAATATATTTCTTCTTTTATTTACCATCAGATCATGAGAGCAAAAACGATGAAGGAAAAGAAATAACAATGACCCAAAGTCAAAAAGATGACCTGACCCTTATTGAGACTCGCATCAAAGACTACAGTACAGCTGCTTTAAAGGCCAAGAAGGAAGGCCATGTCAAGACTGCAATTGAACACCTGAAAGTTGTCAAGGTAAATGCTTTATGACCTACACATCATAAATGATGGAAGAATGGAAATGCATTGAAATGGGAAATGAAAGAGCTATATGAAATTTCATCCTTTATAACTGTCTCAAGTAATGCTATTTTGGGAATTGAGGAGGGACTTCAAAACTTTTAACTTTGTTTTAATAGGGATAGAGAACGTAAACTGGCCAGTAGGATGATAACCCAAAGGACAGGGGAAAGATGCCCGTGCCTAGTGGGTCGTTTTCGGTGCTTGGACAGGCTGCGTGGTGCATGGCGTAACACTAATGCTGGGGTAACCAGGGACTGCTAAGTAATGAATTTGTTTGCCCTGATCAGACCGCCGCATTGCAGGTGATGTCGCAGATTTCCATAGACATAAGGATATGCGGATGATTGGGTCTTGGCACACCAATCAAAAGATTAGAATGAAATAGAAACAGTGCTTAATCATGACACCACAATACTGAAGCAGTACTTCGATAAATGGTACCAAAATGAACACCACAAAAATTGACTTTCTTTTGGGAAACTGGCTGGAACAACAGTAGGGAGTATTTAGATGTGATGTTTGATAGACAGTTATCCGACATCAGAACAGCAAGAGCCAAAAGAAATTGTCTTCCTGGCTGGAACAACCTGGGGAGCATCACAGGTAGTATTAGCCCTCTGTTATAGTGTCGTAGAATACTGCGCCCCTGTATGGACATGAAGCTCGCACACCGACTTAATTGATGCAAAATTACAAGAGTCCATGAGGACTATAACAGGCTGTCTGAAATCTATACCGACACAAGTGGCTGCCCACCCTGAGCACCATCCCCCGCCTCATTTACGGAGAGAAGAAGCCAATCAAAAAGCAATTAAAAGAATAAAAACTGCACCAGACACATCCCTCTGATATGAATCTTTAACGATGCTCCAAAAACATCAAGACTTCGATCAAGGAAACCATTTTATCAGTCAGAACAAGCCAGATACGATCTAAATGATCAGGGGAAAAGAGAGGGGAAAAATGACTCCCCTCAAGGTGGCCAACTGATCGATGATCCAACCTCCAGGCTTCCAGGCTTTGACACGGAAAGAAAATACTGGGTCTGTTCAAACCGACTATTGACTGGGCATGCCAGAACAGCACATAATATGCACAGATGGCAGCTGAGAGATTCACCAGTTTGCTCTCGATGTCACGAAAAAACAGAGACCTGCAAACACATAGTCCTGCAATGCCCTGCAACAAGACTACCTGAAGGTTTCAAAACAGTCATGAAATGTGGTGAAGAATTCAAAAAATGGATTGACCGCTTCAATCTAGAGATGTAGCCACAGCCACATAGACACAAGTTGAAATCCTCATGAGTTCCCTGGTTGGCACACTCCTCTTGTCTCACCAAAATGGTCGCTAAGCTAATAAGAGCCCAGTTCAACAATGCCTGGAATCTACCTCTTGGCGACCAACAGCAAACCTGCCCTTGAGATGGAGCTAATCAAGCTTTGGCATTGAAAGGGTGGTCTTTTTCTACCCAATCATGATAGAATTGAGCCGCAGGTATCTGAACTGGCCTCAAGCCAATTGAGGCAAGTAAGGACGATGGTTGCCATTTTAAGGGTTCTCTCATCATGAAAAAAGGAAATTATAAGTGTGTTATCACATTTTCCGTTAGAAATATAGAATACATCAATATATTTAGATTAAAACAAATTTAGCTTGAATTTATCATTAATGTTTAGATTCTAGGAGAAATATATATAAAGATAAGTATGTGAGTAAATAGATAATACAGTGAAACAATATGCATAAATAATAATTAATGACAAATCATTAGTTATATCAAAGATGGGGTTTGAACGATATTTTGGTTACATTTTAGCGATAGTCTTATGTGAGTTTTGCTATCATATCCTTTATTTTTGTATCAGGACCGAACTGATTTTCAACATGCCTTATGAATAAATTTTGAACTGTTTTCGTTCACTTTAGGTTATAAAATACTGGCTTGTTGATCTTAGTTTCATTCATACACTCTAAAACAGGCTTGTGAAAGTTATTTGAACACTCTGTTGAGGCCAAAATCACATAAGTTCAATTATCAAAATGCTTACACCTCATGCAAAATGAACATTATAATGTGGCCAATAGCATTGTATTATTGATAGGACGGTGCAAAGCCCGTTATCGCTTTGGATAATTTCAATTAAATTGCCAAAATAAAATTCTTTAAACATGATTACATGTAAAGTGCCTCGATGTCGCTTTGATGTTTGAAGACAATGGAAATGTGACTGACACTGTATTGCAGTCTAGCAATTTCTGTGTTATTTACGATATTTTTAGTGTGTGATACACTTCAATATAGATAATGATAATAATAATAATAGTAATAATAATAATAGTAATGATGTTGAGTAATTCTATAGTGCCATATCTCACTGAAAGTAAAAGTAGATTGATTAAAAAAGACATGACAACTAAAAGAAACCCAACTTAATTTTAGAGATAAGATATGCTCCAGATATGAATAAAATCATATCAGAAGTGTTTATCACTGTCCTTGATTTATTTATATAATTATTTCATCCCGTCGCTTTAGTTATTAAGGCATTGACCTATTTACTCTTCATAGAAGAATCTAGAATAAAATACACTGTATTTTATTCTAGGTTCTTCTATGAATAGTGAATAGGTTTTTTCCAAAAAAAGCATGAAACCTTCAATGACCTTATTATTTCCGTATAGAAATTACATTGAGGTGATTACACACACACACGCACACACAGAGATGTTGTTCACTCTCTTGAGATATTTTCCGACATGTACAGTTTTGGATACAAAGAACTAGAAATTGGTATGGACTAGCATATGTGAAACACGCTTAAAGAGAAAACTGAAGCTTAACAAAGATTTTTATTCTTTCTATTCCAAGGGTTTAAATCCCATGAAGGAAACACTGGAAAAAGGAATTAGCGTTGACATGACTCTGGTAAGGATCTCTTTCAGCTGCATGAGAAAACAAACCTCTTAGTAAAGCATGTCTCTTTATGAAAACAACGTTGATATATTCCATGTGGAATCATCATATCCACGTGTTTCTTCCTTCTTTTTCTTCTTTCCTTCCTCCTACTTCTCTTGTTTCTCCTCATTTTCCTCCTCTCCGTCCTTTTCAAACTTGTCCCAAATGAAATGCTAATGCCAGAATTAACTTCGTACTCTAAAAAAAAAGGATCTTGCAAAGGAAAACTGTAGAGAAGAGATAGAAGGCTCTCGAAAGAATCAAAGATGAAGAAGAATTCAAATACCATTTTAGAAAATAATGTAAACACATTTCATCAACACAATATAGATTTGATATTTTTTACAATGCTTTATTTTTTGTTAAACAAAGAGGCAAAATTGCTGCTATCTTTGTATTTTGTATTATATGCTTGACTGTAGACTGTCCTTATTTGATCTTTTTTTAATAGAAAGTGTTTTGATTAATTTTTTTACTAACACAAAAATACTCCTTTTCCTGTGTCATTTTTTTCTTCTGTATCCTCCATTTACTTTTGGTACTTTTTGTAATCCGTAGGTACCCCACCCCTAAAGATAAGCCATATATCGAGTCTCCATCCCCTGTACCACCGGAGCCAGGTCAGGCTAGCACAGCACACGCTCAGTTGACGGATGCAAACGCAGAAACTGCCACTGCACACGCTCAGGTCACAGGTGTGATCCAAGAAGCTGCTTCAGCCCATGCTCAGGTCACAGATATAAACACAAAACCTGCAACTGTAGAGACTAACAAAAGCAAATTGGCCAGAAAACTTGCCCATTACCTTGAAGTTGACAGTGAAGTTGTGTCTCCAGACTCAACATCTTCTTCATCATTTGACTCTGATTCCATATCAAGTCCCCAGGAAGAAATGGTCAGCCACAAGCCTGTTTCAGAATTACACTCTGTCTGCCAGACTGGATCCGCCGCCAAAAAGTCATTCTAATCCTGATAACAGAACCCCTAACGAGTCTGTTCCTCATAAACTCAGTCTCAGCAACATTGGATTTGTGAGCTGTGAAAATGGCTCAGGCACGGAGGGCATAAGTGCAGCAGTCAACCCTGATCGGACAAATGCTGTGAGTAATAGTGAGATAATGTCAAGTATGACTTCAAAAAGTCATGAAGGCTTGAATAGCAGTCCTGCTAGAGCTCTCGAGGAAGTATTAACTCTGTGATTGACACCAAAGGTGCTGAGGACCATAGTTTGATAAAGGCTGCTACTACTGGTGATAATAAGTATGCAGTTATCAATAGAGAGCCTCAAATGCAACCTACCACAAGCTTGCTTCCAAGAACAAATGAGCAGAGTGGCTCAAAGAAAGAATCAAATTCTAGTGGACACTTAGATTCTATTGGTTTCTTGTCTTGCCAAGATGTGCCTTCATTCCCCACAGCATCTACTAGTGATCAAAAATCAAATTTGCTTTCAGAAAACACATCAGACTTACAGAAAGTCCTTCACGAGCCTCAAGGTGTGTCACCTAGTTCTGAAACATCAAACTCAATGACAAATTTTCCTGCATTAACCAAGTCTAGTGGCGAAAGTATAGGAAATTCTGAAGCTAAAGGCGAATGCGTGTCTAACTCAGCTGTAGAATCAGGCAGTGCTCACGTTGACGCTGGCTTACAGCCCCAGGAATGTTCAACTCTTACCTCAAACAATGTTGTAGGAGAAGAATTATCCATAGGACAGGCTCCCACACTTTCTTCAGCTCAAAGTATTTGTAACCAAAACACACAATCCACTTCCAATCAAAATAACAGCATTGAAACCACTCTTTCTAATCATGAAATAAATGGTCATGAAAAGGACACATCTGAGGTACCTTCCATCACAAATGTTTCCTGTCATACCAAATCACCAGAGGTGACTAATTTGCATACAGAGATGAAAGTTTCAAATGACAGTGCTACATTTGACACATCATCTGAACCTGTTTCTGCAGAAAATCAAAATCCTAATGTGAATGGCTTCCTTTTAGATTCCTCTAAAAAGAGCTTAAGAGAAAATAATACTGGGAAAGCTTTTCACCACAGATGCAGAGGAATTTGAAGATCTTATGAATTCCATGTCCTTACCACCAACAACTGGCAGAGAAACACTGAAGTCTCTCAATAAAGATGAAGGTTCTGTAATGCATCCTCCGGTAAACGATGAACAAGTATATCAAAAGAATGAAAACAACAGCAGATCTCTGAATGATAAAGAAATTGTCACTGCCACAAAACCATTCACATCTTTGCCATATCAAAGCAATACATCAAATAATGAGCAACCAAATCTTAATCCTGTTGACACTTTGGAACCCACTTTTCATTCATTGCCTGTAAATTTTCCTGTTCCACCGTTAACTCAAAAAGTTCTCAACCATTGTCTGATTTAACTGGCACAAGCAACGCAGCCATATCACCAGTGTCAAACGCATTACCTGCTAGTGGGTTTAGTTTGGACACGAGCATTCCGTCTTCTTCACAACTCTCAGTGGGGACACTGCAAGACACTCCCTCATCCCTTAATTCCTCATCAGTGCATTTACCTCTGGGTTCCATCATGAAAGACACAGACTCATTCACGAAACCAACGAAGGACTCGCTCCTGCTAGCAGTGTGAATTCAAACAGGTAATCTAAACATGAAAACGGGGTGGGGGGGGGGGGGGGGGTTCAAAAGTTTTTGGGCAAAATGTGACACAGGCAGTTTCAATTTTGATTTGAAGGCCACTTTATCACGTGACATCAATTTCTATATATATGACCTGACAAACACTAAATGATTAATAATATCAGTTCCAGTGAATGTTTGCTTCTTTACTAAGAATCTCATAGGATTGTGCTGAATTGATTTCTTAAGACATGCCTTGATTTAAGGGGTCTAGGGAAACAATGAACGAAAATTAGAACGGCTTTGTTTTGAAGATATTGTCTTTCACCTACCTTTGTTGCTGATATATTCTCTTTTTTCTCACTGGTACAAAGGGAGAAATATTCAGTCTTGTTGCGTGTTTACAGATTGCTCTCTGTCAAGGATTTTTATGATGAATATGGAAATACTTGTCTTCTAATGTGTGCACAGAAACATTTAGAAAATAGCTACTCTTGTTTAAGCTTTTCTGTTTTTGGGAATAACACAAACTTTGATGTGAGAATGCCTTTTTAGATTAATCTGACCATGGTTTATATTTCGTGTGTAATTTATGGTATGTCATCTTCAGTCGGAATATCAGAAACTTTGATGTGAGAATGCCTTTTTTAGATTAATCTGACCATGGTTTATATTTAGTGTGTAATTTATGGTATGTCATCTTCAGTGGGAATATCAGAAACTTTGATGTGAGAATGCCTTTTAGATTAATTTGAGAGTAACTTCAGTGGGAGCATGGCCTTTTTTAGATTAATTATGGTTTATATTTATGTAATTTATGGTACATCATCTTCAGTTTAATAATATTTTCATAATAAGATTTATGTAATTTATGACTTGCTGCACCAACACACCTTCCAATATAAATATATTTTCACCACGTTTTTTTCTCAGCTCACCTTTCACATGCCTTGAAACTTTGAAATATGATATTCTTATAGCAGAAGCAAAGGTGGGATGTAAATTATTATTGAAATTTGCAACGTCATGTTTTCAATTTTAGACATTTTAATATATTACTTTGCCATTGCTAAATCAGTCTGTTTAGGTCTTTTTGCTAATTGCAATTTTGAATATGAAAAAATTGGTAATACAAATTGTACCTTTATTTTCAACCATCAAAGGCATTTAACTACCTGATAGCCTACGAATTTTAAATGATTGTGTCTGAGTAAAATTTGTAGTTTGACGATTGTGATCAATTTTTTTGTTTAGTGTCTCATGGACAAATGTTAAAGACTTAATTAGTAAATGATCGGCAGTGATGATATATAGAAATATTGTTCTAAAATAATGTTTCATCACTCTTATATAATATTAGTTGTGGTACATATTTGATATATTGATTTTCTGTAAGTAAATTTCTTTCTCAAGGCCACATAGCCGGAGCTTATCTTGGTTTCTATAGCATGAAATAGAACAGGTGATAAAATGATCTCCTGGACAGGAGGCTAGTCTGACGAGGTTTTTACTCCCAAGCTTGTGCTTGAATCCAAATGCACCTGCATGTTAAGTGTCTTTTCCAAGGAATGCAACGCAGGACCTAGCTTTATTAGGATTCGAACCTGTGACCTCATGATCCTTAGTCTGGTAGTCTAACCACTTTGCCACCAACACCACCTGATTTTCTGTTACATACTTACATTTCATGAGAGATTGTTTTCTTCACTTTGCAGAATTCAACAGAGAGTAAGCTTGAGGCAGAAAAATTAGGAAGGGTTCTGAAGGCTATTAAGGAGAAATTGAGAAAAGGGAAACGGAAAGTTTGGGAAGGTGAGAAATGTAATTGACATGATTGTATTGAGCCATTTTTAGCACTTTCAACTGATTGACTAAAAATGTGATGGTGTAATATGTTACATTGAGACTTCTGACTGATCAATAGATTTTGAAAAGGGAAATTTTTCAATGTTTAGAAATATGACATTATAAAAGGTTGCTTTGAAAAAATTAGAACTAACTGTCAAACTAAGAAAAAGAATCAAAAGGTTTGGGTAGGTGAGAAGTGATGTAAAACCGTATACCACTGTTGTTAAAACTTGTAAGGAAATAGTCATGTTATATAAAAGCAAAATGAGGATTGGTCTAGAGAGTTGGGAGACAAGCTGATGCTGGGAGTCTTTCACAAACGTTTACCAGCCTCCGTTTTTTATTTTGATCTTCTGCATGTTGTTGTTAAGTTCTACTAGTATTTTGGCCCTGCAAAAAGAAGTGAGCAACCATCATTTAAGTACGAAATACGCATTTTGAATATTTGTGTTGTATAATCTTATGGTGTATTGAGAAACATAACAGTAAGGCAGGATTTTAAAAACAGTAAGGTTTTGTCTTTCTTGTATCCTTGCAGTTTTCAATTTGTTTATGTGGTTAGTAGAGAACTGTATCCCACTTTTTGCTTCTTTTTCAGAGTACAAAAATCGAGTGGAGTATGAATTGCAAGTATTAAACATTGGCGTGAAACAATGTCAGGAAACTCAGAACTGGGAGGAATATAAGTATTTGAACAGTAAAAGGATGTTAAATGAGAGGGAGGTAAGTCTAGATGACACATTTTAAAATACTGGAGTTGTTAATTATTTTCTCTTTTTCTTTTTCAAACTTATTAATTAGAAAACATTACGAATTTTGCCATTTCATTTGTTTCAAACCTCAGTAGCATATCCTCCATTAAAGTTTATAGATGATGCAATGTAGTTTACTTTTTACTCTTTTGAAATTGAAAGTAAGTTTATATAAGTTTGATTTCAGTGTTAATAGTTTATTGTGTTTTAGTATCTACCTCCTTGGTCCAGGTAGGCGGACCGACACCTAGTCCTATGGGAGACAAACAATAAAAAAGAGGTCCCATGTGCAGGTCACAACACTCTGTGGATGTTAAAGATCCCTTGGCTGTTTACAGGGCAGTCTGGGCAAAATAAAAACTCTGAAATCACCTTAGTTGTGGATGTGGGTAAATCAAATTATGTATGTATTTTGCTACTCTGACATACATCTTTGATAATTCTCTCAAAATTGCATATTTTCTTGAATTCTTGTAATATCTTCTTGATTCAGTTGTTGTTTTATCCTCAGCTTGCACTTTTAAACCAAAGGATTCGTGAAATTCAAGAATGACACAACCTATGTGAAAGAGTCTATGGAAATGTTGTAACAACGAATTTTATAACTTAAACAAATTACCCTTTCAAATCACCAATCAAAAGTTATTTGAGATAATGTTGTAAAGGAGTTGATATTGTTGAAGGCATGTAAAGAAATTGATTAAATACTGAATTGCAGACCTTGCTGTATGATTCTGTTCATCACAGTATGGCAAAATTTGCATGCTCCCCATTGATCTCCCATAGCCAAGTCTTTCATCCATTTGACTGTGTTCCTTTTCAAAAAAACCAAATCAGTTAACAAATCCCTGTCTAAATGTCAGAAAAATTATTTTTTATATAAATCAATGGCAAACGTCTTTCTAAGTGGCAGAACGCCGAGCTGCCCGAAATAGGCAGAGACATCTCAATAATCATTCTTAGGTGAATCATCGATGTCGAAATGACCGCAATTTCAGTACAATGACAGTAATGACTTACGTAAATTTGTGAAATTTTTTAATGTTTTCAATTTCACTGAATTGGGTTTACAGGTCTTCTGTCATGTCTAATGAAAGTCATCCATGATTCAGCAAAAATAGTTGAAAATTATAGGTTTTACACAGGAAAATAACTTTGGTACACATTTTCCCAAGGACTTGTAAATTGTTTGTATTTTCATTATCTCCTTTCCAAGTTTCCCAATCTTGGGATCAATTTGAATGCTATAATAAGGCAATTAAAAAAAAAAGAAACCTTTAATGAAGCGCGATATGAAGATCTTGAATGTAGGGCATTTGTAACATAATACAATGAGTAAAACGTAAATCCGTCTACAAAATCTTCATGAACAATTGTAGTAAACCTGTCGACGTGTTTGGTCTCTTAGATTGTCTGACACAGATGTCTTAGAGGAGGGGAAGTCAGTAAAGTGAAACGCATCAAAAGTAAGCATAAAATTCACACCTTTTTGTGTTCCAATACAAAATTATGGAATTTATCCCGTTCGCCTAAAGTGGGAATGAATGAATAACAGAATGATATCATTCCAAGTCCCATCAAGATCGGATGAGAAATAGAATTTCTATGCTAAAAATACTTTGTTAAACTCAAATAATTATGCTATTTCTTGCTCATGAATAAAAAAGCTGCCATCGAAAGGGTTAAGATTTGTTTGTTACCTTTTTTTTTCTCCATGAGGACATTGTGATGATGAATGATTGACCAAATTTGCCATTTCACCAGTTGAGGCACTTTGTAAATATTTTTTGATTTTGTTTTTATGTTTTATGTAATATAAGAACTTAATGTGGGTTTAGTTTGATATACCGTGTCAAGTTTGATATACCGTGTCAAGCTGACCTTTTGCTGATTGTTTAAATTATTTTCATCTCGTACAGTTACAGTCATTTGGTGCACTAGGCCCAATCAAAACTACACAGTGATTTTTAAAGTATTATATATTTTGTATTTAAAATGCTGTAAATGTTTCAAAGTTCCTGTATTACGATAAGGAATCTGGGGCTTTCATATTCACATATTGCAGCTCACATGCGAACTATTTTTGAATGCCCTTTGAATACTTGCTGTGTAAGAAATTAAATTGTACCAATATGTGGAGTGCATATTTTGCAAAACGCTGTTCACAATCTGAGAAAATCTTTTTCTTTGATAAATTTTGTGAACATTTAAAAAAAAAAAAGAATTTGGTCTAATGCTTTAATTTGAGTTTATTTTACTTTGAGCTATTAAAGTTAACTAACTGGTTTTGAAACAAAGTCAACCATTTGTATACTGTCACCTTGTTTGGTTTTTTTTTTTTTTGCTTCCTCTAGAGCTAGCATCAGCTTATTTATAGAGGTTAAATGATTGAGCATGTTGTTGATGAAGCCTATCATGTCAGGTTTTTATCACAGAGTTCAATAAAGCTATCTCATTTCTGAAAAAAGATGAAGGTGTTCTTACAAAATTACAAACAGCAGAAAGTATCATGAATGGTGTTTTAATCAAGGTTTAAACAAATTCTTGATAACGGCCATAACTGTTTCAAATCTGATTTGTTATTTCAACCATCAGTAAATCATATGCTTGTGATTTATTTTCTTCTCTATTGTTACCCTTACAACATGTTTTGAATTTGTATGCTCAAACTAAAGTGGTATTATGAGAAAATTACAATTACATTTTCTTCTTACCTTGTCTTTTGAGGCTTTTTCATGACATTTCATGTTTTCATTTCATTTTGATGTGACATGAATATGTACTATGTAAAAATATAAATACATCTATGAAGGATTCCATCACAAAACGCGATATATCCAAACATTTTGAAATGAAAGAAAGTTTAAAAATGAGTTAC
The DNA here is from genome assembly GCA_037039925.1 of Doris montereyensis. Lineage (NCBI taxonomy): Eukaryota > Metazoa > Mollusca > Gastropoda > Nudibranchia > Dorididae > Doris > Doris montereyensis. The sequence goes on along the minus strand of JAXRKP010000802.1, from coordinate 180,938 downwards.
TCATGTTTATTGTTCGTCAGATGAACAATTATTATATTAATGTGTCACAGTCATATAGGATGTTTAACAGTGGTAACGATTTAAATCACACATTTGTACTTTCCTCAGAATTAAAATTATAATTTCACGTCTTTTCACAAAATGGGACGTATCCATCATCTACGTTCTTCACAAAACGTGATATATTCAGAAGATATGAAAACAACACTCCCAATTAAATTTAAAGAAAGATAAAACAGAAAACAAACAGCATCGATTTAATCATCAAGCACTCTTATGGTGTTTTGGGTGATAAAAAAGCAGAAAAAAACCTAAAAAAAAGATTCAAAAATCTAAAACAAGGACAATTGTATGCCTGTCATTGAATACAATTCGCACAGCTGGGCTGTGGGCGTGGCCGGATGTCTGTCATTTGCCAAGTTCTGTTGGCTGAGAATGCATGTATGCACAATGTATGTGAAACACAATCATTGGCGTATATCGTATTTTGTGATGAAACGTCAAGTTGTCAAACTGAACTGAGCAGGATATAATGCATTTTTAAAAAAAGGAAACCGTTTACCAGTAGAGATTTCACAATGAAATATCACAGGGGCATAAACTTATTTTTTTCCCAATCTTGGTATATATCGCGCTTTGTGATGAAATCCTTCATTTATATACAGTTATACAGTCATATATTAATATTATGGTTACTATTCAGTTAGGCTGAAAACAACTATGAAATAAACATTCCTATCAAAATGAATCACGATATTGGCTGTGATTTGTGACGCTAGTGGCCTGATGTAAGTTCCAAGTATAGATCATGCCAGAGAGATAGAGAGAATAGAGTGAAAGAGAGAGAGAGAGAGACTCCATTTCGGCTGATTTGTTTGACAGTCACCTCACCCATAGGAATCGCTACCGTCTGTTAAGTATCTACCAATGTGTGTGTTTTTGTAGTGTTTTTGCATAGCAAATATGTTCTCTCTGTCTTTCTGTCGCTCTCTCTCTCTCTCTCTCTCTCTCTTCTCTCTCTCTCTCTCTCTCTCTCTCTCTCTCTCTCTCTCTCTCTCTCTCTCTCTCTCTCTCTCTCTCTCTAGCGTAATCTATATTTAGAACTTACGTCAGGCCACTTGCATCTAAAGTCACAAGCCAATATTGTAATTAATTTGGGACAGAATATGCCTATTTCATAGTCACGGAGCTGTTTTTAGTATGTCTATTTCATAGTGTTGTTTTCAGCCTGACTGTCTAGTAACCTTATCGATTCCCTGTATATCCAGCATTTATTATTACCTTTTTGTCATGAAATGCAATTAGTATGTCTATTTCATAGTGTTGTTTTCAGCCTGACTGTCTAGTAACCTTATCGATTCCCTGTATATCCAGCATTTATTATTACCTTTTTGTCATGAAATGCACAACGCAATGGTATTGGTTTAAAATTTATATTTAATGATAAAAGCAGTGTACCCTCATAACATTTATTTTCTATGATCATATTGATTTATAATATTATTTGCAGATTTGTCATTCCCAGAAGCCATTTTTCTTTACAAGAAATTACCCTTGTAATTTAACATACACTCTTTCATAATTAAGGACCTTTAAGGGTTACAAGTAAATTTGTCTTAAACTTTCAATTAGAATAGATCTTGCAACTGACTTTTAGTATAAAAAAATCAAGAAAAAGGTTAAGTTATTGTTGCAAATGGACCTGTTCTGTATAAACAATTAAAAATTTTCACATTGTAACCCAGCCTGTCAAGGACATGGATAATTGCAAGGCTGCAGACTTGAACGCTTCCTAGAAAACTTTGGGGTCTAGCTTCTATATATATATATATATATATATAATTATGAGTAGATCGATCTTTGTTGTCAAAGGCTCTGTTGATAGGCCACTAAGAGTAACCTTATTTTGCATGTAGGCTTTAAATCATCCCCAAATCGTTTTTGTTTGAGAAAATGTTCTGCCAAAAGTGACGTTGAATTAATATAAACTTTATTGTTTCCCGTCTTTTTGAGCATCATTTCCATTCAGCTGGTCCGTCATTTTTAACAGGTTGTACCGGGTAATTAAAAAGTTGGATTAGTACCTTTGCGTTCACGCCTACCTGTCTAACTTCAGAATTGAATCCAAACCTGATCTAATAATCGTACTCGGTGCCACCCGGGTGTAATATGCTTGTCTTCCTATATTGTTTACATGAGATCACTCTTGTTAGGTATGCCTACCTCTTCCTATTAGCCCATTAGCACACACAAACATCTCAAGCAACGGCAGTCTTGACAAGTAATAATTGTTACTCACTCCAGTATTAGCCTTTGCTTCTTTACTGAACTCTCAGCCTAGTGGGGCGTGGTTTCACCTGTAGTGCCCACTTTGTTTTTTGACCACAGGAAATTACATGGGTCTCCTGTTTTGAGGGATGGTGCATGGTTGTCTCCATCTTGGCCAACCCTTTGCATGGGAAGATTATACTAAAAATAATAATAGCATGTAATTGAAATTGTAAGTCACTGAATTTGTGATAATCCTGGCCAGAGATCACCTGCCTGCCATGTTAGCCCTGCACCTCACACATGTTGAAGAGCATTCAGACATAAAGAATCCACCAGCTAAGGATGGAGATTGTAGTAGATGCTTCTGTGATGTCAATGTCAAGAACTACTGTTGTGTTATCTGCATTCTATGAGGAAGGGTATTATGAATTGAAGATAATGAGGTTTGAAAGGGAGGATAGTGACTATGTATTTTGACAGGTGGCTTTACACACATTAAAGTGCACTTATAATGAGACAATGTCTGTCATGTGAACATGATGTAAAAGTAATTGCAGTCAGACACTGTAAAAAAATGTGCTGAGTCTTGTGTTGCTGGATTATATCCAGATTTACCTTGGAACTTTCAAAGGATAAAAAGAAATTGGATAAACGTTTGGATAGATTGAGACTCATTAAAAGAAATTTTAAATTCCACGATTTCGTTTTCTGTGGGGGACTCTCTTTTTAGACAAGCTGATTAAAAAATGACATTAAAAGTGATCTCAGTGATCTATTTATAGAAGTTGGTCTTTACCAGCAGACTTTGTTGAATTTCAGTAAACATCTGACTGACATCAATAGTGTTGGAATTGAAAGGAGCATATCCAATCAGCCATTGCTCGTTTTTCAGTGAAACAGTTGGACAGAGTTTAAGTGTAGTATAAGTAGTAACCTTTCCTAGACACAAGTCATTGGTAGAGTAGATCTTATATTTATATCCCAAAGTGAGCCTTGATTGAATATTTAATACTAAAAATTAATATTTGGTTTCTTTTCCATCGAGTGGTACTAGTGACTAGTAACCCATTCTTGATAACTCTTACTTTTAGTACATTTAGTTGTAATACACACTGGTAGGGGTAAGTGGTATGAAAGAAAAGAAAAAAACTTGCAAATTTTGTTGCATGAAATGTAAAAATGAACCAATATTAAGTACTAAATCTATAGTTTGACGTGATTATTACTGGAACAGTACATCAGCCCATGCTGGTAGTGGTAGTGACAACTCAAAACTAGCTTTACACTGTGTAAAGTGTAATTGTAATAACTTAGTTGATGCACAAACATGCAAGTTAATTCTTGTAGATAGGTATGTATGTCAACCAGAATCCACTTTTATCCTGCCGTAGAAACATGCATATTTGTATATTAAAGTTGATTGCTTTGTTTCATTCATTTGCAAATGTCTTTTTTTACTTTGTATTTAGTGGCATTTATTTTTTATATATGTATTTTTGTGATAATGGTAAACGAGGCAATGATTATGTGAAAGTAAACATTTTTGTTCTCTTGTTCATTCTCTGTTTATTTTCCTTCTTGTCCTTTCGGTATCACATTTCATTATGTTCTCTTTTCTTGCCTCCATCCAAACAACAATAAAAAGGATTAGAAGAAGTCCTGAGATTTGGTGCTAATTCTGTAGGTGGGCAGTTCGCTTGCGCTGCCGGTAGGTCCTATTTCTTTTTTTTTCACTTTTTGACTTACCTTTCATTTTGTTGATTCCTCTTTTTACTTGACCTCTAGCTTAATGCATGTGGTGGATGGGGTGAATTTGAATGAAACAAACTGTGTGTAACTGTTTGTTGATTCCTCTTTTACTTGACCTCTAGCTTAATGCATGTGGTGGATGGGGTGAATTTGAATGAAACAAACTGTGTGTAACTGTTTGTTGATTCCTCTTTTACTTGACCTCTAGCTTAATGCATGTGGTGGATGGGGTGAATTTGAATGAAACAAACTGTGTGTAACTGTTTGTTGATTCCTCTTTTTACTTGACCTCTAGCTTAGCTTAATGCATATGGTGGATGGATGGGGGTGAATTTGAATGAAACAAACTGTGTGTAACTGTTTGTTGATTCCTCTTTTACTTGACCTCTAGCTTAATGCATATGGTGGATGGGGTGAATTTGAATGAAACAAATGCATGTGTTGTGGATGGGGTGAATTTCAATGAAACAAACTGTGTAACTAAGATATTTACCAAAACCAGTCCTTTGATGCCAGATTTAGGCTTGAAGTACTTGAGTGCACTTGCGCTATTGAAATGAAACAAAGAACCAGGGACTTAAAAGATCCCATAATATATGCACTGACATTGTCATGAATATTTTGAAGATTTATCGATCGTAATGACAGATTGAAGAATGGTGCTATTTCAAACAAATTTTGAAGTCTTCACCTTATTTCAGCATCGCTGTTTGTACTACTTGTAGGAGATGTGTCTAAAACAAATAAAACACCATGATGGCTATCTGTTCTTCTCTCTAGACTTTATTTGAATTTCATCCATCTTACTTGACCCTTTGACTCTCTTGTTTGTCATGATTTCAAGTTGTATGTTCTTTTCATTTAAAAAATTGTTTTTCCTTGTTGTTGTCTGCTCTGTTCTTCCAACTCTTATGCCCTCCATCGTCTCTTTCTGACTAATCTGACCTTATTTGTCAATAGTCCATATTCTGACCTTACTTGTCAATGGGCGGGCGGTTGGTGATCCTATTTCTTTCCTTTCCTTTTTTCACTTATCTTTCGTTTTGCTGCTTCCTTTTAATTCACCCTGAGATCATCACAATGGTGGATCGGGTGAATTTTAATGAAACAAACAGAAACAAATTAGTCAATGGCCCCCATTCTGACCTTACTTGTCTTGTCAATGGCCCCCATTCTGACCTTACTTGTCAATGGCCCACATTCTGACCTTACTTGTCAATGGCCCACATTCTGACCTTACTTGTCAATGGCCCACATTCTGACCTTACTTGTCAATGGTCCACATTCTGACCTTACTTGTCAATGGCCCACATTCAGACCTTACTTGTTAATGGCCCACATTCTGACCTTACTTGTCAATGGCCCACATTCTGACCTTACTTATCAATGGCCCCCATTCTGACCTTACTTGTCAATGGCCCACATTCAGACCTTACTTGTCAATGGCCCCATTCTGACCTTACTTGTCAATGGCCCACAGACCTTACTTGTCAATGGCCCACATTCTGACCTTACTTGTCAATGGCCCACATTCTGACCTTACTTGTCAATGGCCCACATTCTGACCTTACTTGTCAATGGCCCACATTCTGACCTTACTTATCAATGGCCCACATTCTGACCTTACTTGTCAATGGCCCACATTCATTCTGACCATTTACTTGTCAACGGCCCACATTCTGACCTTACTTGTCAATGGCCCACATTCTGACTTACTTGTCAATGGCCCACATTCTGACCTTACTTGTCAATGGCCCAATAGTCTTATTGTCTGATGAAGACTAAAATCTCGAATCGGAGGTCTTTTTTTAAATGGTGGGTTTGCTTATGAGATTGGTTTTATCTGTATAATAATATTATGTCAAACAAAGAGTAATCTTTTTCTTTGTAGTTGAAAAAAACAATATTTTTTTGTTTGTTTTCCTTTATCAGTTTTGTTATAATGTAGGCTATGTTTATAATCAGCACACAGCAACCTTGTGTAATTGGCCATTTCCAAATTGATTGATAATATACTATTTGATATGCCTTTTATGTATTATATTATTATATATTCTCTGATGTAATCTCTAAACAAAACTGATTATGATATAAATTTTAAATCACCAAAGAATTCGTCCTGACCATATTGGATGAAACATTGTGTTGCTGTAAAATTACCATAGACTGTATCATTCTAAAGATTGTTGACTTGACACACTCCTTCATATTGGTAGGGCTTTGGCAACACTTTATCACTGGTTGATTAAATTAATATGGTAAATATGTAACATTTGTTTTAGGCCTAGAGGCCCAAGCTCCAGAATTTATCCTGGTCTCTGTAGCATTACGTGAAACAGGCGATTGAGTTAACCCTCCTGAGCAGAAGCTAGTCCATCACAGGTTTTGCTTCCCAGCCATGGGTGATATCTATTAGCAGCTGGGTGAACTTGGGAAAAACATGTTTTCTTTCCAAAGGACTTAATGCTGGTCCTCTCGAAACGAGGATTCAAAGCCATCACCTCAGTTTCATATCTTGACTGTCTGTCATTAGACCACATATACTTCACATTTATTAACTTGCTTACATGGAAATGTTATTTAGAGAATGGCTTAAAATGGTATATTTAGAAATATGGATTTAGGAGTCGGATGGAAATGAACACTGACACTACTGACAGTGTGGTTGTATCTTTGAGTCCTACTTTCATCAGTAGATCCAATGCTGTGTCCTCGGGAAAGACACTTATTTACATGCTTTTAAGACAACATACTTGTACTATATTTTTCTTCAATTCACTCAGCAAATGGTTGGTAGCTATGGGTTAAATCAAGAGTGATCTAGTATCACATGTTCTGTTTTACACTACAGAAACTGGGATATTATATGTACTGACCTTACTGGCACAACTTTAGTCCTGTTAGATATGTGTTAATTTATTTAACTTGGCTGTTTTCAAAAGATTTGTAATTTTATTATAATAATATATCATCTTTTCAGACAGAAACCCCCAAAATGTTTCAGTCTCACAGTGAAACCATTTTCTTTAATAGTCTGCGATTTTATAACCTGAGCCCTTTCCCTGACAAGAGCAGACGATTTGCGGGCGCTCTTGATAGGTCTTACGTCTTTCCTTTCCTTCTTTCACTTATCTTTCATCTTGCTGTTTCCTCTTAATTCACCCTGAGATCACCACAATGGTGGACGGGGTGAATTTCAAGGAAACAAACAAACCCTTGAAAAGAGGTGCTTAGGGGTATTGTTGGTGTGTCCTGCTTTCCTGTCTTTCTATTGCATTCACCATAGCAATACCATCATTGCATATTGGAAGTGGGTTGCATGCCAGAGAAACAAAACAAAATGTTTTGACATGGGTGGCTGTGGTGTTATGTGTTATGAATGAATGAAGGAATGAATGTCTAGTGAAAGCAATTGGCTGACTGTTGAGTGTCAGAGTCATATTAAACTGCATGTAGGTATTTTGAGGATCTGTCTGATCATGAAAGAGAATTTGTTTCTAGCCATTGAGTGAGCTAACATTGTTCCATTCGTTTAGTTCTTTTTACAGGATCTCGAAATAAACTATATAACTTTTATCTGAAAGTAGCCATAAGATTAAAAAAGTAAAGTGTTAAATCTGTGTTGTGGTATTTCCATGTTCTGATGAAAATTTAAGGATTATTAAGCGTGCATTGGTAAAAGATTGATGCAATGATGATAATGAAGGTCAAAGGATAACCAAATCAAACCAAACCTTAGGCCAGTCTGTTTCTGTTATAAACTGCTGAGGTGTTCTTGAAATTAAACAATTATTACCAGACAAGCTAGATAATTTTAAAATCAAAAGAATCAGCATTGCTTAGTGTCATAAAGTTAAGGTATTAAATATTAATATTACAGAACTTCATATTTAATGTTTCTATTTTTCTATGCGTACATGTGAAATTGAAATTTTATTTCATACCCTATTTTCCTATGTCCTCACTGTAAATGTAAACAAGAGCACAAGAAAATCAATAAAGTTATCATACAAATGGTGTCAACTTAATTTATACATACTTCGTGCACCTTTGAAATAAATTTCCTCATACACATATATAAATGCTTTGCGTTTTATGTCCTTGTTCTTGTAAATAGATTTTCGGTTAAACGTTCGCAATCAAAATGGATGAGAAGATTGTTTTTGTTATAGCAGCAGAGATGGGCTTAAGATTTATTTGTTTAATCAATGTAGCAGAGATGGGCTTAAGATTTATTTGTTTAATCAATTTAATCAATGTAGCAGAGATGGGCTTAAGATTTATTTGTTTAATCAATGTAGCAGAGATGGGCTTAAGATTTATTTGTTTAATCAATGTAGCAGAGATGGGCTTAAGATTTATTTGTTTAATCAATGTAGCAGAGATGGGCTTAAGATTTATTTGTTTAATCAATAGCAGAGATGGGCTTAAGATTTATTTGTTTAATCAATGTAGCAGAGATGGGCTTAAGATTTATTTGTTTAATCAATGTAGCAGAGATGGGCTTAAGATTTATTTTTGTTTAATGAATGTTTAATCAAGCAGAGATGGGCTTAAGATTTATTTGTTTAATCAATTAGCAGAGATGGGCTTAAGATTTATTTGTTTAATCAATGTAGCAGAGATGGGTATAATATTTTTTTTAATGAATGTAGGAGAGATTGGCTTAATATTTCTTTTCTTCTTTTTTTTTTTATTAATGTACAGGATGACCAATTTTTTTAAAAATTACAAAAGGCAGTTGATGAGATGTGGTAATCAGATTGATTTGATGTACTCAGTAGTCATCGACGTTTTTAATCACATAGTAGTTGTGTATTTCAGGTACCCTGTTGATGTGGGAATTATTGTAAAATGAGTACATTGTAGTAGATATTAACTGTGGTCTTGATGTGCTTCATCATGCAACTAATCATGTGTGTCTAGAGGTGATTTAAATAAGGCAAGCCAAATTTCAATATCTACTCCTCATGTTGTTATAATTTCCACATTAACAGGGTACCTGAAATACACAAATGCAATGTAATTTTTAAAAAACTTATCAACTCATTATGCATCATGTCTTAAACTATTTTACCATGGTTTAGCAAAAAAATGTAAACAAAAATGGATACATAACTATCCTTTTCTATTCTTCCTCTGTCTGCCTGTCTACCCGTCTCCTTATCTGTTTCTGATTTTACTGGTCTGTGTGTGTGTGTGTGTCTCTCTCTCTCTTCTCTCTCTCTCTCTCTCTCTCTCTCTCTCTCTCTCTCTCTCTCTCTCTCTCTCTCTCTCTCTCTCTCTCTCTCTCTCTCTCTCTCTCTCTCTCTCTCTCTCTCTCTCTCTCCCTTTCTCTCTCTCTCTCTCTCTCTCTCTCTCTCTCTCTCTCTCTCTCTCCTCTCTCTCTCTCTCCTCTCTCTCTCTCTCTCCCTCTCTCTCTCCCACTCTCTCTCTCTCTCTCTCTCTCTCTCTCTCTCTCTGTGTCTTTCTGTCCCTTTCTGTGTTTGTTTGCCTGCCTATGTCTCCTTCTCAGTCTACGTTTTGACTTTTTCTGCCAGTGTCTTGGTCAATCAGCCTGTCTTTCTGTCTGTCTCTCTCTATGTGACTCTGCCTATCTCCTCTGACTTAATGTCTGTTTGTCTGTCTGTTATTGAGGTCCCAAGATTATCAATGCAAGAACGTTGGGAAGCGGTAGGGATACTGCAGTCTGAAATAGCAGCCAGTGATGTTTCAATTTCAAGGCATGTCAACTGTCACCCATTTCACCACAGTGAGGTTAAAAAGGTGACTTTTGGAAGCGGTACCATTGATGACCGCTTTAGAACAGGACAACCAATTGTGACAACTGCTGCACAACATCGCCGAATATCGTTGTCCCATCTTTGAAATCGGCACCGAACGTCTGTGTCCACATCTGCTGAAACTCATGGAACACGGGTTGTTAATATGTTATGTTACTGTTCGTGCATCAACGCTACGCTATCGGCTTCGTCAAGCTTGGCTGAGAAATTGGCGATCTCTCATTGGACATGTGATACTAGGCACCACATTAACAATATGTCAATAGATTGGCATGGGATGTGAGAAATATTCGTCGTCGAAAGAGTGGAATTAGAATGGAGGTCTACTGTGTTCCCTGATGAAATATGTTTCAGTTTCAATGTCTTGTTTGCCGATAATATAAGCTTGGCGCTGTCCAATGGAGTGATAGGCAAATGATTGTGTCACATAACACATAGGTAGGTGTATGTAGGAGTAGGAGTAGGAATCGTTCATGTGTTGAGTAAATTTTCGTACAGCCACCGAACACCTCTTCATGTCTTCCTAGCAAATATGACGGTAAAAAGGAATAAAACTAAAACGGTAGTAGACCGATAACTATTGAAGAAAAATATAGAACATTTTAGTATAGTATAGTATAGTAATGAAAGGTCTTATACTTATAGAAAGAAAACGGGGCAGAACAGAGAAATGTTCGGGTGGCCCACCCTTCATCAGCAACTCAGAATAACTTACAGTTACAGACACTCAATAATGACTCATTGTCTCTTTGTTTTTCTGTGTTGCCAACAAACGGTGTGCCACCCGAAAATGTTTCTGTTCTGTCTGTTTTCTTTCTAATAGACCTTTCCTTTCATTACTGTTCTGTCTGTTTTCTTTCTACCTTTCCTTTCATACTGTTCTGTCTCATTTTTCCTAATAGACCTTTCCTTTCATTACTGTTCTGTCTGTTTTCTTTTAATAGACCTTTCCTTTCATTACTGTTTTCTGTTTTCTTTCTAATAGACCTTTCCTTTCATTACTGTTCTGTCTGTTTTCTTTCTAATAGACCTTTCCTTTCATTACTGTTCTGTCTGTTTTCTTTCTAATAGACCTTTCCTTTCATTACTGTTCTCTCCTGTTTTCTTTCTAATGCCTTTCCTTTCATTACTGTTCTCTCCTGTTTTCTTTCTAATAGACCTTTCCTTTCATTACTGTTCTTCCCGTTTTCTTTCTAATAGGCCTTTCATTACTGTTCTGTCCCGTTTTCTTTTAATGATCTTTCCTTTTATTACTGTTCTGTCCCGTTTTTCTTTCTAATAGGCCTTTCCTTTCACTGTCCTGTCCGTTTTCTTTTTCATTACTGTTTTCTTTCTGACCTTTCCTTTCATTACTGTTCTGTCTCGTTTTCTTTCTAATAGACCTTTCCTTTCATTACTGTTTTCTTTCTAATAGACCTTTCCTTTCATTACTGTTCTTCGTTTTCTTTCTAATAGACCTTTCCTTTCATTACTGTTCTGTCTCGTTTTCTTTCTGGCCTTTCCTTTCATTACTGTTCTGTCCGTTTTCTTTCTAATAGACCTTTCCTTTCATTACTGTTCTGTCTCGTTTTCTTTCTAATAGACCTTTCCTTTCATTACTGTTCTGTCTCGTTTTCTTTCTAATAGACCTTTTTTCATTACTGTTCTTTCGTTTACTTTCTATAGGCCTTTCCTTTCATTACTGTTCTTTCTTTTCTTTCTAATAGACGTTTTCTTTCTAATACCTTTCCTTTCATTACTGTTCTGTCCCGTTTTCTTTCTATAGTCCTTTCCTTTCTGTTCTGTCCGTTTCCTTTCATTACTGTTCTACTGTTCTGTCTTTTCTTTCTAATAGACCTTTCCTTTTCATTACTGTTCTTCTCGTTTTCTTTCTAATAGACCTTTCCTTTCATTACTGTTCTGTCCCGTTTTCTTTCTAATAGACCTTAGAATACTGTTCTGCCGTTTCCTTTCATTACTGTTCTGTCCCGTTTTCTTTCTAATAGACCTTTCCTTTCATTACTGTTCTGTCCCGTTTTCTTTCTAATAGACCTTTCCTTTCATTACTGTTCTGTCTCGTTTTCTTTCTAATAGGCCTTTCCTTTCATTACTGTTACTGTTTTCTTTCTAATAGACCTTTCCTTTCATTACTGTTTTGTCTCGTTTTCTTTCTAATAGGCATTTCCTTTCATTACTGTTCTGTCTCGTTTTGTTTCTAATAGAATAGGCCTTTCCTTTCATTACTGTTCTGCCTTTCTACTGTTTTCTTTCTAATAGACCTTTCCTTTCATTACTGTTCTATCCCGTTTTCTTTCTAATAGAATAGGCCTTTCCTTTCATTACTGTGCTGTCCCGTTTTCTTTCTAATATACCTTTCCTTTCATTACTGTTCTGTCCCGTTTTCTTTCTAATAGACCTTTCCTTTCATTACTGTTCTGTCCCGTTTTCTTTCTAATAGGCCTTTCCTTTCATTACTGTTCTGTCTCGTTTTCTTTCTAATAGGCCTTTCCTTTTATTACTGTTCTGTCCCGTTTTCTTTCTAATAGAATAGGCCTTTCCTTTCATTACTGTTCTGTCCCGTTTTCTTTCTAATAGAATAGGCCTTTCCTTTCATTACTGTTCTGTCCCGTTTTCTTTCTAATAGAATAGGCCTTTCCTTTCATTACTGTTCTGTCCCGTTTTCTTTCTAATAGACCTTTCCTTTCATTACTGTTCTGTCCCGTTTTCTTTCTTATAGGCCTTTCCTTTCATTACTGTTCTAAATATTACGCGTAAATGTGTGCGTGAAATAAGTACAGCGACAAATTGTTGTGCCCCCTTTATTGTTGTTGTTGCTGTTGTTGAGAACCGCAACGATCTGATAATTGTATAGTGTACAGCATGACAATGCAATGTCAAACGCTGCTAACAATAACATCCCGATGACTTTCTTTGCTCAGTAGTCAGCGGCCGTTTCGTGTTATGGACTGACCGGCTAACTCACCTGACATGAGCTCTATACTACTATACCCTATAGAGCACGAATTGGTTTAACTCGGCCGAACGGCACACCAGCATGACATCAATAATGTGCCGGGATAACCCTAACAGCACACCAGCATGCCAGCCATCCGGGATAACCTAACAGCACACCAACATGTCATCAATAATGTCCGGATAACCCTAACAGCACACCAACATGCCAGCCATCAATAATGTGCCGGGATAACCCTAACAGCACACCAACATGCCAGCCATCAATAATGTGCCACCCTAACAACACCAACAGCCATCAATAACGGGATAACCCTAACAGCACACCAACATGCCAGCCATCAATAATGTGCCGGGATTTGCCAGCCATCAATAATGTGCCGGGATAACCCTAACAGCACACCAACATGCCAGCCATCAATAATCGGGATAGCCTAACAGCACACCAACATGCCAGCAATCAATAATGTGCCGGGATAACCCTAACAGCACACCAACATGCCAGCCATCCACACCAGCATGCCAGCCATCAATAATGTGCCGGGATAGCCCTAACAGCACACCAACATGCCAGCCATCAATAATGTGCTGGGATAGCCCTAACAGCACACCAACATGCCAGCCATCAATAATGTGCCGGGATAGCCCTAACAGCAACATGCCAGCCATCAATAATGTGCCGGGATAGCCCTAACAGCACACCAACAATAACGGCACACCAACATGTCATCAATAATGTGCCGGGATAACCCTAACAGCACACCAACATGCCAGCCATCAATAATGTGCCGGGATAACCCTAACAGCCAGCCATCAATAATGTGGTGCAACATTTACCACTACCACAGACATTCTTCCAGGGACTCCACAACGTGTATCGACTATTAAGGAAGATTCACTTCATACCTAACAGACAATGCTTGAAACCTCACATCAATAATGTGAACTGTTGAGTGTCATATTTTCTTGATACCCCTGCCAGCCATCAATAACTAACTAACCCATGCCGAAAATTCTTAAAAAAGCTTAGAGTAGAACATTCTTATCAGCACACCAACAAGTAATGTAGATAAACTATTAGCCATCGATAAATTGGTTTTTGGCCATGGTTTTATGCCAGCCATTTTTTACTCATCAATAACGGGATAACTTTAAGGCACACCAACATGCCAGCCATCAATAATGTGCCGGGATAGTGAGCCGCCATTTTAATGATTGTTAGCCATATGCCGGGATAGGCACACCAAGCTAGCCATCAATAATGTGCCGGGATATATAGATATCAATAAGACAGATAGCTAAATAAATGCCAGATCAATAATGTGCCGGGATAACCCTAGATAAATAAATAAATAGATAATGCCAGCCATCAATAATTGATCGATAATAGATATCTGCCGGGATAGAAAGACATTTAATCAGTATATTTTTTGCCAGGTAATAAGTTGAAACATCAATTTTCACTTTAACGTTTGGTTGGACTCTACAAAATATACAAATAATTTAATGACTCTTTATACAAAATAATGACAGGTGCATTTAATTATAATTTAATGGGTATAATAAATAACTATATGGTTGTGTTTATATAGAACTGAGTAATATCAAAGATACTAGAACAATAATTATTTATTGTTTTAATATCTTTAGTAGTATTATGTTCGAAAGGAAGCAAAAGCTAAACTTGACAATCTTGGAATATATTTGTAATATAATTTTGACCGTGTTGATCGATACAACAACTTAATGAGTTTTGTCTACACTTTTCTTTTTTAATATTATCATTTTTTGTTTTAAGTATCATCTTGTATTGAGTATAATATAAACACAACATACCCGTTAACTGTTTGTAGAAAAAATTACAAAGTGCCAACTTCTCAGCTCAGCACAGAAAAAAACATTTCATGAGATTACTCAAGTTGCAGTGAAGCAATGTGAGGTAAATTTGTCCCACAGTATGAGTGAGAGACTTTCATCACATCGACATTTAACCAGAAGAAAAAAAAAAGAAACCGTATAACTGATATTTTGTACAGTAATACTATACTATACACATATAATGTATTGGCTTTCTTCTTCTCAATGATGCATTGTGAAGTCAAACAATTTTATTGTTATCTGTAACAATAAATACTGCAGTGTTAGTACAATAGGCCGATATTTCATCAAGAAGGAACAGTCACAAATTCAAACTGTAACTATAACAACAACAGTGTCAATAGCGAGGCTTAACAGGACAACAATACGTTCAGGCTGTGCATCATCCTAGACATAACTAAATCTATGTGAGAGTATTAGAAAGACAAACAGTGAGGCAAGGAGCATGTCAAAAGTATAGGAAATGACATTAGATAATATGAAAGCCCCATATAGGAACAAAGAGGGGACAAATACAAGGAATAGACAGAATAAATCTTAGCCAACATAGGGATTGAACCCACGACCTCTGCGTCGGCACCCATCGCCTCGCCAACTTCTAATTTTTTTTTTTTGGGGAACCCGGGCGCTTCCTTTTCATGGCGAAGCGATGGGTGCCGACGCAGAGGCGCGGGGTTAATCCCCATGGTGGCCAAGATCTGATCTGTCTATTCCTTGTATTTTTTCTCGTCTTTGTTCATATGGAACTTTACTATTATTAATGTCATTTCTTTCACATGAGATTAGTATAGTAGTATTGTTGTATCGATAGTATGAGATGTACGAACAATCTCACTCTCATTCTCATTGTTATTTATTCTTTATTACTGAAAAGGTGTGCGTGGCCTGAAAATGTCTCTGTCTTGTCTTGGTCCCTTTTGGCCTTGCTGTTACGTTTGGATATTTAACTGTTCTTCCTGGTAACTTTATTAGTCAAGCTAGTCTACCTTCTGTGTTTATCATTAATGTGCTAAATCTGAAAGCATTTTAAACGCCATTTAACAAATTATTTTTTATTTACAATAATATTATTCAGTAAAGGTTTGTCATTGTTTTTTTTTTTTTGGAGCCCTTTGCATCCCCTGTGCATGTTACAGAATCTCTGCAGGCATTATTTTTCCGACAAATGTTATAAATACTCAATAATGATCTTTGAATGACTAATGCATGCACAGCTCAAGAT
>JAXRKP010000802.1:130083-152583 GCA_037039925.1 Doris montereyensis | reverse complement strand
CATAAGCTTTCATATCGTTCTCAAGCAGCAAGTTCCTGTTGATAGGCTCTTCAGGCGAAATGGTTCGAATTTGACATTGGCTGGGAGAGATCACTCTCTCGTCCTGTTTACGATTATAGATTCGTGTTTTCTCCTGAATTTTTCCTTGGGAGTCTTGATCCACCCAAGCCCATGACGTCTCGACTTGCTTTTCCATATTATACTCAATGGGCGGCGTGACAATTGGTGATACTCGATTACCAGAACCGATCCTGTTTTTGCGAACATGAATAGCACTGTCGGTGCTCGTAGATCGAATACTGCTCAGCTGTGAAGACGGTGACGGGGATGTCTGCAGTGGTGTAGGCGACGGATTTACCGGTTGATGAACGATTGACGATCGACGTTTTCGAACGGCAGAGTTTCCGTTGTCTTTCACGCTGTCCTGTAGGGTCTGTATGGGCGTTTCCGTTGATTTTCGAATGTCATCCAGTCTGTTGTCAATCTCTTTCGAGTTTGCTCGGCCCATGCTGCGTTTAAGAAACCTACTTGCCTGGACGATTAGTAAGATAAGCAACGCCAGGACTGCGGAGAACGACAAAGGAAATAAGACATTCACGCCTAAAAAGACGATCGCCATTTGTTCTCCAAGTAGTAAAGTCACCTCATTGTCAGCTGGAAATAGAATAAGACAAATAAATCACCCCATTATGAGCTGAAAAAATAAGATGAGTAATAAAGTCACCCCATTATAAGCTGAAAGAATTAGATGAATAATAAAGTCACTCCATTATAAGCTGAAAAAAGAAAAGCAAAGTTTCCCCGTTATGAGCTAAGAAAATAAGACGAATAAATAATTCATCCCTTATAATATTATATGTTGAAAAATGAGATGAATAACAAAGTCACCCCGTTACATTAATAATAAGCTGAAAAAAAAAGATAAATAACGAAGTCACCCGATTATAAGTTGATAAACATAAGATGAATAACAAAGTCACCCCATTATAAGCTGAAAAACATAAGATGAATAATAATGTCACCCCATTATAAGCTGAAAAACATAGAAAAATGACAAAATCACCCTGTTTTAAGCTGAAAAAGGTGAATAACAAAGTCACCCCATTATATGCTGAAAAAAATACGATGAATAACAGTCATCTCATTACATGTTGAGAAAATAAGATGAACAACAAAATCACTCCATTGTAAGCTGAAAAAAAAGACAAATAACAAAGTCATCCCATTATAAGTTGAAAAATAAGATAAATAACAGGATCACCCTATTATCAGCTCAGAAAAAGAAACTGAAGGATAAAGTTATCTTTGCGACAGTTGAAATATAAAGAGGAACAACAAGGTCACCTATGTGTCAACTGAAAAGTAAGATTAAAAAATAAAACGAAATTAGAGTAATGGGATGGGTGTATGTGCAGGCTAAATCGTAACATCCGGATAATTTAAAAACTTTTTATTGTTTCCAGTTTCCAGAAGACGTCTGGTCCCTCTCGATCAAACTTCAGTCACATCCAGGTTGCTCAACTCAGACTCGCTCTGAGAAAGCCATCGGGTTTTCCTTGACAACCCTGCGATTGATCTGCAAGAGCTTTAACAAGAGTGCATGACTCAGGGCCCTTTTTTAACGTCACAAGGTGGGAAAATAAGGGAATTAGAAACCTGATAGGAAGTGACCACGTGATTGTGATTTAGGGACGGAGATTAATAATAATTCTTGAAGAGGTTATAACTATAGACATCAACGTCAATGATGTTCCATACACATTATAATATTAGCCTGAGTGGTCCAAGATGCTTTAGATGCACATGTATGTATTTGTACAAGTATATTTGGCAACGTTAACATTTCTAGGCGCTTGCATATGAAGATCAAGGTTTCCAGTTAGCCATCTCATCTCTCTACCCGTGTGTGTGTGTGTGTGTGTGTGTGTGTGTGTGTGTGTGTGTAATTCCCTCTGCTTTCATCACTTGACTCAGGTGTGAATGAGTACCCAGCTATAGGTAGAGAAAGATCTTGTCAAAGTGTTAGTAGGAAACGTCTAACAAGCTGGTGTACCGCATGCTTCCCAGGGAGTTGAGAAGGACTTTGAATTGAATGACCTGCTCATGCTGGGGGATAAATGATGTATAGTCGGTGAGCCTGTACGTGTGCGGGTATAGGGACTATAAATCCATCTTTATCTTTACGTGTCTGTGTGTGGAATTTTGCACCATCCCATGATCACCACAAACATAGTATTTATTATGTCTTGAAGTAGAGAGAATATTTATTAGCACAGAGTGTTTACTAGCACATAAAGCGTAAGTCTATGTACTTATATGTACTTGTATTTTGAAGTAGAGGCGCTATTTACTAGCACATAAAGCGTAAGTCTATGTACTTATATGTACTTGTATTTTGAAGTAGAGGCGCTATTTACTAGCACATAAAGCGTAAGTCTATGTACTTATATGTACATGTATTTTGAAGTAGAGGCGCTATTTATTAGCACATAAATATTAAGTGGAAATCTTTTATACATTTAGTCAGTGGTGAGATGGTTAGTGTGGATGACCTTTGTCACCGCGATAAGAAGTGTCGCCAGAGCAAAATGTAAAGGTCCTATCTAAACCCAGATCTTATCTCTTACACCAGACTTAAATGACCAAAGAAAATAACCACCAACCCCGTACCCCCACAAAAAAATCAATCTGGAATACAAAATCAAAAATAATATTAAAAATACAACAGAGTATGACTACATCGTCGCTAAAACTCACCCATTTCTACTTTGCTTCTCAGGGCATTGTTACCTTCCTTTAACCGTACTCTCACTCTCAGATTCGATGAAACTCTCCACTACATTGAAATCGTCAATGCGTATTTTAGGGGTTTGTGGTTCCCGTAAACTGGGAAGGCCTACACTACCTCTTGTTTGACAATGCAAAGACGCAGGCGTGTGCGTATGAAGTGAATATAACATGAACGTTGATATTTGCCAAGTACCGCGAAATTACAGTTACAGTAAACCTGTTGTTAAATGGATGTACACTTGTTAAGCTATCTTTATTTTCAAGCATGTACTTGGCGTAGTACTAAAATGTAAATAAAAATGTATCTTCTTTACTCATAAGAACCTCCCTCCCCCTTTCCACTCCCATCTCCATGACGAAGAGGCATTATATTTGAAACACTAACCTTGGTAAATATTTCGAATCGCGGGGTAGCAACACAACTACCGTAACTCACTTTTTGCACATTTTACAGGAGGAAGAAAAAAGCTGATTCATTGAGTGACTATTAACATAAAACACCCAAAACTTTGGTTATATATTGCAAATTATACCATTTAACTGATGGTTGATGTTGTTTTACGTTTCTATAGATACATTTTGAGATAATTGAAGTTACAATAGTTGGCACTTCTAAAATGGACTGCCAAGGATCGTAACTCACACTTACCACAGTTGCGCAGCCAATATAGTCTGCAACTGCAGTGGCAAAACATTTTGATTTAAAGATACGATACATGAGCAGCCGTATTAACAGGAGTGTTGTTATAATAGTTGAATGTTTTCCCAAGACATACATTTTTTTGCCAAACAAATCTTATTTTGGAGCAAAGAAAGAAAATACTATTGTGAAAATAATGTATTTCATGGAGTAGTATTAATAGCTCATTGCATGGACTTCCAAAAATGTCAACATCCAAATTACTTAAAAGTTAAAATCAAGACAAAGTTTCTGCTTAAACATTGCTTCCAGATCATGTTTCCTTGTGCTTTATGTCAGTACCTGAGTGTCTAGAAGTGGGGAGTGGGGGTGAGGGGGGTGGCTATTTGATCTAAATGCTTTCTCTTAAGGAGAAACGCCATCCAGAGGTGCATCATCTACGTATATTGAAGATACTCATCTGCTCCCAAGTGGAGTTAGAGTCGTGGGTTAATAAAGTTTAAATATTCACGTTTCAAACCCAAGTAAAGTACAGACAGAGGGAAGATCTCGGGGTTATCCCATCCCTGGTATATATGTAACTCCATCCACATAAGGATTTTATTTCATGGGATTGAATTGCCCCGTTTTTGCTAATAACATCAATTTAAGGGACGGAATTAGCCCACCTCGACCCGAGCCATGACGCTACAGTGAAATGTAATCACAATAATACAAGACGCCATTCGCCATACCTCATTTATTTTGAGCAGTTCTTTCCTTGTGTCATTCCTCGTGTAATTTCCATCTATCTGGGAGAATGAGTCAATGAAATAACTGCTTCCTTTTAGCCTCAATGGCATGTGCTCTCGGTTCATATCGTCTTCCTAGTTCTTTTCCTACAGCATTGGCATCGACCACCTCGCGTAGAGCTATTTGTACCATTTGTTTTTGACAAAGTCAAGTTTAGTTCAAGAGTTCATGACTGTTCATTGTCTTTTGCTTCTTTTCTTTGCAGCCAACAACTTTTAACAGAAAGTCCCGTTCCCGTTGACATCTAAGGTCTTCAAGTTCCCAAAACCCATAGAATTTCTCCAGGCGTTCTTTCCTTGTAAACTTCTGTTAACAGTTGAGTCGACAATGTCCACAACCACACTTCATACTTTTCGTCTCTTTTCATACGTCTTTCCTTGTCTGATATACAATACCAGTAGCCTTGTTCTTCTTTGAAGCATTTCTCTTTCAGTGAGTGGTTTCATTTATTTTCCTTTCCACTCCAAAAAAAAATAATCTATTTGCCTGTACACGTTGTTTCGTGGTCAGTTTGGACGTTTTGAATATATGCCTCGATGGATGACGCCATTGATGGATTATCAATTAATCCTGATTTAAGAACTGGAATTGAAGAAGTGTCGGTGATCAGGGAAAGGGGATCGATGCCCTGTTCGGACGTTATTAGCTTGGCTAATGGCAGACATGCTTCTGAATCCAACGAATCTTCACTTTGAGCGATATCTTTCAATTGCCTGTGAGCTTTCGAATCAGACGAATCAATACCATCTTCCCTAATTCAAACCCCGAGATAGAGCTTGGTTCAGAGTGAGTACTCAGTCTAGGAACCGGGGATGTAGGACTCGCTGGGGCATCAACCAAAGGAGAAATGCAGGCAGTCTGTCGATTTTCCATATAGAAAACATCACCATGTGACCTGTTCAAACGATGTAGAATTAAAGTGCGCTCAGGGGGAAAATCTTAAGATGAAAATCAGATCTGTTATGGCACTTAGCAGCAGCCTTATACAATACTTTTAAAAGTCTGTGACTCGGAATTACAACAAATGTTGTCTGCGCATCGGGCACAAGAGAATGCTAGATTGAAGAGATGATCTCATTTGTAATGATAAGTGAGTGGTATGATTAAATTATTACATTTCTGCACAAGCAGATGTGAAGCTAAGCTTTAATCAACAGGTTTACCCTCCAGAAACGTTATCTTCCGTAGTAAACCATCTGAAGTCCCAGAACACATTAGACTCAAATGGGGCCAACCTTATCGAAAAGGAAGAAGATATTGGCAAGCCAATGACTTGGCTCCGGTGGGTTGAGGCATCTTTAAAGCTGCACATTATTTTAAAGCGTTGCATAACTTTACTTAGCATTGCATTTCTTACTATATCTTTAAAAATATTGTAACATAAATAACAGTCTAAGGAAATGTATACTCTGAGTCCATTTTAGGAATTTTGCTTTCTTACTGGCTGACAACAGCGCGAATGAAAAAGACTAACATTCACACGTAGACGAAAAGTGAAAAGTGTACTCCCAGCTCAACAGCAAAAATGAGTTCCATTTAATGCTCTTATTTTGGACTTAGCATCTCTTTAAGAAAGCAATATCATTTACAATACTGTCGAAATAATATTAATGCGTTACGCAATTCAAAGTTCTATTGGACAGGAGAAAACGCCCAAACAAGCGGTCAACTACTCTCTGGCCAGCGTTGCCCATCCTCACGTTTGGCCGACATGAAAGGACCGCCATAAGCAATACTGACCAGAGGGACTAGTGTTTTCCAATTCGTTAAAGAAAAATGCACAACTTTCGTAATTGCTTATAAACTCAATTAGCTTTGCTCTCGTTTGGACCTTATGTTGGCAACTCAAGTGTTGTTAGTAGAAAAAGATACAATATTTTGCCTTCTGTCATTTAGCAATTTTCATAAACTTGACTCAAGTATTGTAACTCCGTGATACTATAGTTGAGCAGCCATTTACTCTACACTTTTAGAATAAAAATAGTATGGAATTGTTTAATTAACTAGCTTTTATATTACTACGGTGCCCTGAGCATTTTGGAGGTGATGGGTTACCTCCCCTGGTCACTTTCAAGGGAAAAAAACGTGGTTTTCGCCAAAAGGCGAGTTGAGATAGTTGAGTTGCGTTACCGCTGTCAATTCGAACACATATATTTTCTTTAGCTGCCTTTGCTTTTTTTAATGTTCTTGTGTTTGATGTTCGTTTGTTTTCTTTAGGCAATTTTCAAAGAATTTCAATATTTTTTGGACTTAGCTAATGAGTATGATATATATAATCAGAATTTACCTATTATATATATATATATATATATATATATATATATATATATATATATATATATATATATATATATATATATATATATATATATATATATATATATATATATATATATATATATATATATATATATATATATATATATATATATATATAAAGACTTGACACGAAGAAAGCCGGGCGTTCCTCGACATAAATACCTGTAGAACATGGACTAATGATATGCCGAATTTCCCAATGACAATGATAGCAATATGATTATTATGTTTAATTTCAAATTTTCAGTTGGAGCAGTAAGAATAGTACAATCAGAAGTAGGCCTATTGAAACGCGGTAATGAAAAAATACAGGTTTTACGGTAACAACATGATGTGATAATGGAAATAAATCTATTCTTTCTTTCCTATTTTTACCACCAACTCCAAAAGGGGAGAGTAAAAGAAATGTTACTGTATTATTATGCTGTCGGCTGCCCCAAACCGTCCTCCAGTTTTGCTTTCCTTCCCCGCACTCACTGGCCGATATCCTTTACAGAAATGGACAGCTAGAAGCAGAACCGGAAATGACTGCAAAGCAAACACGGCGTTCATTTCCCGTCCTGATTCGGTGTTTTAACTTGACTCTAAGCCTGTTTCCGTTTTGGGATCTGGCTTTGTTTCTATTTCTAAGGAAAAGAAAAGGCAACAACAGATCGAAGGAGAAGGAACACGAGAGTGGGAAGGGACATAGAGAGTGGTAGTAGTCGAATATTGTTGGAATTGAGATCTGTACAAAACTATTTCCTTCTCTGCGAATAGTAACAGTACGGTACGTATAATACAAAAGTTCATAAAAAAACCCCACTAACCCCCCCCCCCCCAACAAAACAACAACAAACAAACAAACAAATACAAAAAACAAATGAGGGCACCACTTTCTTTCCTCTTTATAGTAAATGACTTACTCAATTCTTGAATATGATGGTCAGCGTGCATAGTTTTGAAATTTAACAACAGACTGTTCATCTACTTAAGGAGGAAAGAAAATTAGATGCATGAGAATGAGCCCTCTGCCTTGCCTCCAAAGAAAACGAAACAAAAATAGTATCCCCTTCCCCCCCCCGCTCCCCTCCCCCGCCGCCTAAAAGAAAAAGAAAGGAAAAACAATAACAAAGCTAACTTTCAAAAGCGGATGCTATAAAATGCTGTACAAAAACAGCATGTTATCCCATGTATTGTTGTCATTCTGCTTTCTGTAGATTGTATTATCTGTGATATTGTTATAAGGAAACTCTACAAGCAAATTCTTTGATTTACCTTTGAAGGATGACTATACCATTTTATAAAAGATATCGATTATGTTTATTAGCTCATGTATTACATGAAATATATTTCCTTCATCATCTTCCTCATAGAAAAATCAAATTATTCGAAGCGCTGCGTAGAAATCCATGCCGAAACGTTTAATATAAATCATTGATTTGGTCTAGGGATTTGAGATTATGGGCTGGTGGATTTCAATCCTATTTTCAATCAGTTTTATCGTGTGCCCAACACTTTATTGTTTATTATACTATTTTCCCCACTCTACCCAGGTACCGATGTGTACCCACGATAACTGAAAGATTCGTACGTACAAACCCAGGTGCTACTGTGTTCCAGTGATAACTGAAAGATTTGTACGTAAAAACCCAGGTGCTACTGTGTTCCAGTGATAACTGAAAGATTTGTACCTAAAAACCCAGGTGCTACTGTGTTCCAGTGATAACTGAAAGATTTGTACCTAAAAACCCAGGTGCTACTGTGTTCCAGGAATAACTGAAAGATTTGTACGTAAAAATCCATGTGTTACTATAAAAAATAATATTTCAGTGGCAACTGAAAGATTTGTACGTAAATACCCAAATGCCAATGTATTCCAGCGATGACTGAAAGATTTGTACATAAAATCCCAGGTGCCAATGTGTACAAGTGACAACTGAAAGATTTGTACGTAAAAAAACAGGTGCCAATGTGTTCCAGCGATAACTGAAAACTTTGTAAGTAAAAACCCAGATGCGGATGTGTTCAATCGATAACTGGAAGATTTGTAGGTAAAGTCCCAGGTGCTACTGTGTTTCAACTATAACTGAAAGATACGTACGTAAAGTCCCACGTGCTACTGTGTTCCAGCTATAACTGAAAAATGTGTACGTAAAACCCCAGGTGCTACTGTGTTCCAGCTACAACTGAAAGACTGGTACGTAAAGCCCCATGTACCGATGTGTTCCAGCTACAACTGAACATGCCGTACGTAAAGCCCCATGTACCGATGTGTTCCAGCTATAACTGAACATGCCGTACGTAAAGCCCCATGTACCGATGTGTTCCAGCTACAACTGAACATGCCGTACGTAAAGCCCCATGTACCGATGTGTTCCAGCTACAACTGAACATGCCGTACATTAAAGCCTCATGTGCTACTGTGTTCCAGCTATAACTGAACACGCCGTACGTAAAGCCCCATGTACCGATGTGTTCCAGCTATAACTGAACATGCCGTACATTAAAGCCTCATGTGCTACTGTGTTCCAGCTATAACTGAACATGCCGTACGTAAAGCCCCATGTACCGATGTGTTCCAGCTACAACTGAACATGCCGTACGTAAAGCCCCATGTACCGATGTGTTCCAGCTATAACTGAACATGCCGTACATTAAAGCCTCATGTGCTACTGTGTTCCAGCTACAACTGAACATGCCGTACGTAAAGCCCCATGTACAGATGTGTTCCAGCTACAACTGAACATGCCGTACATTAAAGCCTCATGTGCTACTGTGTTCCAGCTATAACTGAACATGCCGTACATTAAAGCCTCATGTGCTACTGTGTTCCAGCTATAACTGAACATGCCGTGTACCGATTAAAGCCTCATGTGCTACTGTGTTCCAGCTACAACTGAACATGCCGTACATTAAAGCCTCATGTGCTACTGTGTTCCAGCTATAACTGAACATGCCGTACATTAAAGCCCCATGTACCGATGTGTTCCAGCTATAGCTGAACATGCCGTACATTAAAGCCTCATGTGCTACTGTGTTTCAGCTACAACTGAACATGCCGTACGTAAAGCCCCATGTACCGATGTGTTCCAGCTATAACTGAACATGCCGTACATTAAAGCCTCATGTGCTACTGTGTTCAGCTATAACTGAACATGCCGTATATAAGCCTCAGGTGCTACTGTGTTCCAGCTATAACTGAACATGCCGTACATTAAAGCCTCAGGTGCTACTGTGTTCCAGCTATAACTGAACATGCCGTACATTAAAGCCTCATGTGCTACTGTGTTCCAGCTATAACTGAACATGCCGTACATAAAGCCTCAGGTGCTACTGTGTTCCAGCTATAACTGAACACGCCGTACATTAAAGCCTCAGGTGCTACTGTGTTCCAGCTATAACTGAACATGCCGTACATTAAAGCCTCATGTGCTACTATGTTCCAGCTATAACTGAACATGCCGTACATTAAAGCCTCAGGTGCTACTGTGTTCCAGCTATAACTGAACATGCCGTACATTAAAGCCTCATGTGCTACTGTGTTCCAGCTATAACTGAACATGCCGTACATAAAGCCTCAGGTGCTACTGTGTTCCAGCTATAACTGAACATGCCGTACATAAAGCCTCAGGTGCTACTATGTTCCAGCTATAACTGAACATGCCGTACATAAACCTCAGGTGCTATTGTGTTCCAGCTATAACTGAAAGATCCGTACGTAAAGGTGCCAATGTGCACCAGTTATATATGGAAGATTTGTGTGTAAATCCGATGTATTCCAGCAATAACTGAAAGATTCGTACGTAAAAACCCAGATACCGATGTGTTCCAGCTATGACTAGAAAATTTGTACATAAAGCCCCAGTTACCGATGTGTTACAGCTATAAATGGAAGATCTTTACGTAAAGCTCCAGTTACCGATGTGTTCCAGCTACTGGAAGATGTGTACGTCCTGCCTCAATTATCAATGTGTTCTAGCTATAACTGGAATATTTGTACACACAGCCCCAGTTACCGATGTGTTCCAGA
The DNA here is from genome assembly GCA_037039925.1 of Doris montereyensis. Classification (NCBI taxonomy): domain Eukaryota; kingdom Metazoa; phylum Mollusca; class Gastropoda; order Nudibranchia; family Dorididae; genus Doris; species Doris montereyensis. Next base: position 142,030 of record JAXRKP010000802.1, on the reverse strand, counting down.
TATCAATGAAAGATTATACGTAAAGCGATTTGTATGTAAAGCCCCAGTTATCGGTGTGTTCCAGCTATAACTCGAAGATTCGTTCACAAAACCCCAGTTACCGATCTGTTCCAGAAATAACTGAAAGATTTTTACGTACCAGCTATTACTGCTAGATTCGTAGGTACGATCTCAGGTGTCAATGTGTACGAGCTATAACTGGCAGATTAGTACGTAAAGCCTCATGTATCAATGTGTACCAGCTATAACTGGAAGATTAGTACATAAAGCCCCAAGTGCCAATGTGTACCAGCTATAACTGGAAGATTAGTACGTAAAGCCTCGTGTATCAATGTGTACCAGCTATAACTGGAAGATTCGTACATAAAGCCCCAAGTGCCAATGTGTACCAGCTATAACTGGAAGATTCGTACATAAAGCCCCAAGTGCCAATGTGTACCAGCTATAACTGGAAGATTCGTACATAAAGCCCCAAGTGCCAATGTGTACCAGCTATAACTGGAAGATTCGTACATAAAGCCCCAAGTGCCAATGTGTACCAGCTATAACTGGAAGATTCGTACATAAAGCTCCAGGTACCAATGTGTTTCAGCTATTACTGGAAGATTCGTACATGAATCCCCAAGTGCCAATGTGTACCAGCTATTACTGGAAGATTCGTACATAAAGCCCCAAGTGCCAATGTGTACCAGCTATAACTTGAAAATTCGTACATAACGCTTCATTTGCCAATGTGTTTCAGCTATTACTGGAAGATTCGTACATGAATCCTCAAGTGCCAATGTGTACCAGCTATTACTGGAAGATTCGTCCATAAAGCCGCAAGTGCCAATGTGTACCAGCTCTAACGTGAAGATTCGTACATAACGCTTCAGGTACCGATGTGTTCCAGCTATAACTTGAAGATTCGTACATAATGCTTCAGGTACTGATGTGTTCCAGCTATTACTGGAAGATTCGTACGTAAAGCCCCAAGTGCCAATGTGTATCAGCTATAACTGGAAGATTCGTACATGAAGCCCCAAGTGCCAATGTGTACCAGCTATAACTGGAAGATTCGTACATGAAGCCCCAAGTGCCAATGTGTACCAGCTATAACTGGAAGATTCGCACATGAAGCCCCAAGTGCCAATGTGTACCAGCTATAACTGGAAGATTCGTACATGAAGCCCCAAGTGCCAATGTGTACCAGCTATAACTGGAAGATTCGTACATAACGCTTCAGGTACTGATGTGTTCCAGCTATTACTTGAAGATTCGTACATAAAGCCCCAAGTGCCAATGTGTACCAGCTATAACTGGAAGATTCGTACATGAAGCCCCAAGTGCCAATGTGTACCAGCTATTACTGGAAAATTCATACGTGAAGCCCCAGATGCCAATGTGTACCAGCTATAACTTGAAGATTCGTACATAACGGTTCAGGTACCGATGTGTTCCAGCTATTACTGGAAGATTCGTACGTAAAGCCCCAGGTGCTAATATGTTCCACATATAACTGGAAAATTCATACGTAAAGCCGATGTGTACCAGCTATTACTGCAAGATTTGTAGGTAAAATCTCAGGTGCCAATGCGTTCCAAGTTCCAGTTAAAACTGGAAGATTCGTACATAAAGCGCGAGGTGCCAATGTTTCGAGATATGACTGAATAATTCAAACGTAAAGCCCCAGGTGCCAATATGTACCAGCTATAACTGGAAGATTTGTACGTAAAGCCCCAGGTGTCAATATGTACCAGCTATAACTAGAAGATTTGTACGTAAAGCCCCAGGTGTCAATATGTACCAGCTATAACTAGAAGATTTGTACGTAAAGCCCCAGGTGTCAATGTGTACCAGCTATAACTAGAAGATTTGTACGTAAAGCCCCAGGTGTCAATGTGTACCAGCTATAACTAGAAGATTTGTACGTAAAGCCCCAGGTGTCAATGTGTACCAGCTATAACTAGAAGATTTGTACGTAAAGCCCCAGGTGTCAATGTGTACCAGCTATAACCGTAAAGCCCCAGGTGTCAATGTGTACCAGCTATAACTAGAAGATTTGTACGTAAAGCCCCAGGTGTCAATGTATACCAGCTATAACTAGAAGATGCAAACGTAAAGCCCCAGGTCCGAATATGTACCAGTTATAACCGTAAGATTAATTTATAAAGCCCCAGGTGCCATTGTGTTCCAGCTATTACTGGCAGATTCGTACACAACGCTTCAGGTGCCAATGTGTTCCAGATATTACTAGAAGATTTGTACATAAATCCCCAGGTGCCAATGTGTTCCATCCATTACTCGAAGATTCGTAAGTAAATCCCCAAGTGTTAATGTGTTCCAGCTATAACTAGAAGATTTGTACATAAACGTGCCCATGTGTTGCAACTATGATTGAAAGATTTTCATAACGTTTCATGCCCATGTGTTCCAACCAAGGTGCCCTATGATTGGAAAGATTTGTACATAACGTTTCAGGTGCCCATGTGTTCCAACTATGACTGAAAGATTTGTACATAACGTTTCAGGTGCACATGTGTTTCAACCATGACTGGAAGATTCATAGGTAAAGTTCCAGGTGCCAATATATACCAATTATAACTGGAGAATTCATAGGTCAAGTCCCATGTGCCAATAATTACATTTATAACTGGAAGATTTGGATGTATAACCTCAGAAAACTTGAAATCACAATATAACTGAAACAAAGATAAGATATAAGCAAACAAACAATGTTTATATTTGGTACGAAATTTTTTATTTAATTGCAAACAAGCATGTTTACAAACCAAAAGTCCTGAAAATGAAAGTACATTGTTTTTGAAACTGAAGGATGAAGTAATAAACTGTGTAGATAATGATAAAACTTGTCTGATGATAATGAACACATTTTATATATTGATATCGGGTATTTCAGAAAAGTTCATATATCATTCATTAATAAGTTACTAGTTATATTAACATATAATAATAGGACATGTGCTAATGAATGATGAAAAATTTAATTCTCAAATAACCCTGAATGAATTGAATGTTTTCGTGCTATTGATACAGACAAAGGGCTGCATTTCAGTAAATGCAACAGTTACACTACTGTATGATAGTGTATGCAAAAGAAGAAAAAAACAACAACACACATACACCCAAAGTAAATAATTTACTGGGTGAAATTTAATATCACAGATACAAATTTGCAGGTGTCTGTAAGTAATACCCATTCTGAGGGTGGAGAAAAATGCTGTGTCGTAGATTATGAGCATAATATTAATATTAATAATAATACAAATGAGTTTCTACAAAGTCGTCATCAAAACTGTCCTGCTTTAGAGTGACTGAATTATATATATATATATATATATATATATATATATATATATATATATATATATATATATATATATATATTTAACTGGGTGATATAGAACATAGATTCACAACTGCACCGGAACAAATTTTACTAAACACGACAGACATTTTCACTTCTATGACGACACTACAATCTCTGGGTAAAAACGCCACCATTTCCAGAAAGTGACATATGAAAATTAAACGTCTTTTGTTTGTTTGTTTGTTTAATTGAAACTTACCCAGTCCAGCATATCTGGTGATCTCAGGGTGAATTAAGAGAAAACAGCAACATGAAAGAGAAGTTAAAGTGAAAGAGTGAAAGGAAAGAAGTAGAACCTACCAGCAAGACCCGCAAAAATTAAATGTCAAACAAAACCGAAAAAAAATGTATGCCCGCAGAGGCATTTTGCTATGTACATTGAGTTGACTTCTTCAATCTCTGTAAGTATGTATATGTACATGTCGTTAAGTGTCCACAAGGCTTTGACTTTTGAGTTGACATGGAGCTGGCTCTTACTCCAGTTTCTGTAGCATTAAGGACACATTTTGGTATGTCTGATTGGAGTTTAACCTGTCTACCATGATATATTAAGAAGAGGAATTTAAGATGGAAGATAAGTGAAAGAGTAAAAAGAGTGAAAGAAAAAGAGAACCTACCAGTAGCATTGCCAACCACCCACTAAAGGCAACAGGTGAGACAAGATCAAATCTTCAACTTCACAAGCTTTACATCCAACCTGGAGCTGGTAGCCATTCACATTACGGTGAGAAGATGAGTAAAATAAAGTTCCTTCAAGGCCATTATGGCCTATACAACCGGGGTGTATCCTGATTTCTATAGTGTGGAGCGGAGCAGGTGAAAATAACCACCTCATTGACTGGATGCTAGTCCGACACAGGTTTTACTCAAACCTAGTGCTTGTACCGATATGCACCTGATTTCAGTATGGAAAATGTGTATTGTGTGTCATTCCCAAAGAACACAATGTCAGAATTAGCTTGCTAGCATTCAAACCCGTGACATAATGATCCCAAGTCCGGCAACCTAACCACTCGGCCACCGATGCGACACCCCAAGGTGAAGTGAGAATAAAATAGTCAGAAGTCTTTCCCAAAGACAAAATGGCAGATCGAGGTAGGCTAGGATTAAAACCTGTGACCTCATAGTCTCAGTCTGTTTCTACCACTAGACATCCAAACTATGTAAGAAACATTTGTGTGGCTCTTCGCTTTGACAGTCTAGATCTATATTCATTCATTTATTATGTGCCTTGCTTGCTGGCATAGGTTATGTCTCTGTTTTCCATGAATATCTATTGCACAGATCGTGAATCTATATTATATATACTATCAGTATTACTATAAGACAAAAACTTGGAACTGCTGATGCTGTTGATTTTTATATTCCTTAAGTTAACAAAGAAACTTGACTTCTCTCACCCATTCCCTATAATGATAGTAATTGTATAACAAAACAATCGAACTAAGATTATTTGATAGAATACACATAAAATAGAAATGGTCTGTACACAGCATACACAATCAGCAGAAAACTATACCAGAATGGGAACAAAAATAATTAAAACCTTGTAAGAAGTGGCAACATATATTTTGAAGAGCGGATACAATGAAACCCCCTAAACAAAAAGCACTAAGAAAAAAAACAGATGAATAGCAATTACTTCGGATTCTACACACAATAAAAAAACCTCACTCCCTTTGTGAAACATATATAATCTCAAATAAGTGAACTATCACTTGGAATCTCTATTTCAAAAATTCATTTATTTCATTTGTATAAAGGTTTGAATTGTTTATGAGACAATGCCTTTACATGACATAAAAAATTTTACCATTTCAAGATCATATTTAGGTTGTAACTAATATTCTGTGCTATCAACATAATGAAGACTTAAAAGAAACTTGTTTTTCATATTAATATGTGCAATATCTCTAATAGAGATAGATTGTCTGAAAACATAATAGAATGAGCATTTAGAGATGAAAAAGATAATTATTTCAAAATCTTTACAACAAAAGAAATGTATGCCGATGGCTATGTTGCTCCTGTTTTGCAAAATTAGGTAATCTTTGTTCATCTCAGCACCATAAGAATTTAAATTTAAACCGTACCTCATTTTTGTCAACAATTCAAAAATGAAAACTCTGATCAAATCTAAAGAGAAAGATAAAGAAGAAAGAGAAAACACGAAGAACAAGACAAACAGGAAGAAGAAAAAGGAACACAAGAAAAAAGCAAAAGATAAAAGTTAAAAAAAGGAGGTGGGGGACAGAGAAAAAGGAAAAGAAGAAAAAGATGAAGAAAAAAGTACGAGGAGAAGAAGTGGAAAAAGAAACAGGAAAAGAAGAAGAAAAAGAAGAAAAAGAAGAAGAAGAAGAAGAAGAAGGAGAAGAGAAGAAGAAGAAGAAGAAGAAAAAGAAGAAGAAAAAGAAAAAAGAAGAAGAAGAAGAAGAAGTAGAAGAAGAAGAATAAGTAGAAAAAGAAGAAGAAGAAGAAGAAGAAGAAGAAGAAGAAGAAGAAGAAGAAGAAGAAGAAGAAGAAGAAGAAGAAGAAGAAGAAGAAGAATAAGAAAAAATAAAGACTAAGAATAAGTAGAAAAAGTGAATAATGAAGAAAATGTCATATAAAGAAAGCACCATGAACTATTTCACTACATGAATATGAATATGATTAAAATGAGTTTCATGAAACATTAAAACAGCAATGTTTGTAATGGAGAAAAGGACAAACAAAATGTATGTCTAGGAAAGGGGGCGAGGTTTATTCTATTGTCTTGGTTTGGCTTTCTCATGTGCCTTCATTTTTATCTTTCACTTTTGTGTGTCCACTGCAAACACACATTTGTACAAGATAAGGTATATAATAAGTACATTAAACATAGTGTCGAGGAAAAAACTCAATCTTTCGGACAACACAGGTGATATCATACTAGATCCCTTTACGGGTTCACTGGAACACACCATAAACACAAAAACTTGAGCAATGAATGTATTAAATTTAAATACGAAATTATGTTCATGACACGTACAAGTAATTTTTCTAGTTCCCTTGCACAATGATTGTTTCCAGACACACTTCCAGTGTGAAACGAGTAAAATTAATTGCATCTATATTCTCTTTTAGCATCCCCTTTCACTCTGTACAACATCAGCTGCATGCATGCCATGGCATCTTCTTTGCTGTCATGCCCTCCATCTGCAAAGATTCGATTTTCTCAATGAAATATTCAGACATCATTAAAGAACGTAACTGTCAGTCATCGGACATTCATATGCCTTGGTATTAGGAATAGACGTGGCGCTAATTTTAAAAAGCAATGAACACCTGATGCAGTGACATTTATACAATATAGCTCAATGGGTTGGAATAGATAGATAGACAGATAGAGAGAGATAAAAATAGATAGATAGATAGATAGATAGATATGTGAGAGAGAGAGAGAGAGAGAGAGAGAGAGAGAGAGAGAGAGAGAGAGAGAGAGAGAGAGAGAGAGAGAGAGAGAGAGAGAGAGAGAGGAGGAGGGAGGGAGGGAGGGAGGGAGGGAGGGAGAGAGGGACAGAGGGACACACAGAGAGAGAGAGGAGAGAGAGAGAGAGAGAGAGAGAGAGAGAGAGAGAGAGAGAGAGAGAGAGAGAGAGAGAGAGAGAGAGAGAGAGAGAGAGAGAGAGAGAGAGAGAGAGAGAGATAGAGAGAGGTGTAAACACTTTTTACAGTAATGGATTAAGATAGTGTTTTTTTTATTAGCTTTTAACAAAAACAAAACAAAGAATAAAAAACCTCAACAGAAAAAATCCCTAAACAAAGCTTCTGAATAAATCATCACATTATTATCTATATTTTCTTAAAACTTAAAAGTCTCTTTAAATACAAATTCTTGCAGAGGACCTACCGCCAACTTGGATGATCTTTTGCAAGTGGTCCACCATCAAATTTTCAGGCTCTCTTGTATGGCAAACCGAGTCGGTGAGGGAACACAATGGACGTATCCACCACTGTGTTGTGAATGATCTGAGAAAAATGTGTTTGAATTTAGAAACAAGAGCTAAAAGACCATATTATGCATATAAAATAAAATAAAAATGAATTTGACAGAAATTGTACTGACACAATAATGATCTTGACAAATCTGGAAAAAAATGAAGAAATATGCACCAATTAAAACACTATGATTGGTAAAAGAACTGAAACTCTAGCATTGATAAAGACAAATGTACCAGCTAGTATTTGTGATGAATCTAGAAATAAATTGGAAGCCAGCGATGATGATTATGTAGGCTCTACAAGCTTGTAACTGAGCATTCAAATGGAACTAGTGACAAATAGTAATAGTTTGTTTGAAGTCGTGCCTGCATTGAGACACACACATATTCAATTCCTCTCTTTATTATGTCTTCCTAATTGCAAAAATTATGTCTTTAACAGAAATTGAAATAAGAGTATATCTATTACCGAATTCTTCATCATGTGAATCAAAAATCAAGAGGCGCATCCTACCTTGAGAGCTGTCAGGTCACTCTCTAAACTGTGTCCCATTAAGATTGTCTTGTCAGAAGCTATGCTAAGCATAATGGCCTGGATGTCTCGTAGATTGGTGGTCACTCCAAGCATATTTTTCTCAGTGATGCCACTAAATCTGCATGTCAGTGATTTGAGAAAATGAAGGAAAAGATTTAATTAAAATGAAATGATTGAACATTGCAACAAATCTTAACTGTGAGATGAGAAACAATGGTTGTAAACTTAAAAATTTCCTTAAAAAGAAAGCCTACAACAATGTGAAAGTAAAACTGCCCCCCACATAAAATACATGAAGGAAAAATAACACCAAAAATTAAAATGAAAAAGAATCCAATTTTCTGTCACAGAAATTTCTTGATCAATGTCAATTGTCATCCAAAATATTGTCTGAGATAAATTCTAAATATTATCTTCCATCCTGAAAAAAAAAGAAAGAAGAGGAGATAAATATAACAAATAAAACAAAATTTGGTTGCCTCTCCCTTCCCAAAACCTCGACTTCACTCCTATATACATATAGATGGGAAACCAAAAGACATTCATTATCACTGTTGTCCAGAATAGAATACCTTGTGTTGTAGTCAATAATATCAGAGTCAGGTTTCACCAGACTTTCATAAATGACATTGTTATCATCTCCAATGACTGTGACACGTGCCAGCTCCAGGCCAGCTTTAGTGTAAACCTGTTGAAGATAGTTGTTCATAGTTATTTAAAAAACAGAAGCAAGAGGGTTTACACAATTCAGAAGCTGCAAAAACAAACATACAAACTGAAATATATTTGGTTCCATAGGCATCATCCAAGATGTGTGAGACATACACCCTGCGCTATCAATAAGATGAGGGTGAAAGCTCAAGAGACATTTCCCTACTAAGCAAGTATGTACAGTGGAACTCGGTTATATCGAGAGCCCCGTTCCAAGCAAAAGTGTCGTTATTCCCGAGCTCTCGTTATTCCCGGGCTCTCTAATCTTCTTCCGCTCCTTTGTAAACTCTCCGCTTGAGTAAGCAGAAAGGATCTTATCTTTGTCCTTTGCTTTAGTATTGTGTACAAAGTACTAGAGGGAATGTCAAATCGACGACATATCTGCATTGGTACATGTAGTTTCTTTCTTCTCCACTTCTTCTATTAGGAAATCTTTCGTTTCAATGGTTAGTCTCTTTCTTTTTTTGAGAATTAATGGTGTAAAAATTAAAAAGAAGTAAAGTAAAAAAATAAGACGATGACTACGCAAGAACAAAGGTGTCGACCGATCACACCGCTTTGGCTAGTGGCTGTGGTGTAGTGTAGGCCAATGAAGTAGGCTACACTACACATGTGTACAGTTGCTATGCCGCTGCGCTGTGTGAAGTAGTCGATCGATAATCACAACTTTTGGCTAGTGCTGGCTGGTAGCGGGCCTACACACGTGTATAGCCTACGTACATTGTACTGTATGGTGCCGGTACTCGTTCTTTGTTACGTTCTCCCACTTTATGGCTTGATTGTTAATGCGTGTTGTGATATGTGTATGGATGAATGTGTGTGTTAGTTGAAAATTATGATTTTTAATTTCAGATAACCATTTTCGAGTTCTCGTTATTCCAGATCTCTGGATCGCTTGGTGTCGTTAAAACAGCTCTTTTCCAATAGAGAAATAATAAGGAAAAAAACGGGGATTTGAAAAAGTCTCGTTAGTAACGAGCTCTCATTGTTTCCGATGTCGTTAAACATGAAGCACCACTGTAACACTATAGTTTTTTCATCTTTTCTCACAAACTTCACTTTTGCCACTGCATTGCACTGCAATCCCCCCCCCTCCACCTCCCTATGACTAGCTACTTGTATTCAAAACCTGTAAACTCTCACCAAGTTTATGAAGAGCTTAACTACTGAAGTCAAACATTTTTCCGTGGGCACATTTGTCCCATTTCATCTACCAAATTTGTGATAGACATATTTTACATATTGACCCCCGCCCCCCATCTCCCGACTCACCATTTCACAATCCAAAGATAAAATCTTGTGGTTCCTGGCATCAGATTCTGAGGCTGGTAAGGTTTTTCATGTAGCCTGTCAAGTTGATAAACTTGTTCTTTCATGCACATGAATCTGGTGTCAGCCAGAAAGAAAAACAAATCAATGGTACGGCCTATTTGTAAAAGATTTGCACAAACTATTTATACTGAAACAATCATACAAGCTTTTAGTATCAAACGTATACCTTTTCGTAGTTACACAAACTAATATAAATAAATTTTTTAAAAGCATTTAATTCTGAACTAATCAAAACAACTTTTAAATTAATTTTGTTCATGCTATTATTATGAGTTGGTTGTTTTATTTTCATATTTTTTATATAAGAAAATTTTGTACATGCACAAAAGTGAATAGTATTGGTACGTTATGTTTATCAACTCTGTTTCCACATAGGAAAAAATACAATTAATCGAGAGACATGATTTCAGCAATCATTTTATTATTGGAGATGATCATCTAGTACATGCAGTTCAATAATCGCACAAACCTTGGCTACTTGACACCCCTTCACTCCAGCTCTCTCGTTACAACATCCATATCGAGAATCAATAGATCCGGCCACTGTGGAAAGACAAAACAAATTTTTATTAATTAGACACAAATTAGCTTTCACAATACAAATTAATGTAACATACATAAGTGGTTAAATTCAAAGTGAATAGAATCAATGATGGGGGAATTATGGTGTGAACAAAATATCTTCAAATGACTCCTATTAGTAACCTCCTCGTCACACTGATGTTGCTTAAAAGTCTAGTCTGGTAACATTTTCACCCATGCTCTTAAAGATTATCACCCATTAAAATCTACAGCACATAGCTGACAAAGTTAACAAACTTTTTAATCAGTCATGTGTAATGTTCCTTCTAATCGTTTCTAGTCTGTGTGCATACATTTTTGGTGTTATGCAAAGTTTAACGAAAAAATCCCAATAGTGTGAAAATAAATATACGTTTTTGTTGTTATATATGCTGTTGTTTTTCATTGGTGTGCACAAACATTTCTCAACTGTGCGCACTTTTTCTCCCTGGTGTGGGTGTGTGCGCACAGCTTATGGGGAACATTGGTCAAGTGTAACTATAGAAAGAAGCAAAGTCAAATAGAAACAACTGTCAAGACAGAGATTATCAAATACTCTCATTGTAGCCATTCATTTCATCCATAAAAAAATGTTTTAATGACTGAGTAACTGCATTAGGCACCGTGATCTGCCTCAATAATAATAGGACAAAAATCAACATTACAAGTAAATACTATCAATATCAAATAGGTGAGAGAAAAAAACACCAACAAAATGCCTGCGTTAAAAAAGCCTGAAAAATAAAGACTTTCAAAGATTGCACGTCTAACTCAAGCATTACCTTTCTTTTATAAGCCCTTCCATAGTGATAGATACACTGCTCTGGTATGCTGGGATACCCATCATTATCAACCAGGTAGCGACTTCCACACCGACGACAAATCCTTTCATTATCTAGATGACAAATTAAGGGTAACAAAATTAGATATTCTGAAGACATTATTTCCTAATAGAGTCAATTACTCTTGATCTGAGGCTAACTTTGATTTAAGCTATTTCTTTTCCAGGGACTGGCTGCCAACTCTGAGGGAGGGAGGGAGGGAGGAGGGAGGGAGGGAGGGAGGGAGGGAGGGAGGGAGGAGGGAGGGAGGGAGAGAGAGAGAGAGAGAGAGGAGAGAGAGAGAGAGAGAGAGAGAGAGAGAGAGAGAGAGAGAGAGAGAGAGAGAGAGAGAGAGAGAGAGAGAGAGAGAGAGAGAGAGAGAGAGACAGAGAGAGAGAAGACAAAGGCAGAGACAAAGGCAGAGACAAAGGTAGATGGAGGTTTGGAAGGATGATATTAGAAAACAAGAGAGATACTACTATGTAAAATTCTGTGATTGTAATTTCCAATCAAATGTCAAAATACTCCCTAAACATGTATGTAGTATATATAATTCTCATTGTACTTTTTGAGTATAAAAGACTGTCACATCTGTGAACATGAATGACCTCTGTCAGAAGCAAGTCTTGTCATCTTTCTCCATAATCATCTATAA
>JAXRKP010000802.1:60083-120083 GCA_037039925.1 Doris montereyensis | reverse complement strand
ATGAAGAATTAGAATCTTACTCGATCCATCATGAGCACTATCCAATGCCCCGCCCCTGGCTGCCAGACCGAATGGCCCACACCCACACCAACTGAAGTATTGATCCGCCTCATCGACATCCACAGCGCCACAACCCACCAAGCTTCTGCCCCTGCCAGACCTACAGCAGCCAGGGCAGAGAAGGTCCGGCGTCCCACGGTCTCCGCAGCTGGGACAAGTGAGACATGGGCCTATTTCGAACAGAGGTGGTCCGACTATAAACAAGCCACACACCTCGAGGATTATGACGCCGTCTTTCAACTCCTCGAGTGCTGTGACGAAGCGTTTCGAAAAGATTTAACAAGGACATTCGGCGCCCTTGCTGGCAGTGATGAACAGACTGTACTTGCTAACATTAAGACACTTGCTGTACGCCAGGAAAACGTGATGGTCGCCCGTGTCCAGCTCCAGCAAATACGCCAGGACCGTGACGAGCCTGTCAGAGCCTTTGCTGCCCGTCTGAGAGGACAAGCTGGGGTGTGCAATTTCAAAATAAAATGCACAGCCGCCACTTGCGAAACAAAGGTAGATTACAGTGACATGATGATTCGAGATGCCCTCATACGAGGCATCGAAGATGAAGAAATTGACTAGATATCCTCGGCGAATCACAACAGGAAATGACTCTGGAGGACGCACTCCGGTATGTCGAGGCAAAGGAGAGCGGGAAACGTTCAGCCAGTCGCCTTGTCGCGAGCAGCCCATCGACCATAGTAGCAGCTACAAGTTCATACAGACGTCAAGAAAAGAGCCGTTTTCAACCCAAACCAAGTGACAGCCAAAACCACGCATCCTCATGCAACTACTGCGGCAAACCAGGTCATGGACAAAGCAAACAAGAGCGTATAAAGAAATGTCCAGCATACGACCGCAAGTGCACCAAATGCGGCATACCTCACCACTTTGCGAGCGTTTGCCGTCAGTCATCGCGGAATCTACCAAACACTGCACAGAACGCCCTCGATGATTCCTCTGCCATTTTCAATAGTCTATGTGAGGTGACTGATGACGATCCAAGATCAAACACGAACTCTGTCTCCTTGATCATCATATCTACAACGAATTTTGTAGGGCGTGGAGAAACGTGCCTCCGATCCTCAACCATTTGTCGATGTCACTGTCCAGGCGGTACCCTCAGATGCCCAGTCACTTGGCCTCACTCCAACTGTTTCTAAACCCACCTCCGCAATCCCTTACTCTGCGATGGCTGACACTGGATGTCAGTCTTGCCTAGCTGGCTTGAAGCTCCTGCACAAGATAGGACTCAAACGACGCGACCTCCTACCAGTCACCATGAGGATGACTGCTGCAAACAGTGGCGCCATTGACAACGTTGGTGCTCTCCCACTCCGCATCTCTGGGACATCCCCCACCGACACCATGCTTGAAACCTATCAGATGGTGTATTTTACCTCCGCCACGGACAGGATGTTCCTATCCAAGCAGGCATGTATTGCCCTGGGCATGATATCCCCAGCTTCCCCACGATCGGTGAGGCGAGTACCCTCCATAACACCGAGAGCGAAACAACTTTTAACGCACTAATCACTGACCAGGCCTGCGAATGCCCACGACGCCAACCACCACCACCACGTCCTACAACCCTCCCTGTCCCAGCCACAGAGGAGAACGTGGAATATTTACAAAAATGGCTGCTCGACCAATATCGATCCAGCTCTTTCAACGTATGCGAACATCAACCTCTTCCAAAGATGTCCGGACCTCCCATCCGTCTCATGATAGACCCTGATGCCCATCCTGTCGCCCACCATACCCCCATACCAATTCCAGTGCACTGGCAAGAGGAAGTCAAAGCTGGCCTATACCTACACCTGGTGTCATAGGATGGTGGTCTGCCCCAAGAAATCGGGAAAGCCACGACGAACAGTTGACCTCCAACCGCTCAATCATCATGCCACCCGTGAAACTCACCATACCCAGTCTCCCTTCCACCAAGCCCGAAAGGTACCACCCCACACTCGCAAAACCGTCTTCGATGCTTGGAATGGATATCATAGCGTTGCTCTTGATGAACGAGACCGCCACTTGACAACATTCATCACTCCATGGGGCCGATACCGTTACCTCGTTGCCCCACAAGGATACATTTCCTCAGGGGATGGATATAGTCGCAGATTTGACGAGATCGTCGCCGACTTCCCCCAGAAAACAAAGTGCATTGATGACACACTCATGTGGTCTGATACCATCGAAGATGCTTTCTTTCAGACTGTTCAATGGCTTGATATCTGTGCTAATAATGGCATCGTACTAAACCCATCCAAATTCAAATTCGCCAGAACCACAGTTGAATTTGCTGGTTTCGAAATAACCCCAAACACCGTACGTCCCTGTGCACGTTACCTTGAGGTCATCCGAAACTTCCCCACCCTCGAAGTATCACTGATGTCAGGAGTTGGTTCGGCCTCATCAACCAGGTCTCTTACGCCTTCGCCTCAGCTGACCGAATGTTGCCATTCCGTGAAACCCTAAAGGCTGGAACTGGCTTCGAATGGACAGACAAGTTAAACAGCCTTTTGAAGAGTCTAAGGCTCTGATCATCAATGAGATCCACCACGGGGTCGAGATCTTTGACAAAACCAAGCCCACATGCCTTGCCACAGATTGGAGCAAGAACGGTATCGGCTTTTGGTTATTTCAAAAGCATTGCTCCTGCCCTTCGTCCAAACCATTCTGCTGTAAAACGGGCTGGAGAATCACATTGGTGGGGAGCAGATTCACCAGCGGAGCAGAATCCCGCTATGCCCCCATTGAGGGTGAAGCATTCGCCATTGTCGATGCACTTGACAAAGCTCGCCACTTCACTCTGGGTTGCTCTGACCTCATTGTGGCAGTTGACCACAAGCCCTTATTAAAGACATTTGGTGACCGCTGTCTTGATGACCTCCCTAATCCCCGCCTGCGCAACATGAAGGAAAAGGCCCTACGGTATCGCTTCCGAGTTGTACACATCCCTGGCATACGTCACGCTGCGGCTGATGCTGTGTCCCGCAACCCTGTGAGTGACCCAACCATCCTTACACTTCCTGATGACGTGGCCACCTTACTACCGTCTGCCGACTCTCCCATCAGGCCTAACCTGCCACACACGTTCCTCCAAGCCATCCGCACCGAGTACCAGGACGACCCGACGCAAATCTGCTCCCAGACTGACTCAAAACCCACTGAGCTGGTCAAGTCAGTGACGTGGGACGATATCAGACTTGCCACATCCAGTGACCCCACCATGATTGCCCTGAGCAAAATCATCGAAGACGGTTTTCCCGATGATAGAACCGCCCTGGGTCCCGAAATCCGTCCATACCATCAGTTTAGGCAAAACCTTAACACGTTTGATGGGGTGATCCTTTACTATGACCACGTCGTCGTTCCCCATCGCTTCGCGATCAAGTACTTCGGTCCCTACACTCAGCCCATCAGGGCATATCTCAAATGCTCTCACGTGCGGAAGTCTCTTTCTTCTGGCCTGGCATGACCCCGGCCATCACTGAAACACGGGCCCACTGCTCATCATGCAACCGCATGGCGCCTTCTCAACCACATGCACCACCAACCCTCCAACGAGTCCAGTATACCCCTTCCAGTGCATTGTTGCTGATTATTTTCACTACCGTGGTCACAACTACCTAGTGGTGGTGGACAGGTATAGTAGCTGGCCCATAGTGGAGGAAGCGTCCAATGGTGCTGCTGGCCTCATAGCTGCTCTGCGACGCATATTTGTAACCTATGGCATTAGTGATGAACTTACGTCTGATGGAGGACCAGAGTTTACTTCCCTGGCCACTACTACATTCCTCCGCAACTGGGGCGTCACACACAGACTTTCATCAGTTGCCTTCCCTCACAGCAACTGCCGTGCAGAGGTCGGGGTGAAAACAATAAAACGTCTAATCACAGACAACACCGGCGCACAGGGTTCACTGGACACATACAGGTTTCAGCGCGCTATATTACAATACCGAAATACACCCGACCGCGACACCCACCTCTCCCCTGCAATGTGTGTTTTTGGCCACCCAATTCGGGACTTCATCCCTATCCACCCGGGAAAGTACCAACCTCATACCACGTGGCGAGAGACCCTTGTATCCCGAGAGGAAGCACTGCGCAACGGGCATATGCGAGCCGCCGAGCGGTTGTCAGAGCACACGCGTCACCTCACTCCACTGGTTGTTGGTGACCCAGTTCGTATCCAAAATCAAACGGGGCCAAACCCTACCAAATAGGACAAAACAGGCCTTGTTATTGAGGTGCGCCAATTTGACCAATATGTCATACGTGTGGACGGTTCTGGTCGCGTCACCTTACGCAACAGGAAATTCTTAAGAAAGTATGAGCCAGTCGTTGCCCGTACACCACTGATGATGGCACCTGGACCCAAACACTCCCCCTCCCGGTGACCAGATGCGAACCAAATCTTCACCCTTCACCTTCTAAGGCCACAGGGCCTGAACCACCTAAAAGCACCCCATCCACCCCCAGCTACAACCATCTCCATGTGCCACCCCAGAAGAGCCACCACTCCTGCATCGTCAAACATCGACCACACCATCCACACCTTTGCTGATGCCACAGATATGACCATCAGTCAAAAAACCACCACCTGTCCCTCGAGCCCTCCGCGTGTTATTCAGAATCAGAATCAGAATTGATAATTCGCAAAAGGCATTTTGCCCATGAATGCGAATATAGTGTTACACTTCACAGTTCATGTTCACACATTTTCACGTCCAAGCACACGTTTAAATTGGTCAACAGATAAGCTGTTGATGACTCTATTTGGCAGGGCATTCCACTCGCAGATGGTTTGAGGGAAAAAGCTGTGTTTGTAAATGTTGGTCCGGGTATGTGGGTTGATGAATTTTTGCTGGTGATGATTTCTTGTTGAGCGAGTATATTCATTGTTGCGTTGAGAAAAATAAGTCGGGATTTTCACGGTTGATGTGTCTGTGTTTATTGCTTTGTAAATATGTATGAGGCGAGAGTGTTTTCGGCGGGTTTCCAGAGAAGACCAGTTAAGTTCCTGTAATGCTTGAGTCACGCATCCTTGTTTATTACACCACAATGCCCATGGCCTTAAAGAACAACCCATGAACACTTCCATGGAGACATTACCCACTCCTCCAGGTCCACGGCGATCAACAAGGAACACTTAACTTTAATTGACTAAACTATTAGTGTATTAACCATATTTCATTTCAATTCCTTTACATATATAATGTTTTATTATAGTTCAATTATTGTTTCTCTTTCGAGGTTACATTCCAGTGGAAACCAATCCATTCAGTCTTTTACGCTTCCAATCCGCTCCAAAGACTTGGGAGGGCGTAGAGGAATATCTTTAGTCTCTTTATTAATTTGTTCTTTTTATCTTGTTTCAGCACCTCATCTGATCTTAATTCTTCATTGTCATTTCACCATTAAATACCTTTTCCTGAATTTGACAAACAGTGTTATGTCCCACTCATTTAATTATACGCACACTATTAATATTATCGAAAGGCACCATCTCAAAATAAGTAAAAAGGTGCAGGTGCACTTGAAACAGTGTCAATAAGTAGTTGAAAGTCTCTCAAGGTTTTATAATGTTTCAAAGTATTGTCCTACTCTTTTCTTAGGTTTGTGGGAGAAAATATATTCAAATAAAAAAAAAAAAGAGAAAATACGATTTTCTCAAAATGTCCTTTTTGTAAAATTATTTCATATCCAATTTTATATTTCTCAACGTATCTTCATAAAATTTGCTATTAATGATGAGTGGGGGAAAAGAAAAAGATAATCAGATGCTTTTTCGATATGTATTAAGAGTTTTGTAAAAAAAATTTTTCTCTGTACAATATTTTTGTATATTTTGGGTTGTTTTTCATGCTTTTAATTTTTTCTCCATAAAAACAAAAAATTACTAATAAAACATAAATTCGATCTGATCAAACTTAGATATCGTGTCAAATAAGGTGTGTGACAAGTTTGAAAAAAAATTGTTGAAAAATGTAGAAGCCCATCGATACTGAATTTGGTAAAATTTGGGCAAAATCCATGGCAACTGGAAGAGTCCGAAAAAAACCCTACATATATTTCAACTCAGCACACCATGTCCATTACACACATATACATAAGTTAAACTGATACTACAAACGGGAAAATGTTCACTCCAGAACCCCCCCCCCCGCCCTTAAACGGTTGCGCGGTTGACGAGCGCTTTGGTAGATCCTACTTCTTTTCTTTCACGCATTCATCTATCTTTTATCTTGCGGGTTCCTCCAAATTCACACTGAGATCACCGCAAATGGGGGATGTGGTAAATTTCAATCAATCAATCACAACTTCACAATAGTGGGATCCAACTTTAAACCAATCAGCAGCATGTAATTGCTCGACTTATAGCCGGAACGGCATGCAGTTTAATACGCATTATGTGTGTGTATATATATATATATATATATATATATATATATATATATATATATATATATATATATATATATATATATATATATATATATATATATATATAGAGAGAGAGAGAGAGAGAGAGAGAGAGAGAGAGAGAGAGAGAGAGAGAGAGAGAGACTAAGAGAGAGAGAGAGAGAGAGAGAAGGAAAGGGGCGGGACTAACTAGACAGTAGTGAAGGAGTGATATAAAAAAACAAGAAAGACAAACCAATCGACTGACACTGAAAGATGAGGCTTCTCTTCTTCCTCTACTAACGCTTTTTACTTCGTCAATAAATCTACTTCAAGCGCTTCTATTAGACGGTAACGAAGGTGTGTAGACAATTTCCTTGTAGTGTATCTTATCTATCTATCAATCCATCATCTATTTAGGCCTATCTCATACAACAGTGCTATCTGGGTTTTGTTATTTTGGTAATTAATCAATTACATTTTATCTTCATGGATGAACCTCTCCATATCCAATTCACAAACTGTATGCACTCTCATTTCTTGGAATCAAGGCCCACACGAACGTAAATAACTTTGTGGACTCGATAATCTGTCGTCAAGTCAAGACACGTAGAGGAATTATAAATATAGGCAAATATACATAAAAACATACCCAAATCATACAAGTTCATGTAAAGGTGGATCAGAAGACACTCAAGTCATAGAAGACGAGATTTAAATGAAGCTTAAAAACATGAATACAAACAGAACGATTGATATATATATATATATATATATATATATATATATATATATATATATATATATATATATATATATATAGATATATAGAGAGAGATATATAGAGAGAGAGAGAGAGAGAGAGAGAGAGAGGAAAGGTTAGAGGCAAAGAGGAGGGAGTCGCTACTTTTCCATCACTACCAGTGCCAGGGTTGCCAAGTTTGAAACGTCAAAATGAGGGACACTAGGAGGTGAAATGAGGGATAGCGAGACTGACCGATATATTTGATAAATTCATAGATGCCGTGCGCACAGAATATATGTTATTATCCCATTCCCACGCTTAGCTATCACTAACCTTTATATAATCATTGAAATACAAATTTCTAAATTTTCTCTGGATTTCAGTTTCAAAAGTAGCTAGGATGTATATTGTTCAAGAACACGAAAACAATAGGAATGACAAACAATCTTTCTTTTATGGTCCTGATTGCTCTGAGGGAGTCGATTTCAATTGGTCTCCGATATTATCTGATAAGCACAAATCAGGGAAGTGAGGTGTCGGGGGACGAGTGGTCAAGCTACCAGACTTAGGATCACAAGGTTTGGGGTTCAAATCCTAGCAAAGCTATTTCCAACGTTCAGTTCCTTAAGAAAGATACAAAACACGCATTTCCCCCACTCGACACAGGTGCAAATAGGTACAAAGGCACTAGCTTGGGAGTTTAGATCTGTGTCAGACCAGCAGTAACCGCACGTCCAGGAGAAGTTGGGATAGGCCACTATTTCGGTCGCAATGTTCTTAGATGAATTTTACTTCCTGGCCTACTCAAATCACGGAAATTTATTCATAGCGCAAACCCTAACGTTTTTACCAAGAATATGTGAATAGCGCTCAAGTCTAGTAATACTAATACTCGTTATTACATGCGACCTTGAAAAATAAATAAATCAATAATCGTGCAGCGTAGTGGTGGTAGAAGACCGACATAGAACATTATTATTACTATAGATCTAGTATTAGTCTCAAAATAATAATATTTTGTATTATTATTATTATTAATATTATTGAGGGCTGCATATCCCAAACACAATGCTACATGGGTCTACATGATCGCGATGTTGTATACTTATATTAATTCTTGTATTATGAGAGAGAGAGAGAGAGAGAGAGAGAGAGAGAGAGAGAGAGAGAGAGAGAGAGAGAGAGAGAGAGAGAGAGAGAGAGAGAGAGAGAGAGAGACAGAGAGACAGAGAGACAGAGAGACAGAGAGAGACAGAGAGAGACAGAGAGGGGGGTAAACAGACAGACACACACACAGGGGTGAGGGGGCAGGCAGAAACAAAGATAAAGAGAGGTTGAAGAGGGGAAAATAACAGATGGAAGAAACCTCAGTCAGAGAGACACAGAATAAAGCTCAAGAATCTGAAAGAATGTACTGAAACCAAGTTGAACAAATCCTCCTACTCAGTAGTGATTAAATAGAAACGAAGGAATGAACAGCTGGACCACAAAAAGTATAATAAATATAAAAAACTTATTCTTTAATTAAAGACGAATTTTCAAAAGCATAGACAGAAAAATAATAATGAAACCATTACCTTAGGCTTCTTATCCATTTCTTGCTTGAGGCTTTTAGACTTGAGGTGCTTTTCCGAATCCTGAAAAATTTTCAAACACTCATCAAAAGTGTCCCCATCAGAAAAATCCATTTCCTCTCCTTCATCCTGAGATATTCCAGAGAACCCTTTGTCACCTCCATCTGAATCACTCAGTTCATATCGACTGGTGGTGGTTCTGGCGAACGCTCTACAATTTGGCAATCCGAGTGGAATCATTGCTTTCCTCTCCGAATAATCTGGAGGTAAGTTTAGACGTGGAATCCCTTCTTTTTCCTGTTTATTGCTTCTGGATGAGCTGATGATGACGTGCTTTTCCTGGAAACTGAAACATGTTTTGATGAGTCAATGCTCATGCCGACGTTTCCGTTCAGCATCTCCTTGCGTCCTCGCCTCTCTTTTTTTATTGATGCAAGGGATTTTTCTGAAGCATCAGAAGGCTGACTGAACGACGGCGATGATGAGACTTGTGAGACGCAGCAGCTTCTGAACTTGAACACAGGCTGAGTTTCGTTCTTTCAGCAGGTCTCTGTCAGGTTTCTTCTCAAATAGTTTTTCATCTTTGAGAGACTGCTGTGAACCAGAGTCACGGCGAATCTTATCACACGATTTTAGATTTTTAGACGGCGAATGTTTTGAAAGAGATTCATGATTATTTTTGCTTTTATCTGACTGATGTTTTCTGTGTTTTGATGCTTCAGATGAGGAGGATGAGTGCTTTGACGTAGATGATGATGATGATGGTTTTGTAGACTCTTTGTCAGATTTTTTGAGTGATGTGATGAAGATGAATTTTTCAACTTTTTAGATGGATTTTCAGTCGAATCAGCACTCCCTGACTTTGGTGACAGATTTCTCTTGTGAGATGAAGAATTGCTATGCTTATGTTTAGTGCTTGAATGACTAGAGGATGATTTCACATGAGACGAAATACTGTGTTGTTTATGGCTGGATGATTTAAGCCTATGATCTACTTTGCTTAATTCTGTATGTGATCTAGATGAAGATAATGATGATGAAGATGATGACTTTTTCTCACTTGAATGAGAACTAGTGTGTTTTCGTGATTCCTTTGATGAAGAAGACTGTAAATTATGATGTTGATGGTTATGATGGGATTCCGATTTCTTTGAATGGTGTGATTTAGAAGTATGTTGAGAGACATCCCCATTCTGCTTTGCTTTTACTTGAATCAGAGTCTATTGATGATCTACTGTGTTTTTCTGAAAGATTGGATAACTGGCTAGTAAAATATGATGAAGGGGTGAGAAGCTCTTCATAAGCTAGTGGCGAAACAGAGGACTGAGTCTTGAATTCCCGATTTGAAATATCTTCAAGTCCAGGTCTTGTGTCTGCCGGAATCATCTCTTTCAGAGATTGTGTCATTTTGTTCAGCCTCATCATCGCTAAATATGGCACGATCTGCTGTTGACTCTTGTGCACCATTTGAACAATCATGGCTGTGTTTGTCGCCATGAGAGATATTTGGCCAGAAAGCAAAATTTTTAACAGGGTCATATTCTGACGCCACCTGTGTTGTACTAGTCTTTGGTGTCGGACAATATTTTGGAATGTCACCATGTGACCCTCTATTGTTTGTCTGGCTTTTAGCGTCGGATTATAAGACGGCAAAGTCGATGGTCTCCGTTTCGCAAGGCCAGAGATTTTTGGCAATGCATTTTGGTCTATCTTCTCTTCTACATCAGATTTTGGTAGCTCCACTTGTTTCTCTGAGAATGATGGTATAATGTGTGAATTGAGTCCAGCAACGCATGATGATGATGAGCCGGATTCTTTTGAGGTAGTGTATGATTCAATTCCATGACTTGTTGGAAGGGCAGAGTCAGACGTTGAATAACTTTCACTGAATCCCATCGAAGTGGACTGTAAGTAGGTAGTGCTGCTGAATGAGTTTGTCGATACCGGAGAATATGGCTTGACGCTGGTTGAGTAACGAGGCCCATCGTCTGTCAAATGTGAAGAAAGATTATCTTAATTTACATATATATATTTAAAAAAATTTTTTTTTTTTGTAAGCTCCCCTTCTCTCCTTCTAAACTATCACCCCCTTTCCCCAAACATTCCAAAACAATTTGCAATCAACCTCACTCCCACCCCACCAAAAAAAATATCCACAAGAGCTTCTCTTATGAAAAATAAAATATATACACAATAGCAGAATGGTATTATATTGTAAGCAAAACAATAGTATAATATAACTTTAATTCTTTTGAGTGAGTTATCAACATGAAGTTTAACTTTTGGTTTAAATAATGTTTCATGACATGGTGTTACCACAGAAAGGTAATTCAACGCTCGCATTTGAGTTGTTTGAGTCTGATTTCAGAAACAACTGAAGTTGGATACACAACAGAAACTTTTATGACTGGTTGGCCGTACATGTATTTCTATAGAAATCTACATGGTGTAACCCCAACCCCTCCATTTTTATGCAACACATGTATTTATACTCTTCTGCATGTTATGATAGACCAAGTAGATGTTAGTAGAGTAGTACAGTAGTTACTGCCTAAATGCCTACCGCCATAATGCCTGTTTCTCTTAAATGCCCCAATATCAAGTAAACCGTTTCCCCAACACCCCCATATAAATTGCCCGTTTCAAAACTGAAAACTGCAGTTATAATCTTCTCCAAATTATTATCAAGTAGGTCTGTAATTGATTACAAACTCTTTTTTTCTTTATACAATGTAATCCCATCCGTAATATGGCTAATTTATGCCCGTCAACAATTTGCCATGCATTGTAACCACCATACCTATCCAATGTTACATAATAAAAGATGACCAGTCTTCTCTTTTAATTCCACCCACTGTACTGTACAGTTTTGGTCCCATTGGGTCACTGGTTTGTCACTAGGCAATTAGAATTGAACAGTCTTCCAGACTCCACCCATGGCTCTTCCCTGATGTCATAAGCTATATGAAATTACCCAGCATTTTTAATTGACTGGCCACACATTGCGCGTGAACAGTGTTATTGCCTCCACTCCCCTGTCTCGCAATGGCTGTATCCATCATGCCTTCAGGTCTTCAAGGCGAGCAATGGTCAACCCATCAGCATGCTCATCAAGGATGTTTAAATGATTTCAGGTGTTCCTATTTCTCGTATTCAATTTTACATAAAACTGAGGACCTTTCTAAATAAATTAAATGTCCATGCCTGCCCATTGATTATCCCTGATTTTTTACACACAAATTTCCCCATAAATGCCTGTTTCACCTAAAAGCTTCCCATGCACTGGGCATTAAGGCGGTAACTCCTGTACTAGTCAGATAAATTGCACTAGAAAAGTAACACTGCAGCAACTGGAAGGAACTCTTTTCCTTTTCTACACTATATTTTCTCTCAGTTATGTCCCTTTGGCATGTGCATTATAATGGAATAAGAGGATAAAAAGGATGGGACAATCGCATTTTAGCACTGTAGACATTTCACACCAAATATGGTTACAAACCCCAGTTACTCAATACTATATTCTTGCCGCACTAAGAGTACGTCACTTAAGTGGGTTCTCAAGTCGTCTACCTATTATAATGACTCCTGGATTAACCCAAGTAGAGCTCATGGTGTTATTGGAAGTGACCTTCTTACAGTGAGAGGTTTCCCAACCATTTGCATGAAAAAACAAGTGTGTGCAACGGTGAAGCTAGGATTTAGACTTAGTTTGAACAAGGTGATAAAAGACCTACAAAACATGCATTTTCTATAAGTTGAAAGAATTTATTTCATAAGAAATTCATTGAGATGTTAATGCAACAAGAGAAACTTAAACTAAGGACTAATCAATAGCAGCGATAGCCGTGTAATCAACTTAGGCTTACACGAAGTGTGTTGAATAGGAAAGCGTCATTTTGATGAATGATAACGAGGCTACCGGGAAAGCCCACGAGCTTAAAAATAAAATGTACTCTTATATATAAATATATATATATATATATTATATTGGCTGTTGTTTAACTATGAACTCAAAGGTCAAACTACGTCATAAACCATGCCAGGAGTTAAGAAATTTCCATTAAAGAAGCCTAAGGCGTTCTAGCCGTAAATATAGGCCTGTGCGCTTCCTGGGCCGATCGTAACATGCCTTAAATAAAGGGTCAGCGCTTTTTTGGGTTAACACTGCTGACCATTGGCACAAGAGTGTAAAATACACTGTGACAGTGCTAAAAAGGATTAATGATAGGAAGACGATTTCAAAACATGCGAGCCAGGCTTCTGTTTCTGTTAATCCAGGGGGTGGTTTGCCCCCCCCCCACTCTCTTGTCATGAAGATGGTAAAACTGGGTAAACAGAACCAATTTAATAATGGGTCTATATTATTATTTATTCTTTTGGAAACATTTTTGTTGTTATTCCCCGTCATTAGGAAACAAGGCAGAAACAAAGAGTGTAATATCAACTTGTAAACACGCTTCTTTTAAAAAAATTAAATGCAGGGGGCAAGCCACCCTGAAACTTCTTCCATCAGGATTATAGAACTGGTAACCAAGGCAAGAATGAAAATTTAATAAGAATAAAAAATACCACTCAGTCCCATAGTTCGGTCTAGAGGAGAGGGGACCACTGAACATGTGGTGGAGCAAAGAGTGATCGCACTTCGGCACCATCAATATTTGGCATAATCGCACTTTAGCACCGCCAGGCAGTATCGAACTTGAAAATACTTAAAAGATACTGTTCACAGTGTATCCTGACTAACTGAAAAAAGACTGCGATCACGCTCTCACTCACTGACCGACCAGGCCAACTGACCGCGATGTAGGCTAGCCTACCATGATACTGATTTTCTCTCCTCTCACTTCTCACTGATCACAAGCCTACGTGGCCGAGTTTGAAAAAAGAAATATTGACTTGATCATTGGACACTTGGCAGTGCTATCTCTGATCAATCTCGCCATTCCGCGAGGCCTACCCTATCTGTTCTGTGGTCCCATCTACTCTTGGCCTAACTCCGGGAATGAGACTTGAGATATATACATTTTTCTAATTAGATTTCCATAGATTATCCTGAGGAGGGAGTGGGGGAGGGTGTTCTGCATTAAAAGAAACAGTGTTCCTATGTCGATATTTGAATATATTTATACTCCTTGTGTCTGCTTTCTTCAAAATAGCTGATCAATGCAATTTTGTTTCCTGATACAGGGGATTAATAATAATATTATCATTTTGCCTTCTTACTGGTTCTGTTTCTCAGTTTTATCCTCTTCTTGATAAAAGTGTGGGGGGTTTCAGGAGGGCTTGCCCCTGCATGAAAACAAACAAAAAAACCCTGCTCTTGTGTTTCCAAGTCGTCTTCCCAAGTCAGTCGTCGCCCTACTATTACTTCTGCTTTAGCACCGCCGCCATGTATTTCCTACCATTGCGCCTATGGTCAGCGGTGCTACAGTGGGAGTAATAATAGGGCGACGACTGGAGAACACACATGTGGGAGTAATAGGAAGACGACTTGAAGCCCCGCTTGCCTGGCCCAAGTCGTCACCCTACTATTACTCCCATTTTAGCACCGCTGCAGTGTATTTTTCGCTCCATTTACTATGGTCAGTGGTGCTAAGTGGGAGTAATAATAGGATGACGACTGGAGAACAACACATATAAAAGTGAAAGGCCCTTCATAGCACGTCGCACAAAGCTCTGTCAATCGAGTAGCATGAGAGAGTGATATCAGGACCAAGCCCAGTATCGAGCATTTATAAACTGAATTTGTAATTGTTTTTGAGGTGAAACATTACGGTGCTTAAGTGCGATTGTCCCCAATATTTCAGTGAGTCAAAATCCAATCAATGGTCATGCCAGACTCAGTCCCGAAGCCAGTGAAAGTGATTAGTGAGAGGAAAGGGGAGCATGGCAATGGCACATCGCAGTCAGTCAGCTAGATAAAGAGTGATAGTACACGATGTTTGTTTTGTCAGTAAGCCGGGTATGTGATGCATCACAAATAGCATCAAAACTTTCTAAATTTTCCTTCGATTCTACCTGGCGGAGCTAAATTTAAAACTGATGCTAGAAGAGTAGATCTAGATCTAGTATTAGTAAAAGCGTGAATTATAATTTATGTCAAATGTTACAAAAGGATGTAATAATAGTAATGTTATAGAATGAGTGAATAAATTCGTTTTGGAGTGTGGAATGGCATCGAAATTATCTTAGAAAAATCATTTGTATACCATAGCTTGTTAACTTAATAACTTGCCTTTGCTTTTTTCTTCTGGAGGTTTTGAATGGCGAAAATGACAGTAGGGTCTTTCACACAAACCATTCGCAAAGAACGGGCAATTCACAGCTCGAAAATATCCTGATGTTGGGAACATATTATCATCCAGTCGTGAGGAGGGTACAAATGCAAGAGAAAATGATGTAACACATAGCACACGTCAAACTTTAAATGCTTTGTACTGTAGGTGGAAAAGAAATGTTTTGCTTGTACAGCAACAACACAGAGTTATGTTGTCAGTGCTCGTCGCCATCTTTATTTCATAAACTGTCTAAAGTTCTGGTATTAGGTTGCAAGTGATGGAACATCTTAATGGTCCAACATTTCCTCTTGGCCTCGGAGAAGACAAACGGGAGGAAGAGGTATGATGTAGAAAGTAATATGCGCCATATAATAATAATAATAATAATAATAATAATAATAATAAATAATAATAATAATAATAATAATAACGATAATAATAATAATAATAAGGTACGAGTGCTGTAGAGGCAAGAAAAAATACAAGGGAATAAACAGGAAAAATGAGGGGTACCAGCCAGAATAGAACCAGTGGCATCCACAACAGCACCTATTGTATTTTCTATAATAGTTTTTCGTTACAACTTGATAAAAAAACCCTGTATATAATCAAAATGTAATAAAAAATAACGAAATGTGTGTTGATTATTTGTCGATCAACAACACAACTAAAAATACAATGGGTTGTCGTGGTGTACAAAAGAAATTTGTATCATGACGTCATTCTGAGCATATCTATAGCACGACTTCCGTTTAAGAGAAAAACACGGTTAGTCAAATGCAAAGTCAAAATAAAGAGATTTTAGATTTTATTTTTGATCGTAGCTGCATCCTGTTTGAAATGTCATTAGCTGAATCCATTTGACTAAAGTAAAGGAATGGGAATGCAGTTTATGTTAGATAAAGCAGATTCATTGCAAATCTAGTGTCTATAAAACGAGGAAATAAAATAAGGCGATAGTCGATAGCGTAGTTGAGATAGATTCTAGTAATCTCAGATAGAATAGAATAAGATAGCAGCTAGGGCTACGGTAACCGGCACGAGAGGTTTGAAGAGGTGAACAAAGTCAACTATATTTCTTGATAACAGCGAACGGCCAGTCGTGTCTAGCTGTATCGTGGAATTAGATCTAGATCTAGATTCCATATATATGCATTAATCAGTAAACAAATGGTTTAGTTTAGATTCTTTGAAATTGAAAGTCTGTAGGGGTAGACCTAGATGTAGATATCTAGGAATCTAGATCTAGGTGGTGTCTAGTCAAAGTGTAACTGTAAGGTAAGTTACTCAGTTATTGTCTCAGGTAAGTGTAAGTGAATCAGTCTTGATTTGATCTAAAATAAAATAGAGCCTCTTGTAGTCTATACAGTGGTCCACGGCATCTCGATCTGCCTACCAGCATGCTATCTCAGGAAACATTTTTTACCGTAGTTTTAACCCTTGTAAAAGTAAAACTAAGGCTATGACCAGTTTGATACACTTACAGCACTATGTTCAGTGCTATGCCCGGATTTACTGTTTGCCTGCTACAAACCTCTCAGCGATGCCCAGCATTTGCCGAAAGGAAGGACGAGTCAAGAGTTGTCTGAATATCGCTCCTTCTTGTTACCCTCTTACTGTCTTCCACTTATCCTCTTTTAACCCAAGAAAAGCGCTGCCTTTTATTTAGTGTGTTACATGTTGGCCTGGGAAGCATGCAGGCCCCATATGTAGGGCCACCGCCATTGGCATCGGGAAGTGCGCAGGCCCTTTATTTAGGGCCAGACACCTAGGCTTCTTGAATGGAAATTTCCACTTTCCTTACTTATGTGGTTTATTACGTAGTTTGACCTTTGAGTTCATAGGTAAACAACAGCCAATGTTATAACAATTTATTTTAAGCTTGTGGCTTTTTCTGTAGCCTTGGTATCATTCTTCACAGTGATGCTTTCCCGTTCAACACACTTATGCAAGTCTTAGTTGATTACACATTTATCGATGCTATTGTTTAGTCCTTAGTTAAAGTTTCTCTTGTTGCATTAACATTTCAATATGAATTCCTTATTCTTTCAACTTATAGAAAATGCATGTTTTATAGGTCTTTTATCATCTGTAAACGTGGAAATCATTGTTCAAACTAAGTCTAAATCTTAGCTTCACCGTTGCACACACTCTTTTTGCATGCAAATGGCTGGGGCAACCTCTCACTGTAAGAAGGTCACTTCCGGTAACACTGCAAGCTCTACTTGGGTTAATCTTCTTTTAAAATAATGTGCTCTGATTGGTTAATCATTTAGAAAACAGGAAAAAGGACGCGTTCAGGTTCATAAGCTTACGTTCCAAAGGCCTTCGGTTGAGTCTATTTCTAATGGGGTGTGTCCATCATTATGTTTGCTTTGGACAACTGATAGTAACGTTGCTAACAGCTGTACTATGCATGAAGTAGGCTTGATTATAATACAAGCTTCATTCATTGGTCACCCTATTGTAAAATGGAATGATCCTACTAGGATAATTATAAGTCCATCACCAGAGGGGTGTAAATGTGACCTGGTCTGTTTTGAAAGTGTGTGTGATTGAGCTGAAAATAAGAATGTGGGTTTGCACAGATACGTAATTGGTCTTGTTGTCTCCTACTAAATTGAAATGAATGGAATCATCCTAGTTTAGCTTGGGTGAGACCAGATGTTTGCCATGCGACTGAATTCAAATGATTGGTGATGGCCTGGTCAGAAGTCACACTTCCCCGTGAACTCATAAAACTTTGTGGGCAGCCTCGCCGTGGCAATGACTGTCAGCGAGCCAAATAGCGTGTGGCATTCATTGTGATGGCTGAGCTAGTCGCTTTTCTTGTGTTAAGTCTATTAGATCTATTCTCAACAACCGTCCTGTCAATAAGAATTTTTCTTATTCTCAACCTGGTGCAGGGGTGTAAATCTTTCATTTTTTAAAGGAATTCCTTTTTTTTTTGTCAGTATCTCCAAAATCCTCTCCTCCTACCTTCAATTTCATTATTTAGCCTTGTTTTCTTTCACACCCGGATTCCCTCCATTTTCCCAATTTGAATAAAAGCCTAAAGCGTCATAGGTCTGCTGCCAAGCCTAATGTTGTTTTCTAAGTAGTCCACCCAGTACCAATTCTCAAAACGTTCACACATCGAGATGAAATTGTTCACAAACAGGTCCTTATTTTCTCCTCATAAATGTAAGGAAGGAAATCGTATTTTCCACACAAAGTGTTCAGCTCTTTTCCTTCAATTTTAAAGGAACTTTTGCACCATTCACGAGTTGTCTGCGCTGGTTCGAACTCGCACGAAGACGAACTGTATTATATTCTAGATCGTGATATAGATATGTGATTTCAGACTGAAAAATAAATTCCAATAGGAGTGGTTATCAGACACGGACACAAACAAAGATTACTTTTCATCTTATGTTCAGTGAGGAAGTTAGATGTCGATAGATTAGCTTGGTGTTTTTGTGTCTCATTTTATACATACACAAGCACCAGCCGTCCAGGAAAACATAGAACGGATGTCCCAAACAGAGAGCGTCACAGCGGTATCGTTTATCGCTGTTCAATGAAAGATAAACAGAGGGGAAAAGGAAGGAGTGAAATTAGTAGTGGTAGTGGTACCGATAGTAGGAGTAGTACATCTACGCAGGGGAGCTATTGGTGGGTTGCTCTTCTTTCCTTTTCCTCTTTTTATTTATTTTAATCTTGCTGTTTTCTCTCACCTGAGATCAATGTATGGGTTGCTCTTCTTTCCTTTTCCTCTTTTATTTATTTTAACCTTGCTGTTTTCTCTCACCTGAGATCAATGTATTTATATGGTAGAGGGGGTAAAATAGATTCATGATTTCAAGTTTAATCGTACGCTTTTTTGTTGTTGTGTTTTATAGTCATGCCTCATTTACTATTTTTACGATTGGTTTTGCCTTTTCAAGTTAGTTAAAAACCCATGCAGGCCGGGCACTTTTGTTCCGTGCTCATAAGAAAGATGCAATCTCTCTCTCTCTCTCTCTCTCTCTCTCTCTCTCTCTCTCTCTCTCTCTCTCTCTCTCTCTCTCTCTCTCTCTCTCTCTCTCTCTCTCTCTCTCTCTTTCATTGCCCCATCTATTTTTCTGTCTCTCTGTCTGTGTCTGTATGTCTGCTTCTGTCTGTCTGTCTCTCTCTTGTAAAGTGTTGATATCAGATCTATCAATGGGTTATCTAATTAAACAGAACAAGAAACAAAATAGTCACACAATCAAAGTTGTTTTTATTCATCATGTTAGTACGTCAAACACACACTCATTTTCAGTTTGGAGAGTATTCCGGTTATCCATAATAATGATAATAATGGGAAATGTGCGCCTTCTCGTGAATTAGAGACGTTTACAAGCCTTACACGATGCGCCCCCCCTCCTTCCTACCTTTTTCTTTCTCTCACTCACACCCTCTCTACATGGCTGTCTACTTCTGTGTGCACGAGCTGTCAGTCTCTTCAAGCTCTATTTGCTCGACTCTCTCCTTTCAAGCTCTCCGTTCGTCTCTCTCTCTCTCCGCTCGTCTTTCTCTCTCTCTTTCACACACACACACATAAATACCCATGCTCACACATAGTCTACAATACAATATTGCTACCCAGCATCCTGATCAACACAAGCACTTCAGTAGTAGTATACTGTTAATAATACACTCATGAGGGCTACATACAATGCTACTGGGCTCCAATACTACATGAGTATTATTGTGTTTTTTTCAAGATCGTCGAGTGTTATTACTTTAGGGCTAGTCACATACACTTGGTAGAAAGTTTTGGACTTGACTTGGAACTAAGGAAGTGAAGCTACTTTGATTTGAGCTTATCTTTTAATATCCGAGACTCAAGTCCAACATGGGTGAATAGCGGGGAGCTATTGGTGGGTTGCTCTTCTTTCCTTTTCCTCTTTTATTTATTTTAATCTTGCTGTTTTCTCTCACCTGAGATCAATGTATTTATATGGTAGAGGGGTAAAATTCAATAAACAAACAAACGTCCGACTGACATCCACGCCCTTTGCCAATCACGGCCATAAAGGGAGATAACTCACACATGTTAATTATAGGTGTTGACATATTTTTTTTAGTTTGGATTAGGATTTTTCATTCCAAGATTGGCAGGTCTGCATCTTTTAGTATTGCATTATAGGTAACCATCGTTGAGAGGCGATGTGTATATTGTGTTTGTGTAATTATTTGAGCTTTTTTCGATTCTACATGCATCCAATACTAGGATTCTTGAGGTGTATTTAATTGTTCACTGAAAACTGCAATTTCTTCAAATTTGGTCACAAAGACGTTTTGTTTACCATCTTTAAACTGCAAAAGACAGAAACAGTGTACCTTATATTTTATACCTTTGCGTGACACAAAAAAGAGAATAAAGTCTATATTTTCATCAACAGTAGAAGAAGAAAAAAATTAATACACGGAAACCAATAACTGACCTGTCACTGTCATAATCTGCATCAACGTCCAAATTTTCACCAGCAGGCTCCACCTCAATATCAGCAAGCTCCATCTCGCTATCAATATTACAGTAAAAACATTTTTTTCTACGTTCTTTTGAAGCCATACTGCCAGATAAACCACAATAAAGCAAATAAATTCAAGACATATTCAGGGACATGTACCTGAATGGGATATAATATAATATATATGCTCTTTAAATAGCTCTCTAGATCTAAAACTTACCATCCATAGCTGCCAACCAGTACATAAAAAGCGTCATGTACTTTTTAGGCTTTGAGTCAGTAAGTCTGGATTTTTCCTTGAAAAGTATATATATGAGGGTTAAATGTAAATTTTGCTTAAAGAAACCCAAAATCAACGGTAGAGACTTAGAGATTGAGATGAAAGTCCACAGACACCCTTTGAGTTTGCAAACTACCGTTACATGCCGCCAGAAAATAGAAGGGCCAGCAAAAAGACATTTTTCATTAAATTCACTTTAAAGGTCTTAATTTAATTTGAATTTATCTGTATTATCTGAAGTCAAAACTAGTTTACATTGTCAGAGTTTGTTTTTCAATTTGAAAAGTTTGACAGCTATGTAATTTGAAATTCTTTCCAGTGTATCAATGAGAAACACTATTACCAATTTTTTTGCTATGTAAGAGCTCTATGTAAGAGCCACTTGTTTGTGTTGTATTTGATGGGATTAGGTGAGATTTTGCGGTTGGCCAGGTTTGGATCTTATGTTTGTTATTTTTATTGCTGTGCTACTGTTGCAGCTGAATACATGAGAAATAACACATAAGTGATGACACAAATGTTTCACAACTTTGTTCACAATTGTATGAGTGGCAAATTCATAAAGAAAACTTTAAAAACAATAATATTATTTTGATATTTAATTACACCTCAGAGTGTCTAGTCCCACGGGACAAATTTTGTCCAAGAATCTATAATGTATAACAACTGGAAAGAAACAAAGAATCATTATCACATTGTCTTGTCTCACAAAAAAATGGAACCAAATTGGGTCTACATTTGTGACACATTCATATTTTCCTCACTTCAGATTCTCTTTCCAGTTCAGAACTGTAGAGCTTTTTCTTCTCAAAAGGGTTTAAGTGTAGTTAGGACAAAAAAGATTCTGAGCCGATAACTTGTTTTGTCGACTCACAAAGTCATGGCATAATTTCTCCTCGTTGATAAAATTTAAATGCCTATTTCTGTCGGGGTGCTCAGATACGCTGTCCTAGTTGCCAAGTAGTATTTAAAAAAACTTATTTTGTGCATTTTTGGGCTTTAAGCCGGCATGTCGGTACAAACCTTGAAAAATGTGTGTGTACAGATGAGGATTGATTGGTAATTTTTGTGTAAAGAAACCCAAAGCCATTGGCAGAGACTTACAGAATTTGGATGAAAGTCTGACGACACCATTTTGAGTTTGCAAAGCTACTGTTACACTTCTCCAAGAAGGCCAGCGATCAGCTGACTGTTCATTATTTACGTTTAAGGGGTTAAATTTTATTAAGTTAAATTATCAATGCTTTTTGGAATATTACAGGGTTTCACGCAAGTTAAATTAGTTTGCCTGGTCAATCTGTGTTTTATTTTATTTGAAAAGGTTGGCAGCTATGCACATCAATCAAACTATTGATAAAACACGAAGTAGGTTTAACAAGCTTTGAGTACAGTTCCTGTGAAGCTTGTGGGAAGACCACAGTTATCAATTTTTATTGCCTTTCCTGTAAATGTACGGGATCTGCACAAAGATATCTTCACCCGCCTCCGTAAATATACATGAATTGTAGCGAGTTAAACTGATAGATGTGTATTGCATAAATTGACAAGTTGGGTAAGAATGCGATTTGATCATGGTCATAGCTTTTCTTTGTACGTTAACATTTGTCATCCGTTTACTACCACGGTCTGCCTACAAGCACAATTTTTCTATCTACCAAGGGGCGTGTTCTTAGGCCGCTACTTCTATATATGTGGCTCACTGTAATTGTAAAAATTCTTACTAAATGTTTTGATAATTTTAGATGTGTATAAAAGAACATAGGGTGTGCTTACTGTCACCTAGAATGCTCCTAAGGGAAAAGATTTATGAGAGTGTTATATAGAGATATGAATATATTTATATGCATGGCATGATCATCATGATGTCTGTCTGTTTGACTGGTTGCAAGGGCAAAAAGAAAAGATGTTTCTCTAAATCATATTTGTGTTTTGTGACTGCATTGAAAACTGAATTTGCAAAAACGTGTATAAAAGGTGTCTGTTCTGTTATTCATAGTGTATGTGAAAAGAGTATTTGATGTAAAAAAATATTTTCGTAAAAATGGCAGCAGTGAATTTTCAGTGTATTGTACAGCTTTTCAAATGATTTTTCTTAAAAAATCTTATTCAGGAAATGGCCCAAGGATTTGATACAAGCAAAGCAACTAATGACTTAAAACACATGTTGAATTTGGATGCTCTGAAAAAAAATTCTGATTCACAATCAACAGAGGGAACTGATAGTAATTCAGCTGGTGTCTCCTCATATGAAACTAAAAAGAAAGCGCGTAAAAGGGTGAAGAATACGGGAGATAAGAAAGAAAAAAGAACTGACAAGTGTGACACGCCAGCAAATTTGACTGTTGTGATTAAGGCCTCAACAAATAGCAATGGCAATGCTCTTCGCACAGTTGTAAAAGTGCTCAAAGTGATTCTTCAAGGACAGAGACTTCTATTCCAGTTTTAAATTCTAAAGACTCAAAGCCATCATACAAATCAAAAAAGTAAGAGGAACAAAGTCAATAAAGAGCAGCTTAACACAAGTGACAATGCAAATTCTCATCAAGTTGCTGATGAAATAATTTCACACATACAAGATAAAGTTACAGCTGACAGTAACCCACACACACAGACTGACTCTGCTCAGGGTTCATCTGCCTCTAGGCAAAGAGACCGTATAAATTTATATGAAAGAAAAAAGGAATCTCACAGACAGGAATACATCACATAAAACAGTTAATTTGACACAGAAAGATAAAGGAAAGAATATGGCAAATACCAACAGTGCAATTACGTCAAAAGCCAAACAGGCAAAACTTGGAGGTAAGATCATTTTTTTTTATTGTTTGAAATACCTATTTATTGTTGTTCGGTTTATGAACTTAAATTTCAGCATCCTAGAGCTTTACCTCAGCAGTGTTCATTTGTATACGTAAGCATAAAAACAATGAGACAAATGGACTGAGTGTCATATTAATTGTAACGAATGTCAATGTATGTACATTTCTACTATGTGTTTGTTTTATGTATGTCTACTGCTTTTCCTCTAGTTAATGTTTGGACCTTTGGGGTTAATTGACTTTCTATCTCTTCCAACCGCCTGTCAGCTACCTATGGTTTCTGATTTCTATGTTAAGAAAATAAAATCAGAGAACTTTTTTTTCATTTTAAGATAGTGATAAAGTATTGAGAACAATGAGATTTTGTTTGTTTTACTTTTATGGCATGTGACTCTTGTAGTCTATTGGTTAGGCTGCCAGGCTTGGTACAGTGAGATCCTGGGTTCCAATCATAGCAATGCTAGGTCTGATGTGGTGTTCCTTGGGAGAGCCTCATAAAAACTATGTCTCCCTCGATCTAGGGGCAATGCTAGGGAGTAAAACCCATGACAGGGTAACACCCTGTCCAGGGAGCAATTGTAATTTGTTTCACTGCATCAGGCCATCCCCATCTAGACTATGGGCCATAATGGCCTTTGAAGGAGTGTTACTTTATTTAAAAAAAACACATATTTTTATAAGTGGGGGAGTGTTTTTTTGTGTACTTTGGTCATTATTGGACAGTTTAAAAGTTACGCTTCAGGGCTTCTTTAATTAGATATAGTTTTGTCTGAACATAAAAAAACAACAACAGAGCTTATGAAGACTAAACAAGTTCTGTATTCATGTTAGGTCTTAATATTTGTAATGAAATTTTGCATAAGGTAGTTTTATTATGGCTATAAGCAGAATCTGAATCCTATCTAATAAATTGCAGGACAGCCACAAGCAGGAGGTAAAGTAAAGGCAAAAAACTACAATTTCTGACAATTGACGTATCATTTAACATGTCTTATTTATTTTATGGTATTTTTAAAGAAATGACGACCCTACCACATATTAATTACAATTTTGAAAAAGATTATAAAAAGGAAAATCAATTTTACATGTAGATCTATATTTTTTCGTTTTGCAATATTATTGATAGATATTGTCCTTGCTACAAAACAATCTATCTTTCTATACAGATGAAACGTTAACCCCTGAGTTTTTGAGCAGTTTGGAACTTCACAAAATTCACGGTTTGAAAAAGGTAATTACCACCTCTCTGATTTTTTGTTTAGTTGTTTCTTGTATTTTGTTGAGATTGGAATCCCTCTGTTTCAGGTCATGTTATTTTCAACATCATGTATTTACAGCTTTGTTTATTGACGGGCGATTGTACACTGTTTTGTAACACTCTGTTTGATGTGCATTATTTTCAATGATACGAATTATGGTGATGTATGTATAGTTTTGCTTGGTGGTGCAGAATAGTATTAAAAGAGCTGGGGAGACTTTGGGATTCATATGATTACACTGTGGCACTTGTGGCTCAAAAGCTTTGAGGGGTCTTTATGGTTTGTTAATCTTATGCAGGGGGGGGGGGTGCTATAGATGATGGGTAGTCCTGATTGGTATTTCTAGCTTATCCTCTCTTAGGGAAGGTATAGAATAGGATTAATGCAAATGTTGCCACAAACTCTGGGTTAAGTGGAAATCTTTGTCATTATAATCTTTCTTGCACACGTGTTTTATTCTATATTTTTAAGTTTTGAAAACGCCAATGAGAGGCACACCTTTTTTATTCTGTATCTTTAAGATTTGATAGCGTTATTCAGATGTTAAATATAGT
Organism: Doris montereyensis; assembly: GCA_037039925.1. Taxonomy (NCBI): domain Eukaryota; kingdom Metazoa; phylum Mollusca; class Gastropoda; order Nudibranchia; family Dorididae; genus Doris; species Doris montereyensis. The sequence goes on along the minus strand of JAXRKP010000802.1, from coordinate 94,632 downwards.
GTCAATACCTAGATTTTTTATTCTTTATTTTGATCTTTAATCTTTCAAGATTGTTTATATTGTGTTGTTTTAAAAAACAATTCTATTATCTTTTCAACACAAAATCAGATAAACACACGTTTTCCAAAAGCCAACTTTTCTGCCGCCTGTGTGACTATCACTTAGACAGGAAGGAAGACTGTGAGAAACACATGCAAGAAAACAGGCATTGTCGACGAAAAGAGGTAAAATTTCTTTAATATATATATTAGCGATGTATTTAGCTTGTTAGATGCTTCAAATATGTGACAATGTATACAGAAGGCATTTTTAGGTGAAAATCATGTCATATAAAAATATGTAACATGTAGTCTCTTTGCATATCTAACCCACTGGACACAGATGATAGAGCTAGATTGTGTCCCAGTTTCTGTAGGGTTAAAGTGGAACAAGTAGTGGCGTCAGTGCTCTAGTGGCTAAGCTGTAGGATTCAGGACCATTAGGTCCTGAGTTTGAATCCCAGCCTGCCGGGTCTGGACAGTTTCCTTGAAAGGCACTTAAAATGCTTCTGCTCACTCGACTCAGATGAAAATGAGTACCAGCATCAGCTGGGGAGTAAGTTGTGTGACTGATTAGCATCCTTATGAAACGCTGATACATTGTAGATTTAAATTTCAAACACAAAGTGGTTTTGAAAAAAGAAGCCTGATAATCAATGCTTAAATGAATAGTCAACTGGTCTGGTGCATTTTTAAAAACCATGATACTCACATTTTATGGAGAAATCATATATTATAGTGAAAGTTACTTATTTTCAATAGTCAATGTTTTTGTTATTATGGATAAGAGTCGTATTTAAATAAATTATTCCTTGCATTTACATTCCAGGTACATGAGATGGATGCCATTCTTCATAAGCTGCCGCCCCAACTCCCAAACAGATCAGTGCCATCTCTGAATCTTTAGACAAGATTGACCTTGAATATGGTATCAGTGAAGAGGAAAAAGAAGCCAGATTAAATATTGTCCAGCGTTTGGAGAATACGCTTAAGGAGAAAATTCCTGGTAATAGAACAAGGGTATTTTTAATTTAACACATTTCAAATGTTTTCCACTGCACAAAATCTCTTGTATTGTACAGTTTTTCATTAAAAATAATCCAATGATCTTGGATTGTAGTATTACACTACTCATACCATGTCCTTTTTTTTTCTCTCCATGTTGACAAATCTTTCTCCTTACCTTGCGATAAATCAATGTTTATAATGTCTTCCACATTGAATTCTAAGCACACTAAGGCTCCTTTAACTAGTTTGTTGGAACTGAATGTTGCTTGAGTCTTATATATCATGAAAGTAATGAACCTTTCATGGGGACTTATGAGCATCAATGACAGTGACCGAAGGTGGAGGGGTGAGGGTCACAGAGATATATCAATCTGACATGCGTGGAAGCATAGGAACACTCCCTGATGTTGCCAAAGCTATGAGATGAGGCATGTTAATGTGACTGTCACACACAAATCGCAAACGTATTACAATGGGGACACACAACACACCATCTAGTGGCAGATAGGCAGCCAATGAGCAAATTATCGTAAAATATTAAATTCCTGTCACTTAGTGACCAACACTAACCAAAACTGTTGGTTGTCTCAAACTAAACATGAATGAGTACTGTGGTGACTAGGTCAAATCTTTATTTTATTTATATTTGGCTTCATGCTCTTGACCACGTATCTAATCTTTTTCCGACAAAAAAATAATTATTTTTTTTATTTTACCATTCACATCTCCATTAATGAACACAGTAGTAACCAATAACATGAAAAAAGTGCAGGACCTCTCTTTGAAAAGGAGAAGGCAGGTTTAGTCCAACCTGTCCATAACGACCACTAATGATCATAGACCAAATTCGTTGTTTTGAACAGGTAGTCGTTCTGAGCAGGTTATAATATGGGTGGATAGAATTTGTCTATTTTTAAAAAAAGCATTCCCTTCTGAGTTGATGTAATGCAAGACAATTATTTAATCAGGTTTTTAAAAAAAACACATACAGTGATCGTCAATGCCAATGACTTCAAATCATGAAGAAAAAAATGTACGCCGGTTCTTTGCTACTTAATATGAAAGCTTCATAAGTCGCTCTATTCAACTGTCAATGGTAGTGGTCATAGGATTACAAACAAAAGGAGTGGGGAGCACTTGGTCACAATAAGAAACGCAATCCATTTATCTCACATGTGTTTGCATAGAAGAGTGGATGGCCAGACATAGTGACAAGGTATCAATTTGGTTGTCTTGCTTTGATAACCAGCTGCCTACGCTTCAGTTGTTTTGGAGACGCAGACTGATAATGGTGGATTGGTTATGTCCCAACAACACGAGGTAGCACTGAGTGGCAATGAAGCAGGTGATGTCTATAATGTAAAGCTGTAGCTAATGGTCGTTATGACGGTGATTGGTTGGTCAAATTAGATGGTCGCGTTGGACAGGTGGTTGTTATAGAGAGAGACAAAATATAGAAAAAATCCTTTAAAGGATTTTTTCTAGTAGAGAAAATACAAAGTATTATGATGATCTAAATAACAAATATCTTTATTTGTTCCTGTGGTATCGTCTGGTCAGATGTAATTTTGTTTATGTACGGCACTTCACTAACAAGAATGGGGCTGAAGACTGGAGACATCAATGTTGATCTCAACTCATCTAATGTTAAAAAGGCTCTCACTGTCTTGTTAAAGGAAGTCCATGAGGCCATGAAAGACAGAACAGGTATATTTTCTTTTATTTACATACTCATTTCCTCATGCCAGTTGAAATATTGTAATTATGTTAGTTTCTTTAAGCTCCTCTTCCCCTTATTGTTTTGTAATAATTTACAATCAGGCACCAAAGGGCTTTTTTTTATACATTACTGTAGTATCTGGGAGTCATCATGTTTCCAAATGCTTCATTGTAACCTTTAAATAGACAAGTTTAAAAACACTTCTTCTTTAAAAGCATAAGTAATTGGTTTTATTAGTAAATAGCAGAATTAAAGCTAGGGATAAAATGTGTTTTGAACTAAAAAAAAATAGTTTGTTATAAGTTTAAGAAAGCATCACTCTCCTGTTCTTCATTTTATTTGTTTCAGACACTGGTTTAGCAACGTCCATTCTGACTTTGCTGCAACAGTCCCTTCACTTGTTACTTACTGATATAAAGACAGGTTTCAAGTGTCTATAACCATTTATTGCTATAATGCTCACTGTTCTTCAGAACTGATGGCTATCTATTCAGCTTTTGATGAGCGTGTGAGGAAGTTGTCTGTAGCTTTCAGATATTAGAGCATGTGAGTAATTGACCCCTCTTCTGTCATCATGTTTCAGCGAAATGAGTTAAATATTGTTGGATGCGATCTTAAAAGTAATTATCCTGTTTGAATTGAAATTGCCATGATAATTTGATTTTGATTTAACCACAGATACATGTTAATGGCATCTTTAGTTTCTTTTTTCGTTTTAGTGGGCTAACTTGTAGGTTCTGCTTCTTTTTCATTTACTCTTTCACATGTCCTTCATCTTGCTGTTTCTTCTTAATTCATCCCAAGATCACTGCATATGGTGGACAGGGTAAGTACCATTGATTAGGATTTAGTCTTAGGTAAGTGATAGTGTTATTATATAGGAGAAAACTTCTCTTTGGGGTATTTACAATTTAGCAGATTTTATGTCACACTGCTGAAGGTGAGTAAATTTTGCTGGATTGAGAAAGACATATCTTCTGCTGTGAATCATAATCGACAGGTTTGTTTGAGATGTGCTCCACATTAACTTACAACTTACTTGCCCCATGGTTGGCTGGTGCTACTTGTAGGTCCATCTGTCCTTCTTCTTTCTTTGCATTCTTTCAAGTCTTTATTTTTATCTCTATTTCTTTTTCAACTCACTCTGAGATCACCACACATGATGGACAGGATAATTTACAATAAAATACTTACCCCATGTCGTTTTACACCCTCCCCCTCCCCCTCCCCCCTCCCCCTCCCCCCACAGGTATGTGGCCTTGACAGACATGCTGATGGCTTCATACCTCCCGTGGCATTGAACATCATGGTGATATATTTCTTCCAAAGCATAAGTCCTCCTGTCCTCCCTGTCATTGTACCTCCAAAGGTACGTTGTTTTCCTCATTTTTGTTATCCTTCAATGAAATTAACATGATCTACTCTAAAGTTTCTGAAAACTGGTGTGATTATTGGATATGATGAAAATATTTTCCTGAGAACTTGGTAACTAACAGAAAGCTGTTTTATTTTATGGAGACGCCTTACTGAAAACATAATTTGTCTCAGTCTTAGTTTCTTTCTCTCCCCTCTTTCTCTCTCTCTCTCTCTCTCTCTTTCTCTCTCTCTCTCTCTCTCTCTCTCTCTCTCTCTCTCTCTCTCTCTCTCTCTCTCTCTCTCTCTCTCTCTCTCTCTCTCTCTCTCCTCTCCTCTCTCCTCTCTCCCTCTCCTCTCCCTCTCTCCCTCTCCCTCTCCCTCTCCCTCTCCCTCTCTCTCTCTCTTTCTTTGCCCCATCTATTTTTCTGTCTCTCTGTCTGTGCCTGAATTTCTGACTGATAAGAAAATCAGGTGAGTGATGTTATGAAGAAAAGGAGAAATTATTACAGTCAAGGCCAACAATTGGATGTCACTGATATGAGAAATGTCACTATAACGTAAAATTCTAACATTGATCAGCTGCTAAATTTAGATGGAGTGTGCGAGCATTAAATGGTATACTATGCTCATATTTTATGTGTTTGGATAGTATGTGTATGTATATTGCATAGATGTGTCAAGGAGACAACGCAAGTAAGTCTATCAGATCAGATGATCAACAACGATGAATGTACTATTAATACTAGCAGCGAGTAGTAGTAGTAGGAAGTCTTTTTGGTTTTTATTATTGCTATCATTTCTTACTATCTACTTGTATATTATAAAGATACTATGCTCATTTATTGATATCAGGTGTCTGGAGATGAAAGAGGGGATTTTCAACAAGATTTGCCTGGCTTTGAGAAACTGAAAGGAAAAGTAAGTAATGCCTATACACTCAATCTGGACAAAAGGACAAGTGTATGGAGGGCTAGGAGAGGGAGGGGGAGAGTGTGAGGATTTTAATGTTTTGGTTTGTTATCCTTGTTCCTTTCTATGGCAGACACAAACTTTTATAATTGTTATTACTTTATTTTTTACAGTGTATTTATCCAGTTAATTTTTTTATCATCTACATCTAAACAGGACTCCTACAAGATTTACCTTTTGGCTATACTAATATCCATCTGCATCTAGATTAAGTGATAAAAAGTGTGTATTATGTCTTTCACCTAGGCCATAATGTTGGACCTATCAAGAATAGATGTTCACAAAAAGCAATGCATATAATTTTTGTGGAACTTAAATCTTTCTACGACTTATCACTCACATTTCATAAGTGTTTATGTTTTATTTTTTGTGAGTTAGTTCTTTTCAACCAATTTTTTACTCTACTTCTGTTGCAATCAATAAATCAAGTTATAAAGTTGTCCTTTTTATGTCTTTAGTTATTGAAATATGATATGCATTACTTTTTGTGGGCCTTGTGACTTATTAACTTGTTCCGTCACTGGCAGTCACATGAAATTGCCCCAAAACTTTGGCGACAACAATTTCTGATGATAACAAGCAGAAGGTAATGCTGTTGAAGGAGAAAGAGATATTGAATCAGTTTGAGACAGTCTTTTACCTACGTCTTGCCTTTTATTTTTAAAAGTGCCAGACATGTGAGATAAATCAACCAATCAGAATGGGACATTTGTATTTCTCATAATGACATATAATTTCTTTGTGCGCTTTCTTTCTTTATTGCCAGGCACTAAAGAGCAGAGGTGAAAGTAAAGATACCAGGAGCATTGGGGAATTATGGTTGGCCCTTCTCAGGTTTATAGTATAGAGTTTGATACAGCAAATATTGTTATTAGTATAAGATCACCAACTAAGATCCCAAGAACCAAAACCATGGAATAGCAAGAAACTAGCTGTTGAAGGTACTGTTGCGGCTGCTAGATTACTTTACAATCTAGTAGCACTGAGCTTTTTTATATGTTTGCATCAATCAAACAAATTTGTAAATTTTGTTGCTTTTTTTGTTGGTTAAAATGTTTTAACCTTTAGTGGCTATATAAGGCCTGTTTTTTTCTTTTCCTTGTGTTATTTAGAGTTAAGGGGAAGCTTCTGACACTCCCCTCTCCCTGCCCATCATCTTTGATATTGCACACTTATTTATTTTTCAATATTTGGTTAGTTTTTTTTTAGTGTGTGTATATTGATGTATATTTGCAATCAATTGTGAGAATAAAAGTCAGTTAAAAAAAAAGTAACATCACATGAGCTCAAAATTATATGTGCTTGCTACACATAATCTTAAGGCTCGAATATTTCTCAACTGGAAAAGGGAATCTGAAGTGAAAACAAAATGAAATTGTTGCCAAAAGTAGATCCGAATTTAGTTACATTTTTGTGGGAGATAGGACAATTGTGAGATTGCATCTGATGATGATTATACTTAAAATTGCTTTAAAAATTGTCAAATGTTGAGCAGATAATATATTGTTTCTATTGGATATGATAGTGACAGATAGAGGTTGCACTTTTGTCAATCTATTTGCTTCTTTTGCAGAGGTTTTATTTTTTATTATTAGTGTTTTTGGAGGAGAGAGTCTCGTGTTTGGGATAGAGGAAGGAAGATTTTAGGGGGGGGGGCTGTTGGAAAGGGAAAATTTTTGATGTTTAGTGTATTTATTCTTCTTTCCAAAGCAGCTAAGATTGGTGAAGTAATGTGACTATGAGCCCTACTCTGTACTGATTTAAGGATATGCTGAATAGACTTGCATCTGTATTAAAATGCTTCCTACTATTTGATGCACAACTTACAGTTTGTTGTGTTTGGATCTTTCCTGACACAGATCCGTTTATGACGAAGAAGAATGTTACAAGGATGGTCAACAACTCTCGAATCTATGAATTCTGGCAAGACTGCATTCGCAAAGCATATCACTACTTTGGTTTGCCTCGCGACCAGAATGGCGTATCACTATCGCAGATGAAGTAAATACCGTTTCAAAAGGTCAACAACAGACTTCAGACACTTCTGAAGGTCGGTAAGGCACTTCAATTTCTACTGATAATTCAGAAAAGGAGAGCAAAGACAACGTTTTTGTCGGATTCAAAGGCTGCACAGTCCCATAATTCACAGAATCGGGTTGTTGTGCCAACCAACCCATTGTTGACAACTTCAAGTCAAAGTACCAATAGCACTGACTCTCAGTGTTCAACACCTGATACCCCAGATATTGTTACAAATGTACTGGCCCCTAAAAAGAATTCTATTTCAGAGAATGTTAATACAAATGAAGAACCAGATAGAGAATTGTCTGATGTTTCTCATCAGGACAGTAGTGTTGACAAAGAGATGGGCAAGTCTGATGCTGTTGTGTCTGAGTCCCCATCAATCGTCCAGGATAATTCTAAATCTGATAACAAAAATTGGAAATTCAAGTTCTACTGAATGTTCAGGAGAGGATGAGGTGTGTGCATTAGAAAGTGATGTGAAAGAGTTGAGTTTAAATACTCCTTCCCTAGCTCAGAGAAGTCAAAACAGAGTAATTCCTTGTCATCTAATGAGACATCAGAAGGTCAGAGTGAGCCTCCTCCATCTGAAGGAAAAACTCCTGATACTGAAGTTAGTGAGACAGACAGTGAAATGACTTCCAGACAGCCCGATCAAGACAAAGACTGCCTGGCCTCAGATGACCAACAGGATTCTGACACAGAGGAGACAGCACCTGCTTCACCTCCATGCCTACCTTTAATTGCTGTCACTGGTTGTCTTTATGAATTCACTATAGAAACCCTCACTGATGGAAAGGTACTTTTGAGTTATGATTTCATGTTTGTCCCGTAGTATTAATCTCACCAGCTTAACAGCAATATATTTGCAATACGTATGGCATCATGTCAGGCATTTATAATAATAAAGCATTTCTATAGCGCCAATATCCATTAAAAATTCCCAGTGACAAAGAACATAAGAACTTTAAAACTGTTTCTTTTTGATCTGCATGACATTTACCTAGCCATTTTCTACTGAGTAAAAAATGAAAATGGGATGATCCTTTATTGTTTTGTTTTTTTCTTTGCATGATATGTGCTGTTATGGAGATTAAACATTTTTTGTCACGTATTGAGAAGTGAAATTAACTAGTGGCCGAGTCGTTAGTTACTTGGGATCATGAGGTCCTGGGTTCAAATCCTAGCAATATTAGGTTTGACATTGTATTCCTTGGAAAAGACACCTAACATGTATTTTCCCCACTCGACCCAGATACAAATGGCTACAAGCACTCGCTTGGGGGTAATAACTTGTGTCAGACTAGTGTTCTGTCCAAGAGGTGATTAATGTCACCTGTTCCGCCTCACACTATAGAAACTAGGATAAGTCTGGTTCTATGGGCCATGGACTTTACTATTACTACTACTCTTACGACTGCTGGTCCAAGACAGCTGGCTTTTGTTTAAATACTGATTTATTAAATGCGAAACAAGGGCATAACATTTTATAAACGCAAATTTTTATTTTTAATGTAGAGAACTGATGAGGACTATTTTCTCACTCATATAGATAGAAAGGAAAGAAAATTCTACTTGTAATGTTTATCACATACCATCTTATCATAAAGTGTAGATATGGAGAGCATGCCTTCTCCACTTCGAGTTCATGGAAGGCAGTATGATGGCTTTTCTGACTAGAAGTCTATTTTAGGCTCAGGCAAAAGAATTTTCATTCCCTGCTCAACATTGACACACATCTAAAATTTCATTTGCATTGTTCTCACTATATCATTATATTGTGTTAGTTTGCGTGGAGGGGTTGTTTTTATTTTATCTTTGTAAGCATGAAGCTGAAGCTTTACTGTATATTAATGTTTGTTTTTGAAGGGCCCGACCCTTGTGTGTACCCACTTGGAGAAAGAGGGCATTTGAAGAATTCATGCCCGGAAGATGAGCTGCCCCAATCTTACCCTTACAACCCATGACTGATTTTCACCACAAAATCTTGACGGAAACTCTCATTAAAGTGCCAGGTATATGACGCTTTTCGTTTCTCTGTTGTCTACAGTTTGATATTTTCGCATTTTTATTGTTTATGTATTTGTAAATACCTTTTTTCTCATGTGATATTTCATTGTATCTTTCAACAAGTTATATTTGGAAAAACATTGAAAAAAGATTCTTTAATTTCAAAGGCGTAAATATTCGTTAAGTAGAAAATCTGAAGTGAATAATACAAACACATGTGTATAAAATTTTGATAAGGGAAATTACAAAGGTTGATGAGTATGCCATACAGTAACATGATTTAATATTTTCTTAACTTTGCCATAATGTTCCATCTTTAGTCATTTGATCACATTATGATTTAACGATGATGGAGAATAAAAATGGGGAATGCTTTTGAAGAACTTTCTGCATGAGTGACCTTTACAAATTCAATCTCTATGATTTCAATCTGCTTTGAAGCATTTGACTTAACAAACAAATGAAACATTACAATCATGCGTCTTGTATCTTTTGCTCACTGTTTAAAAAACCCATGGACCAGATGAAGTTGGTTGAGCAGAAACAGCATCCGAGATCGGTCAGAATTTCATTGATTGCCTTCAGAACTTTATAACGTTCCATTATCCAGGTAAGTCTGTCCTGTTAAAATATAGGTAACATTTTGCGCTTTTTATATATATATTTTTTTTTATATGAACAATGATAGTAAACAAAGAGATTTGAGGAAGAATTTACTCAAGAGAAATATATCCATGGGCGTTAAGAATAGGATTTTGATTTGATTTTACCCATATCTGCAACTAAGATGAAATCAGGACTGCCCTGTAAACAACCAAGGGATCTGTAACTTACACAGAGTGTTGTGATTTGCACACGTGACCTTCCTCCTTATTGTCCATCTCCGACGGGTTAAGTTGTGTCAATCCATCTAACTGGAGGAGGGGGGGTTTTTTTTACTAAAATAAGACTTGAGAAAACTTTTCATCCTGTCGGGCACAAATCCACAACCTCTTGTTTGAGAGGCCAATACCTTGCCTCTGGACAACCGAGTCCCCAAGAATAGGGAAGAATCCACATTACATTTCTATCAATTTCAATGACTTCCTTTGTCTAACCTGAAATAACCAAAATCCACACAATCTGTATATCACACACAAAAAACTCTCACATTTACATTCACTCATTCATGCGTAAATAATATAAACGCTTAATCAGGAATCAAACAAAGAACACAGTAGATATTATTGAAGTTCTTTTTCCTTTTCTGGTTTATCTGAGAACACTGAAATTATTTGCTGAACTAAGTATTCACCGTTAAATATCTATGCTTTTTCTCACAGTTACCACCTTGTCTATTGAGATAAATGTTTTCTTTGGTGTGACTCAATCAGAATCATTTTTCTTGTAGTAATGGAGTACACAGTAAAGGTGTGAGATCGTGGTCATTACTGTTCTGGGTTTAAATTTGTTTTTAGAAGATTATACCTTTGATCATTATTCAGAACAGTTCCAAAAATTGGGAAACTTGTGGAGAGCATTTTACACGGGTCTTGGACCAGAGGCAATGAAACACATGTACATACTGATGGAGAATACAATGTGGAATAGGACACTTGTATTTATAAAACAGATTGCATTTCTACACTGATAATTTAGATTGACCAATGGTTAACCCTTTGAACCCGAGTGACCTAAACATACGTGAGCCTTACGTTCCTGTAAATTGAGTGCACTGTGTGGGGCGACTACGTCGCTTACTTCCTTTTCTTTCTTGATCAGTTCCCATTCGACCTTCCGGCGTATGGCTTCAGATGCTGGAGATGATATTTCTCCAGGCTGTCCAAAAAAGCCTTGCTACATTTACTGGTTTGAGCTTCCACATACCTACATTCATTTTCTTCATTTTTGAGGATGCCTTTGCGACTGAATTCATAAATGTGATTAAGAGGATTTAGGATACAACCTGACTTACTCTTATATCTACATTAAATTCTTCAGATATGTTTCCAGCTACTCTCACTACACATGTTGACTTATGTAAAAACTTTTAATGGCTTCTATTAAATATTGCTCTACATTGTGCTTTTTAAGGCATGCAATAGTTGCGTCCCTCCTGACAGTGCAAATGCCTTTTCTGTAAATAAAACACAGGTGCAAATCAATGTTTCTCTCAAGGAATTTTTCTATTATTTGTCTAATTGTAAATATGTGGTCTTGTACACTTTCTTCCTGGTCTAAATCCACTCTGATGTTCTTCAATCTGATCCTTTACTCTTTTCCTTAGTCTCATTTCCAGTATCGGCATACATTTTCCTGGTACACTAAGTAGTGATATTCCTCTATAGTTTAAGCATTCCATAGTTGATCCTTTCTTGTGTATTGGTATGACTGTTCCCTTTTCCAGTCGTCTGGCACCTGTTTGGACTTCCATGCTTGTTGGCATATTGCATGTAGTAGTTGGTCTGCGTCTCTGCCTTGGTTTTTAATCATTTCTGAATAAACTTGATCTGCTCCTGGGGCCTTTCCTTATTTCATTTTTCTTATATATCTACATCTTCCACTGTCTCCTCTGGATTACTTGTTACTCTTACCAATTGATCTTAACTATTATGTAGTCTATCATTGACTTTTCACGCCTGTCCTCATTTACTCTTGTATATTTGTGGATAAGAAAAAAGGTGTTGGCTATTTTCATGTTATTCTTTAGTCAAAAATATATCAGCCTATCTCCATTTGGAGAAGTTGTTGTCTCTCCTTCTTTACCTATTACTCCTCCTGATGTTTCAACATTGTTGCCTACTCTAGTGTATAAGTCTCCTTAAACCATTAGTTCCTGTTTGGGTGTAAGATTCTCTGCAGCTATTTGTAAATCGTTTTCGAAGATACCTTTTTCTTTTTTGGTGGCATCTTCGTTTAGTCCATAAGCTATTAATAATTTAATTTCTCTGCCTTTTGGTTTAATATTTACCTCTAATAGCCGTGGGCTTATAACTTTCCAACTTTCTAGTAATTTTTTATGCATTAGGAGGCCTGCTCCTGCTCTAGCTCTATCTTTGACATCTACTCCTGAGAAGATTAAAGTATGATTTTGTCCTACATTTTCTATTCCTTGTCCTTTTTTATTTTTGTTTCTGAAATGGCCAAAATGTCTACTTTGAATTTTTCCATTATTTCAGCTAATTCTATCTCTTTTCCATTTATTGCCCTAATATTCCATGTTCCAAAAATCACAGTCCGTGTTCGTTTCCATGCTCATCTTGAAAGGTCAAGCCGGGTATATTGCATTTATTTCTCTGAATCAGTTGATTTTGGGCAAACAGGTGATTAGCCCACTGTACCCTAAGTAGATTGTGGGGCTATCACCTTGAGGCCCCCTACCAGGCCTTGCTCTTGTCTGTCAGGGTTAACTCCTTAGCCTTTGGTCATCCAAGACCATCATGCAAAGCAGCAGGTTGCTATTTTATGTCAGGGTTAACTCCTAAGCCTTTGGTCAACGAAGACAGACCTGCAAGACAGCAGGTTGTTTTCTGTCAGGGTTAACTCCCTTAGCCTTGGTCAGCCAAGACCCGCCTGCAAGGCAGTAGGAGACTCGTGGAGGGCGGGATCGCCTAATCCCTGTGTACAGGTGTTTACCTGTGGACTGCCCGGCGCTTACTTTCGTTGTATTCTATTACGTCCTGAGAGCGACTTAAACATCATGAATGCCTTTGTTCTTATATACTGAGCACGTTGTGAAGGTCTCGGGGGAGAGTATTATGTCAATTATTTTGGTTGTATTTTTTATTTAGATGGACCAATGAGCACAAGATGCTGGCATGTGCTTAATATGCTCAGGTGTAGGGAAAAGTAAGGCTCAGGGGGTAGGGATCAAAGGGTTAGAATTGAAGGATGTAAATAGAGATATTCCCAGATACTCATCGATAGACATTTCATCAAGTGAGGAGGCAACTAGAGTGAGGCTTAAGTCAAATTATGTGAGAGTATTGTGTCGGAATGCCAAATTTTTTGTATTTACTATTGCAAATTTGTTTTGATATTCAGTGCAGGCATTATTTTCTTATTTGTACTCTTGGCAGAGGTACTTGAGTCTGTGTTTTTAAACAATGTCAAGTGTAAATGAAACCATGGTTATAGGCATTGAAAGAATGTAACCATAGGAATAGACAGATACTGTCAAGATGCCTTTGTGCCTGGCTTATTTTGCCATGCCAAACTCTAAAAGAGTAAAGGGACAGATAAGAGAGTTTAAATAGAATTGCATCATGAAACATCAGTGATTGTATATGCACCAGAATACAGAGTACTAATCCCTCTTAATTCTTAAGTAGAAAAATGTATGGGTAAAGGATATATGATAAAAAATAGGATTGAAGCCAAGTTCCAAGAGATTGATTAAGTCCATAGTAAACTAATCATGATAATTATTCATTTTGAACAGATGCTCGACTTTGTCTTTTTGGTTCTTCTTGCAATGGATTTGGCTTTGAACGTAGCGACATGGATATTTGCATGACTTTTGCCCGAAGAGGAGGACCGGTAAGTTAATGAATTAAAACTCATACAAAGGTAGCCCTCACAAAGCTGTCAAAATTATTGCCAAAGTGGGGATAAAAAAGATGTTGAGAGAGAGAAGAAGAGTGTGACAATGTATGTGCGTGTATGTATTACTTAAAGACCCTATGTCAGTTGTAGAAAACTTTGTCAAATAAAATTTATCAAAGTATCTCCTTGTGTGAGAATTTGATCAAGTTCATGATCAAATATCAAAACTGTTTTGTATGTTGTGTGTAATACATTGAAGTTGGCATCATTGTTTTGAGCACTTTTTCTCTGTTCATTTTCATAGAAGGCAACAAAGGGAATGTGGCAGCCTGGCTGTCACCTAAACTTTTCATTTCTTATTTTTCATCAGTGTACTGCTATCACTCCCTCATCTATTTATGAGATCACCTTTCATAGTGAACTTAATGAGCTTTAGAATTGAGAATCCTTTTCAATCTGTCTGTTATTAATGCAATTTGAGTTTGACACTTATGATATTTCAGAACATTGACAAGGTGCTTGTGATAGAGACTTTGGCACGCCTCCTAAGGCAGTTTGATGAACTTCAGTCTGTCCAAGCAATCTCAACTGCTAAGGTTCCTATCGTTAAATTCACTGTGAGGCGTCTGAATCTGGAAGGAGATATTAGCCTTTACAATACTCTTGTAAGTTGCTGCATCATGATTTTATTTTTCGTGTGTAAAATCACTGATCTTCTGTCAATTATAAAACATATAAGGTTGGTCTACAGACTACACATGGCGTTTTTATGTTGGGCGTTGGTGGCCGAGTAGTTAGGCTGTGAGACAGGATCATGAGGTTCCGGGTTCCAATCCTGGAAAAGCTAGCCCCGACATTGTGTTCTCCCCACTCAACCCAGGTGCAAATGGATACAAGCACTAGCCTGGGAGTGAAAATTTGCTTCAGACTAAAGCACTGCCCAGGAGGTGATTATTATGACATGTTCCGCTTCACGCTATTGAAACCGGGATAAGCTCCGGCTTTATGGGCCATGACAAAGGAACTATACGTTGTATATGGCTTTTACGTTGTATATGGCCTTTTACGTCAATATAGACGATCCTGTAACAGTTGTTGTCACCGTTATGCCTGGGCTACTTTTCTAAGGTAAGTATGGATGCCCAGCCACACTTTCTTCCTCTCTGATCAGAGTAATGTACTGAGTTTGAGGAACAAGAGGTAGTTGGGGTATTTCTAAATAGGCCTTTGGTAGAAATTCAATATTGCCAGAATGTCCTGATCTTTTCGATTTTCAACCACCGAGGGTTCTTTTACATGCACAAAGGCACATAAGACCTAGATTATCGTACGTCTCCGATAAGACTATGCACTCATGTTTTTTTGTGCTATATTTATAATATGTCATTGTCCCAGTGTGTCATCCCAAGTATTTGGAAAACCTTGTGTATTGTCCCAGTCCCAAAAACGAAACCTGTTACCAACATGAATGACCTCTGCCCCATAGCATTAACAGCATATCCTATGAAAATATTTGAAAAAGTAATTCTTTGCACATAACAAATCTAAGTTGGCATATAGGAAACATAGATCTGTTGATGATGCTTTGTTACATGTATTAAATTCTATTTACTCCCATCTTGAGAAAAAAGGCAGCTCTGTCCGAATTATGTTTTATGATTTTTCTAGTGCATTTAATACCATCCAACCACACATACTCACTGAAAAGCTCCTTAAAATGAATGTCAACGCCAACACCATACTTTGGATTTTAGATTACCACAATTTGTCAAAATATGGCGTTCATCTTCCCCCTTTCTCTTAGAAGATTTTAGTGTGGAAAAACGACATTTGAGAAAAATGGAAGTAAAAAAATCAAAAGAAAATAACATAAAACAAACGCTTCAGATGGGTTTCCTTGTTGTAGCAGCCCCTTTACTCTTTCGACAGCCTCTGGCGTTATTTACTTATGTAAATAAGATTATAAATCTAGGTTTAAATGTGGACTGTTGTGAAAACAGGCGTCGAAATGACCAGTTTTTGTTTTTTCCTCTATATCCTATGCTTGTGCGCGTGTTTACATACACACTGATGCGCAACACCTCTTATATCACACAGTGGTGGGCCGACGCGTCGATCGGTGACGGCAGAAACTAGGCCAAAGTTGGTGTTGCCACATTTGGTGATTAAGCGCCAACATACGGGTTTTTGCTGCCATTTTCTCAGTCAGTGTTAAGGTAATTTACGTCAAAATTTTGATTGTTTTTACCTACCCTCGCCTACAAAATATTTTGTAAAAAACAATTATACGTCATATGGACATTTTTCTGCCATGTACTTGTAGATAAATGATCATTCTACCCGAATATGCAAAGAACAGAAAATCAACCTTTTGGTCGAAAACTCGCCAGTCCAGGTGCCCCCTCCCTCCCTTAAGGGAGGGAGACCATTTTGCCCCAAATCAGACACATCTAGTTTATTGTATTATTGATTATTGGATGCAGCTGTTTATTCCCCTCACATTGGTACCATAGAATAAACTCAGTATCGATTCGTTGAATTTTAATGATTTTTAAAAGATACAACAAAGCTAACTTTCAACACACCTGATGAATTATAAAAGCCAGTAAATTTGTCTAAAGTATAGCAAGTTGGTACTCATTTACTCAGCACAGTGTAATCTA
Organism: Doris montereyensis; assembly: GCA_037039925.1. Classification (NCBI taxonomy): domain Eukaryota; kingdom Metazoa; phylum Mollusca; class Gastropoda; order Nudibranchia; family Dorididae; genus Doris; species Doris montereyensis. Next base: position 78,322 of record JAXRKP010000802.1, on the reverse strand, counting down.
TAAAAAAAATGTACATATGACAAAATTTATTCAGTAGTGCCTTGGATCATTGGGAAAATATGGGACATATTCTGTGCACTTGTTATCGAAGGTGCTGTCGAAATGAGGATGAGGGAGCAGGGGCAGTTGAAACAAGGGTCGATAAGAAGTAGTTAAGAGCCTCTCAGGTTTTATGATGTTTCCAAGTATTATCTACTCATTTCTACTTTTTATGCGAAAAAAACATTCAAATAACAGAAAAAAGAGTTTTGAATACAATTTTCTTCAAATTGATTATTATTTTACTGTGTTAGTGGTTCTATAATTTTGTTAAACGGGAATTTGCCATGCAGCTGCTGTATCATTACTAAGAGATCTACACATGGGATTTTCGATATCTTGTATGAGAAATTTATGATTTCCGTTTGAAATTTGAGAAAATTAGTTTCCTTGAAGCCTCATTTTTTAAAAATGAATGAAGAAAACTATTCAAGACATCAACAAAAGGTATGATAGATTCAGGATATTGGTTTGCAGTTTCTATGTGCAAGATAATAAACTTCTAAAATGAAAACTGTAGGACTACTTAGTTTCTTAAAAATTTCCAAAATTGCCCTAGTTTTTCACAAAAAATTCAAGATGGCAGCCGTTTCCATGGCGACTACATGTTCAAAAAATGATTTTTTACAATTTGTTTCCTCTAATTTTGTCATGCTTAACTCATTTATAAAGCTTAGAATTGTGTATCTCTTCATACTAGATAAATCACCCTCAGGAGAGGTGTAATATTTATCAATGCATTTTACTAAATTATTTCACCAATTGTTTAGGAATAGTTTCAAGCAATAGTTTTGATAAATGACATACAATGAAAGATGAAAGAGGACTAGTTGCGAGTAGATAAAAGTATTCTAAATCTTCATACAATATTAATGAACCCTTAGGCATCATAGTCAAATTGCACACTAGTATGTCCTTTTCCATCATTTGCTGCTATATGGGCAGAATGAACTGATGTTTTTCTTTAGACTGCAAGAGGAAGAGCGTTTCCCAATTTGAACGTGTGTGATTCTATCCCTTGGGAGATGTTAGATTTTGTTGTTGGGATGTTTGCTTGCTTTGTGAGTTGGTGATCTATGGTTTTGATCGATCTTGGTGTGGTAAATATATGCCTCTTTACTTTTGTGAAAGTCACCTTTCCAAATGCATACAAATGTTTTGCTTGTTTAAAATTTCATGATTTTCAAAAGTGCTATTTGGTGGAAAGTGTGTAAACTTACCTAAACCTAGGATTTGCAAAAAAACAAATGTGTGTTATAAACTCTCTCATAGAATTTATGTGTTTTTTGTTTCAGGAACGATTTGATCACTGTTTGAATGTAGGTTCATTTTTGTTCATTACTTTTATCTCAAGGCTCAAGAGAATACTCGTCTTCTGAAATGCTACAGTGAAATTGATGCCACAGTGAGAATGTTGGGTTACACCATCAAGACATTTGCTAAGGTATTATGGTTTTGATTCTTTATTTCTTTACACAAATTGAACTTAGACCGTGCTTTGTTAAATACTGTCTTATGATGATTTTAAAATTTTTTATTTTAAAATATAGTTAACATAACCAGTTATGTTAATATTTTTGTATTTGTGATAGTCAGACACATTTTGCAGTGTCTTCAGATGTTTAAAACATTTTTTAATTGCATATTTCTTGTTTCATTCACCCCCCCCCCCCCCCCCTCCTCCCTAGTTCTGTGTTTGGTGTTTCTTTGTTTTGGTGTGTTTTTTGTTTGTTGGTTGGTTTTGGAGGGCTGGGTAATTAGAATTGAACTGACTGATTTATGGAAAGAAAACTGTCTATGTGCAGGTCTGTGATATTGGCGATGCTTCACGAGGCAGTTTATCTTCATATGCTTACATTCTCATGATGCTTTATTACTTGCAACAAGTCAAACCTGCAGTGATTCCTGTATTGCAAGAGGTAATGTATACTTACGGCCATGCTTGTTTTGTTGAACATCAGAACTAATTATAAGAGCTAAAGTAGAAAGAAAATTCCAGCAAAAAAAATCTCTTCAAAGCGTTTTCCTTTTCATTGCAGACAACTCACTTTTTCGAACTGAAATCTGACACATATTGTACGCACATTAGATTGATAGGTACTAGGTATTATGTGTATTGGTTTTCTTTTTCCTTAATTATTGTTATTTTACAAATTATGTATTTTAAAATTTTTTAATTGAAACAAATAATAATATGTAAACTGGCAGATTTGAAAATGTGTTATTATTTTATTTTGTTTTTCTTATTACTCCGGATCAGCTCCAATGAAAGTATGTCATATTCAGTTACATCTTATCTGAATCAAAACAATGTTAAATTAGATGATTTTTTAAATTAATTAATATTTTCTTTTATCTACATGTTTGTCTATTTACATAAGATACATAAAATGATTTATTGTCTTTGTGTGTTACAATTAATTGGGATGGGTATACCAGAACAGTTGGATATTTTAATCTGGGGCGCTAGGAGGTGCTCAAAAATCAAATGTCAAAATCTAAAAAAAAAAATGATCGTGCTTTCCCATTTTCTGGCCTCGCTGTGTGGAACTCTCTGTCACCTCATACACGAAATTCCAAATCACTCGACTCCTTCAAAAGATCTTTGAAAACAGAACTTTTCACTCTGCATTCGATGCACTAAGTTGAATGCTTAATTGTTATAGCTTATTTGTGTTGTTGATGTATTATTAATTCTCTTTTATTATCTAGGTATGTACTATATAATCATTGTCGCCCTGCTTAAATCATTAAGTTCCATATCACACTGTCATTATAGAGCGCCTTTGAGCATGTTTTATGGATATTGGCGCTATATTAATTATGAATTATTATATTAAAAATTCAAAAATAGTTTATGACGATCTCACCAGGTAGTAAACCATTCTATGGTTCTTCGCTAGTGGGTTTCATGATTGTCACTGCCAATCAGTCCTAATCTAGTTGAGTCATCAGCAAATTTAAGTAATTTTATATGCGCTGGTGTCAATTTTGCACTCATTTGAGTACAGGGTCAAAGAGGAGGTGATACAACATACCCTTGTGAATTTCTGATGTTTGTTGTGATAGTTGAAGACTGGACTTCATTTAGTTTCCTGTATTGGGTGCAATTAGATAAGAAATCACTGATCCGGGCAATGATAGCACTGTTCATATTTGAATCTTAGAGGTTATTTATCAATATTGATGGTTTTATGTTGTTGAAAGCTGATGAGAAATCGACAAAGAGTTTTGACTTATGTAAGTGTTTGTGAATGTTAGTAAGAAATATTATTATAGTGTTTTCAACACATGTTGTTTATATTTGTCCTATTATTGCTAACCTTGGTGTGTTTTACAGTTATATGAAGTTGATAAGAAGCCTGTGTTAAAGGTGGAGGATTGTGATGCCTGGTTTATGGACAAGCAAGAATTACTGGTGAGTTCTCACAACTGGTAACCTTTCAAAAGGGCTTGGTGTAAGGAGCATCTGTTGCTAGCAAACATAAAATTGAATTGTAATAACAATCAAGGTTTTTTGTAACAAATTGAATAAATAATGAAGTGATCATGAGCAGCATGGTATTACAAAGAGTTTGCAAAATATTTGACCCTTGCAGTATATGCTAGTTGCCACCTTGTTTAAAAAGTAAAGTTCTGAGAAATTATGCTAGATCTGTTGACTGTATGTCTTTGCGGGGGGTGGAGAACAACTCAGACACACTATATGCTGCTGTTGTCAGCCTATTCCCCTCTTTATTTTCATATCATAGTTTTCTTTCAGTTGCCTCGTATCCCGATGTAAGCTACATTTGTGTGGTATAAGTTTTCTCCATACTCATGGACACTTGAGATTGTCATTAACTTGTTGAAGATAAACTGCTTGTAGTCCCTTTGAAATTATCCTTACATGTCAATTATTTTTCATCGATGATTCCGTAGGTGATGTATGTAATTGTCTCATTTTGATTTTTTAAAAAATTAGGTTTTTACTGTATAGTACTGCAACTTATTCTAAGCCATTTGACGTTCTCATCTTTTTGTCCACAGCCAAAGCTATGGCCTGAAATGGGGAAAAACCATATGTCAGTTGCTGAATTGTGGCTAGGATTTCTTCGCTTTTATGTGGAGGAATTCAACTACAAGGAATTCGTCGTGTGCATAAGGCAAAAAGAGTTGCTGACAAGGTTTGATAAACTCTGGAATGGTTCGTCCATTGCCATTGAAGGTGCGCACACATGTACAAATCATAATGAAATATGTTTGAAAGAAGCTAGAGATTTAACTGATGGTATAACCATTTTGGACATTCGAACACTCAAGACAAATGATAGTATCTAAGGAAAGATTGAAAGGACCATCGTGTAAATCATCAATAAAGATTTGCCAGATTTATAACAAGTGGAAGAAACAAGACACATTTTCAGTAAGACACATGCAAGACTGAAAATGAAATTAAATGTTAAGTGACTTTTCAGTGCTTTTGAACAATAGCAATAATGCTACATTTAGATATGGTATATTATGGTTCGTGATAACATGCTCATGCCTTGTGTATAACTGAAATGAATTCAGGTCCTTGAATAGAAATAATTGAATGTTGCAGTAAATTGATGAGTAATAAAAATAACCCTGATGTTATTTGTAATCGCCTCCTATATTTTAATCGGCAGATCCCTTTGATCTCAGTCACAACTTAGGCTCTGGATTGACTCGCACCAGTAAGTTTTGACTTATGTTCTTTTCGATTTGTTAGGTGTATTTCTTTCTTTTTTTATGTCATGTATACATTTTATTTTATACTTCATGCAATGTCTGTTTTAGTACCTTGGTAAATTATTCAAACCTTTAGACAATGTAGTAAAAGTTTGGATATTTTGTATAGATCTATTTTTGTTTTTGTGTCTTCAGTTGTTTTTTGTTGTTGTTGATAATTTATAAGTGTAACTGTCACTTGGATGATACAAAATTATCACAAATAAAAATAAGAAAAAAGTAAGAAAAAAAGTAAACTATGAGTAACGCTGTACAGAAGAAGCTGGCAGGCATCTCTTGAGAAACACCTCCATGATTTCATTCTCAGTGAACAACTTTATCTTCAAAACCTTCATCAATGGACGCATGCTGTATGGGAGTCCGATTGATGACAACAGAAATGTTCAATAAATACCAGAATCCCCTCGGTATGTTGTCTGTTATTAGTTTGTATCTCATGTCATCTTTAGGTTCACAGCTAATACTGCATTTGGAGATATAATTAATTGCTTGTCAGGATTGAAAAATAAGTAAAGTTTAACACAAAGATGAGAGTTTTCCTTTGTTTTCTGTTAGGTTTTATGTGGTTTAAATAAAGGTAAAAATTGTTTTTATATGCAATTTAATGAGGACAACCCCCCCCCCAACAAAAAGAGCAATGGAACAGCCCAAACAAAGGAAGGTCCGTCTATCTCTTGTAAATAAAGATATTGACTTTAAGGTAAAGATGTATGCTCACTATCCTCCAGCAGGCCATTTCATTCAAAGTTCTTAACTCCATGGGAAGCACAAAGTAGAGCAGCCTGTTAGACACTGCAGTAACGGGCTGTGAATCAGTATCGTTGTGATTACAAAGTCACGACACTACAGTTTCATTACATTCGTCCCATATAATCATTTTAACCACACCCTTTCTTCAAAATTGAAAAAGTTAAAAGAAAAGATTAAATTCAAACAATCGTAAAGATTTCAGAAATGTTGCAGAAGACAAATATTCTGTCTGCCTTTTCTCAAGTTGTTATATCAAGAGAAAAAATAATCTGGATCTGGTTTGGCAGCAAAAAAACAATCCAAAACATGTTTCCTTGATTGGAATGACTTTTCCATACAACAACGCAGTGTGAGTGCCATCTTAAATTTATTGGTCTTCTGACATCCTTCTCTGACATACTTTATAACTCCTTACTGCATCCAAATCCCAGGACTATTTCTTTGACACTGAGCTATTGTCTGAAAGTCGACCTCCCAACGTGCGAGGTTGTCGACGTTGTGGCAAAATTGGACATATGATGCGTCACTGTCCGCACAACAAAAGAGACAAGGAAGAGGAACAGAAAAGGCATCAAATGAAGCAACAAGAGCAACAAACGCTACACCCTCAATCGCAACATTCACAACAAAAGCACCAGTCAAATGTCAGGCATCCGAATCACCAGTCCCAGGACAGGCAGTCACAACAGCAAAGACAACCACACAATCAGCCTTCCAAAGCATCTCAGCAGCAACAGCTATATAGGCCGTCTTCAAAAAATGCAAATCAGCAAAGATCTCAAGCACACCAACAACATTTTGGGTTTGTTTCTTTTAAAATTTTTTTTTAAATGTTTTGATTGATTTTTTTTGTTTGTTGTTGGTTTGCATTTTCATTTTTTTACATATCTAAGTGTGTTTACATTTTGGTCTAAGTCATTTGCAGTGGTTTTGAGAAAAGTAAGAAAAAAAGCTCTTTTGGCCCAACTCAATCAATGATAAAGGCCAAAATGAAACATCAATGATAACTCAGTGCAGTGGCGCATATTTTATCATCATTTACTATGATGGTAGATCATAGGATGAGTTGGGAAGATTCAGTTTCATTTTAGCCAAAGTCTGAATTTGACCAATATGTTAACACGCTTACAAATCGTCTTTGCTAGCTTTGTTTATAAGTTCTTGCACACAGTACTTCTGATCTATTCATTATTGATTAAATTCTGATTGCTTATTTGAGTAGAGGAGGATCACATAAAATAAATTGTGTTTGTGTAATTTGATTGGTCATTATTTGAGTTATCTAACACATGTGTATAATGAAATATTTCATTTTAGTTCCCCAGGAGGTGATTCTTATCACTTGTTCTACTTCATGCTATAGAAACCAGGATAAGTTCCAGCTCTATGTGCCATAATAGCCTTGAAGGAACTTATCTTATACTTCAGTCAAATCAAAAGCAATTTCAAGGAAATTCAAACAAACCAGCAAAATTGCAGTGAAGAAAAAACAAAACTTTTGAAAAAAAAGACACATGTGTTGTGATACTGCCAAGGGGTCCCTGGGAAACTTGCAGCTTTGCACTTTTCGATAATGATGACAACAGCTTCAAGCAAAGCACAAAGAAGTAATACACAGTGGTTAGAAAGAAGAAATAGACAAATGTTATTTTGCTTTAGTTTTCTTCACTCAACTTCCTTGCTTAGCCACTTATTTTTCTCCTCATCACTCAAGCTTGCAAGTGGGAACTGCCAATATATTGTTTATTTAGTTTCATTATATGGTATTGACAGTGAAAATCTCATTTAATCTTGACTTTCACCATTTTTAAAATTATAATCTTATATTATCAGTTAAAAATAAAAAATTTGTATTGTTTTATTTCTCAGGAGAGAGAGAGATTATGGTCAGAATTAAGCCCAACCCACAACCACAATAATTCCCTACGAGGTCTCCAGCAATCTGATCCAAGGCCTCCTTTGGTGGGTTTAAAAAAAAAATCTAAATAATGACATTGCCAATAATGTGTTATTTTTACATCACATTTCTTCAACCTGGTCTGCAAGTTTTCTTTCTTTTCTTCAATTTGCACAGTTTTGTTGGGATGGGGAGATTTTTAAAATTTTGTTTTGAGTTCGATTTTTAAAAATCTTTGCTGTGTTTGTCAAGTTTTTTATGATTACCTCTAAGAATACTTCTCATCTCTCTTTTTGATGGATTCTGAGGTTAAGTTTGATTATTTTTATTCAAGACAATTTGATTTAATCCTTTGCTCTAGAGTATGAAGGAAGGGACTTATACCATTCCTACTTTTGTAGCTGAATGCAAAACTATTTTTTTGCAACTTGTTTGCACAACTGTTTACCTGCATTTTGAAGGTCCCTCACCAAGTGCATGTCCTAGTCATGCCAAGTAGTTCATGCCACAGACACCATAACAAACTGATGTTTTAATTCATTTGTTTTTCAAATTCAGTAAAAGTGTGGGTTTCTATTCATCTGAACACTGGCATTGCATAATGCATTTGAACAAATTATTTCGGTAATGACCAGGAGTTGGTGGTGGATTAGTTGTGAGTTTACTTGAGCAAATGTGGATAGAATTTGTAAAGTGAGGAAGACAGGTGAAAGTAATCTCTACTTTTTAAAAATATTGTCTATGCATAATCACTTTTGTTCTCTTTAAACGTTAGCATTTATGAAAGGAATAATTCAATCTCCTCATAAGCCTTTTAGAAGAGTAATGCAATCCCTTGGGGCATTTATCACACAGATTGTTCAATCCTTGGGGCACTTATCTCACAGATTGTTCAATCCCTTTGGGCACTTATTACTAGGATTGTTCAATTCATTGGGACACTTATTACACAGATTGTTCAATCCCTTGGGCCACTTATTACAAGGATTGTTCAATCCCTTGGGGCACTTATTACAAGGTTGTTCAATTCCTTGCGGCACTTATTACACATATTGTTCAATCCCTTGGGGCACTTATTACACAGATTGTTCAATCCTTGGGGCACTTATCAAACAGATTGTTCAATCCTTGGGGCTCTTATTACAAGGATTGTTCAATCTTTTGGGGCACTTATCAAACAGATTGTTCAATCCCTTGGGGCACTTATTACACAGATTGTTCAATCCCTTGGGACACTTATTACAAGGATTATTCAATCCTTGGGGCACTTATTACACAGATTGTTCAATCCCTTGGGGCACTTATCAAACAGATTGTTCAATCCTTGGGGCACTTATTACACAGATTGATAAATGTTTTGAGGCTGTTATTACAAGGATTGTTCAATTCCTTGGAACATGTATTACACAGATTGTTCAATCCTTTAGGGCACTTATCAAACAGATTGTTCAATGAGACATTTAGCTCCTACTGCCAACCTGTCTTATGATGCATTGGGCATTTTCCCAGATCGGTGGTAATTCTTTTGCATGGCTGTTTTTTTACTAGTGCTATTCATTATATAATGACAGCAGAAGACATACGCGCTGACTTAAGTGTTATCTATCTAAACATGTGAACCAACATATATGACTAGATTTTTTTTAGATATACATCATAAAATTATGGGAAAATAGTTGCTATGGCGTCTCCGACAACTTGTGCGTGTCATTTCACAACTTATTTTGCCAGTGCCTGCTGGGAGAGCAGAGCGCTAGATCTACTTATTCGTGCTTGCATTTTCATCATTTCGAACTTTAGAAGTCTAGATTGGTCAAGTCTGACTATCTTGTGTTGCCATAGAATCTAATTAATAATTGAGATTTTTATATCACTCTTGTACTCTTGTAAATATAAATATGTTGTATCTCCTGTGTCTAGATCTATTTACATTGGGTTCTAGTTCTGGATGTAGATGTTCTAACGAACGATTTGAAAAAAGTAGGACTCGTGGAAAAAAAAAAGTTTGAACTAGTGATAAGATTGAGACATTTAATAATTTGTTAGAGAATTTGAGGATTGAAAAACAAAACTTCACAAATAGACCAAATTACACTTTATGAATATGGATCAAAATATAAAACTACAGGGGCGTATAGATCATTTCAGGTATTCCCGATTAGACCTTACGTAATTGGCCGTGATAACATTTTTTGCGTCACCGCATTTCCTCAATGCAAAATCTAATAATATTTTCACATAGAATGTGAGACTGTGTATCACTGTAATTCAGTGCAAACAAAGAAAATAGATAATAAATTAATCTCATTAAGTGCCAGTCAATAAGTTATAAAAATATAAACACCTAGAATGTTATGTACTACTACTCTATCATTTCTAATTCTATGTCTAGTTTTTGTTATTATCATTATCGGTGGTCAACTTGTTCCTTCTCCTTCTTCTTCTTTTATTATTAATAATAATCATCACCTCAAACGTTAGCATTATTATTTACAATATTAGAATGATTATTAACAAGAGTAGAAATGGTAGCAGTAGTTAAACTGCTTTAGTAATGACATTATTTATGAATGATGAAGTGGGGTACTCACTGCCCTTGTACTTTACTATAATTAAATAAGGGCTTCGGGCTCCACACAAAAGAGTTACCACCGATCTCTTTCTGAAACAAGGGCAGATGATTTTGCATGCTAAACGCCCCATTGCTTGGGACATTTATTACACAGATTGTTCAATCCCTTGTGGCACTTATTACACCGATTGTTAAATCCTTGGGGCACTTATTACACAGATTGTTCAATCCCTTGGACATTTATTACACAGATTGTTCAATCCCTTGCGGCACTTATTACACAGATTGTTCAATCCTTGGGGCACTTATTACAAGGATTGTTCAATCCTTGGGACATTATTACACAGATTATTCAATCCCTTGGATCATTTATTACAGGGATTGTTCAATCCCTTGGGACCTTTATTACACAGATTATTCAATCCCTTGGATCATTTATTACAGGGATTGTTCAATCCCCTTTGGACCTTTATTACACAGATTATTCAATTCCTTGGGGCACTTATTATATAGATTGCTCAATTCATTGGGACAGATTGCTCTTATGACACAGATTGTTCAATTCCTTGGGACACTTATGACACAGATTGTTCAATTCCTTGTATTTATGAAACAGATTGTTCAATTCCTTGGGGTATTTATGAAACAGATTGTTCAATTCCACAGATTGTTCAATCCCTTGTATTTATGGGTTCACTTATTTATACAATTCCATTTATGAAACAGATTGTTCAATTGCAGATTGTTCAATTCCTTGGGGTATTTATCAGATTGTTCTTTGGGGCACTTTGCTCAACAAGGCTTTTACATTGTTCAATTCCATGTCATTGAATGTTGATGGATATTTTGCAAGCGTTGAACCCATCAATCTTGGGTTGTTTTTTTTTTTTAAATTTCTTTTTTTACTCCTTGCACTTATATCCCTTTGTTTAAGCATGAGGCACAAATTACAGGTGGCATAATTAGCCCAAGGAAAATTTTTTGATACATGGTATCAAACAGGCGACAAAGGGTGAACCTTAACATAGGATCTTACCTTTGTCTTTCCATGGATATTTCTTTAAACTTCATGTAACAACTTTGCTTTTACCGTCTTATTTAATTTCTAGAAACTGACTTAGCTATCAGTCTCTAGCCGCAAATATGCCAGCAGCGACAGCGAAAACAATTCTGTTTGTGGTATGTTCAGAATATAATTTTGATTTGTTTTTTGAAAAGAGACATTGGACAGGTGTCTGAGAGTTGACCATGACTTTAGAGTTCACTGTCTAGTTGCTGCATTAATAGCTTCTCCTTGAGTCAAAGTGCCAACTCTAAACATCCCTATATTTCTGCTGTCAAGGATCAGGGCCAGTTGGTTGCTGTCATGCCAGGTCACATAGTGATGCCTCATGTGCACCTGGCTGGAAATAAGCTAGGCACTCCTTTGTTTGCTGTAAGATTTTAGATCTCATGCTTACATGCCTTGTATTGTTTTTTATTTGCTTCTTGATGAAGTTCACCCCTACACAAATAGTGCTTGATAACGATGTTAAACTGAGTTGGCTCGAAATTTTGTAAACCCCTCCCTCTGCCAAATTGAACTTCATTTTGTACTGTAAATAGTTATTTCTTTTTTCTCTTGCATGTGCAGTTGTCATATAAATATTTTGCGGTGGCTTTTTGAATCTATATTTAGCTAGACAGAATTCACAACTCGTTTTGATTTTTGATTTTACCCACATCCACAACTGAGGTGATCTTGGGGATTTTGGTAGGATTTTAAATTTTCCTTGTAAACAGCTAAGGGATTTTTGATGTGCACAGAGTGTTGTGATTAGCACACATGACTTCCTTGTTATCGTCCATCTCCGGTGAGACCAGATGTTGATCTACCTACCTGGGGGGGGGGGGGGTTACTTAAAAAAAAATCTGAGAAAACTTTATAGCTGTCAGAGCTTGAAAACACATTTATGGCTGCCACCTTGCCTATGGAATACCAGATCTCTTCACAATGACTTTACTTCAGACATAACAGATCGGAGAAGCTTGATTGCGTAAATTACTCGTCAGACATTGAAGTTTTAAAACAATGTCTAAGAACATTTTACTCAATTGGAAATTGCTTGTGGCACTAGATTTATATATTTTCTTATGTGATGTCTTTATTGTAGTCTTGTACTTGGAATACTTTAATAGTAGACTAAATAATATTCTCACTTTGTGTAAGGGATGTTATGATAAAAGAACAAAACACACCTGCTACTTAATCAAATCCTTAACCTTCTATTTTTATGCTTTGTGTGATTTTAATTACTGCAAACCTCGCTATTATACAGCGCCTTCAGCTAATAAGGGGAAGGTGCTATATAAATGTCATTATTGTTATCATTATTTACTTTCATCCTCAATGTGGTGGAATCTCATGACCAACACCATCATCTTTTATTATTTGATGTCCTGCTCTAAACCATCATCTCTTCAATTAAGAATCTCAATGCAGATTTATGTAGGGACTTTTTAGGCTTGTAAAATTTAATTGCTTTGATCGTTTTTTATCGTCAAATTTTTTAATGGTTTTTGCTATCATTTGCTGGGACCTCTCGCAATATTCTTGTCTGTAGATGCTGGACTTGGATGTCTGTTAGTATTTGAGCTTCTTTCATAGTGTTTGAGTATCTCATTTGTCTTGTGTCATTTCTGGATACAAATGTGGAGTCATGCATGTACTGATCAATCCAGTGTTCAATTTTGTACAACTTGGTAGTCAGTAAGTTTATATTGATATTATGTCGTCCTTATTACTCATTGATACTCTCTTATAGAACTAGTATAAAAGAAGAAATTATTTGTTTCACAATCTCAGGAAACTAAGTGAGGTAGTGATAGGGAAATGAATTTAATGGTTGTGAATAGTAAATTACCATCGTGTTAGTGTGAATAAAGTAAACCAGCAGTAAGGGAAAGCTATAAAGAGCATTTCAATGGGGCATGACAACACTTTAATTGAATTGAAGAGGGGGGAAAAGAAAGGAAGAAATAAGGATTTATTTGTGCCAAGTTTTGAACATTTTTGTATGTTTTTTTGTTTTACTCCTTTTTTAAAGGTGAAAATGTCGACATTTCTTACCCAAACAAGTATCCCTCCTTCCTTCTATTTTGAGATGCACAGGAGAGAGATGAGGCCATTCCTGTACTGTCCTGCGATATGAAATCGTCTGATTTGTCTTGATGTCTTTACCTCAGATGTTTTAGGTGCTTACTCAAATATATGTCCAAGGCATATATTATCAGCACACATACCTTTTCCCCAAACAGTAACCTTTTAATAAAATTGTATCAGTCATGCGCTTTGTGCTGTTTGGATGTCACATATATAGACATGGTATAGATATAAGAGCTCCAGTAAAGAGAAAGATGAGTAATAAAAAAAAAATAGAAAAAGAGAAGTTGATGAAGCGATACCAGTCTTGAGAGAGTTTCACTGGCTCTAGGACAATTCAGGATAAGTTCAAAGTACTTGTCTTTTAATGCCTCCAGAAATTGGCTCCAAAATATCATAAAAACACCAAATCGAAATTTAGGGTCATCCAAAGATTTACTAGTTTTTGAAATCATCAGAGTAAAATTGAACAAAGTCATTATCTGGTCCCTCAGTTTGGAATGCTTTGCCTTTTGATGTCAGAAACTCAAAATCTGGGGAGAAATTTATAGGGAGACTGAAAACTCACCATTTTAAACTGCATTTGATTAAATTGACTAGTTGTATGCTTCTTGGGATATTACTGTTTTTAACTATTACATTGTAAAGTGTTTTAAAGCCCATGATAATGAGGTACTGGCATTCTATAAATGTACAATATTATTTCCACATTATTATTATGAGACAAATACAAGACTCAAAAGTAAAAAATCATCGGCACATGACAACATCTGTCTTGCCTTGAAGACGATAAGACTCACATTGACATTCGTATTATTAACGTCTTTATATATTACTTTATACATGGTCTCTTGCCTCATTGCTTATTCTTACATTCAGCTGCTGATCTTCAATGTGAGTCACAATGGTCTCTTTCTGCATTGCTCCTTTCTCCTTGCTAAAGGAATTTGCAACAGTTGCCTTTGTACAAATTTGTGGTCGTTTTTGAAAAAATGCTGCCTTTGTAGCTGTTGATGGTTTGATCCATTTTACTTTTATGTTTTCTATTGTTTCAATGTTGATTATAAAGGCTGAAAGTTGTAATAGAAGGCTGGGTTTTTGTCAATCTGTGTTTTGTAGTTTGATTTTTGTTTGATTTATTTGTCTTGTCCATTTTAGTTCTCTGAGTTAATTTTTATGGGTTTTTTTTGTTGTGAACAGGGACAAAGAGGAGGAGGGGATGGAGAGGGAAGATAAGTAATTACTTAGTGTGTTAGTGACTGGTTTTAGAATTTGAAGTGACTTAGTTAAAGTGCCCAAGATCAAATTCTTTCATTATTCTATACTTGAAATTGAATGCTTTCATCTCTGATCTTAAAATTTAAGATAAGTTACTGCTACTGTCTCAATGTTTTCTAAAACTGCATTTTAGAATTAGATGTAGATATATTTTGTGACATAAGAAGAAAGCTAACTCACTTGTTGACCAATGTAATCATACTTTTTGAAATTTGCAAGATCTTGACAAGCCACTCTGTTGAAGGAGTTGGGGGGGGGGTGTTGCCGGTTCTACTTCTTATCTTACATTCTTTTACTTATCTTTAATCTTGCTGTTTCCTCCTTTCACTCTGAGATGGTGGACTGGGTGAATTTCAATGAATAAACTGTTGAAGGAAAATATTGGGATGTTTATCTGTTTATTATCAATGTCATGTAAAGTTTCTGGTTGATGATCTATTTATTGAAAGTTTCAAAAACTTGATATCTTTTTTTACTATTTTCCAGTCATACTTCAACAATCTCCATGGTTTTGGTCCAAATGCACCTAGAGGCATGAATGCAGCTCAACGTCCGCAAATGCCACCACCTGGAATGCAACGGCCGAATCGGTTCCCGGCTCTCAGGGACCAGGCTCAGGCCATCGTGGAAACTTCGCCCAACCTACCTCCCTCATTGATGTCTTCCACACCCAGGTAAAATCCCTTGACATTGTGGTGGGTTGTTGTTTTTCGTCCTCCATAAAAATGTTTTTACTTACAGCCTGTGGGCAGTTGACGGACACTACTGGTAGGTAGATCCTGCTTCTTTCCTTTCACTCTTTCACCTGTCTGTCATCTTATTGATTTCTCTGAATTGACTCTTGCAGATTTTTTCTCTCACTTTCATTGTAAAAAAAATAAGAAGGAATTATTAAAGGAGAGTAACATTTTCAAAACTCAAATGGTTCACAACATGTCCTTTAAAATTCATAAACTGATCTGGGCATTTTCGACCAATATAAACATAACCTTTTTGCCTGGCTTGATTTTAATCTTTGAAATGATTCTTCTATAAATATAAGTAACTTGTCAATTCTGCTCTGCTGTAATACAATCACCATCAAAAAATCTTTATGAGCAGTTGTTGCAATCTTTTTTAATGCTTTCCTGTTAAGGCCAATTCGATTGCACTAAGACAGTCATGTCAGAACATGAAATTGAGAAGACATTGAAACAGCTGGTTATTTTAACTATTTTCTTTCTTTTGTTTTCATCTTCTGTTTTTCTTTCTTGTTTTCGTAGGTTTAAAGAGAGTCAGTGTAAAATAAAAACATCTGTAAATTTAGATTTGTATCGTGGCCAGCTTGATCATTGTGGATGGAATCATTAAAGAGGAAAGAGTCTTACGATGCTTATGAACACACGATGCTTATGAACACAAGGTCATTACTCTGCGTAATAAAGGAAATAGAAAGCCACCAAGGAAATCAAAAACTGTTCTGGGGAGAAATGAAAAGCATAAGAAAGACCAAAGCATGCCAAAATCGACAAATTGAGAACACCAAAGGAGAAATAATGGAAGACAATGAAATCATGGAAACATGGAGAAAATACTTTCAACAATTGCATAATCTTTACAGAACACATGAAACAATGAGTACAGATCCATCAGTAAGAATAACAAATAATCAGATCAGATAACTGAGGAAATCAAAACAGCTACACGAAAAATTAAACTAGGAAAGGCCCCAGGAGCAGATCAAATTTATCCAGAAATGATTAAAAACCAAGAGAGAGAGGCAGACAAACTGCTGCAATGAAATATGCCAGCAAGCATGGAAGTAAAAACATTTGCCAAATGACTAGAAGAAGGGAACGGTAGTACAGTAGTGACTGTCTAAATGCCCTCAGTGTCAGTGAAACCAATTTTTTCTATATAGTGCAACTCTAAATGCCGTTTCAAAACCAAGATTTTCGTCTAAATGCCCAATCTCAGCGGCAACTGCAGGTATCATCTTCTCCAAATTATCATAAAGTATGTCTATAAATTTTTTTTATTATCATACATTCATGTAATCCCATCGTATTCAAGTCAACAATGTGCCATGCATTGCAACCACCCTTCATTACCTATCTATTGTAATGTAATAGAAGATGCCTAGTCTTCTCTTCATAACTCCACCACACGGTACAGCATAGCATTAACACAGCCTTTGTCCCATTGAATTATTGGTTTGTCACAAGGCAATTAAATTGAACAGTCTTCCAGACTCCACCCATGGCTCTTTCGTAAGTCGTAAGTGGCATGAAATCACTGGCGTTTTTAATAGACTGGGCACTCATCGCGATTGAGGGACAAGGTGTGAACAGTTTTATTGCTGCCCTGTCTGGCACTGGCCGTATCCATTGTGCCTTCAGGTCTGTGTGACGACGATAATTGTAATGAAAGTCCTGTTTAGGCAGGTAAGTGTTGAATTTTTCATCATGCTCGATGAACTCACTTGCTGATCTCCCCCTCCCCCCCCTTCCATCCCCACCACCACGACCAAATTGACGACCAAATTGTTGCCCTGACCTATTTTCGCCTAAATGCCCATTTTAAGCCCTAAATGCGTGTTTTCTCTGCTTCCCAAGCACCCGTTCATTAGGCAGTCACTACTGTACCAATACACAAGAAAGGATCAACCATGGAATGCTCAAACTGTAAAGGGATATCACTGATGAGCGTACCAGGAAAAGTGTATGCCAGGATACTAGAAATGAGACTGAGGAAAAGAGTAGAAGATCAGATTGAAGAACATCGAAGCGGATTCAGACCAGGGAGAACTGTACGGGATCTCATTAGACAAACGATAGAAAAAATCCTTTGAAAGAAATATTGACTTAAACCTCTGTTTTATTGACAGATAGGCATAACATTTGACACCATGAGGAGGGATGAACTATGGCATTCTTTAAAAGAACATAATGTAGACCGAAATTTAATAGACGCTATTAAAAGTTTTTTACAATGAACCAGCTTGTGCAGTGAGAGTAGCTGGAAACTTATTTAAAGGAGGGCGGGTTCTGGGTGAAAATTTTCCCGTTTGTTCCTATCAATTTAACTCATGTACATGTGTAATCGGCATGGTGTGCTGAGTTTAAATATATATTTTCCTTTCGTCTGCCACTTTTGATTGCCATGGAAACAGCAGCCATCTTAGATTTTGCCCTAAATTTTCAACACGTTCAATATCGATAGGCTTCCATGTTTTTGACAAATTTCGTTCAAACTTTGCACACATCTGTTTTGATACAATATCTAAATTTGTTTAGATCGGATTTTGGTTTCATTTGTAATTTTTAAAACATGAATTTTTGAAAATAAAGCGTATGAGAATACTTGTAAAAATATACAAAAATATTATACAAAAAATATACATTGTTTTTAGTTTTCACCCAACCATCATTTATACCAAAATTATTATGAAGATCGTTGAGAAATAAAAAGAAGATATAAAATAATGGAGGAAAACAGCATTTTGAGAAAATTGTCTTTTTCCTGTTATTTGAATCTTTTTCTCCCATAAACCTAAGAAAATTGTAGGATAATACTTTGAAAACGTCATAAAACCTTGTTTTACTTAGGTCAGAATGGTACCTTTTGATAACATGTGAATGGAATATGTCACATATTTTGTGGGCAATCTAAGGCAATATTCAAGACAATTTGACAAAAAGTTATTTTTGGATAGAGTACATTGTACAGTTAAAAATGCGTACCAACTTGCAATCCTTCTGACAAAATTTTTGGCTTTTATAGTACAACAGCTATGTTTCTAAAAAGTTCATATAAATTCAAAGAAT
>JAXRKP010000802.1:45083-55083 GCA_037039925.1 Doris montereyensis | reverse complement strand
AAGGGTTCATGCCAATAGATTTGAAAAATTTTCTTTATTTTTTCTGTAGTAAAACCCACCCCTTTGACTTGGTCCAGATAGGTGGATAGATACTCAGTCCCATCGGAGACGGATGATAAGAAAGGAGATCATAACACACTGTACTCGTTAAAGATTCCTTGGCTGTTTACAGGGCAGTCTGGACAAAATGAAAAAAATCCTTCCAAAAATCCAAAGATCACCTTAGTTATGGTTGTAGATAAATAGGATATTGTATTTTGCATGCTGGATGTTTCAGAATGTGTATGTTTACAAAGATAATGTCGATTTGCAAATGTTTTATACTTATCCATGTGTACTTATCATGTTTGCATGAGCGGAAGGGAAATGCACTGTTGATTTTGCTCTAATAAATTATCCCGAGTAAGACCATCGATTAGTATCACATTGAAACAAAGGCAGAGTTTAGGATTTTGCTGCCAATAATGAAAAGGGGACAATAGAGACAGAGGGGGTTGGAAAGGGGTGAGGGGAGAGGAGGAAAAGAGATATGACATGGGACAGTCTAATCAAAATTGAGTCAAAGGTTAAATGTGTTGGAATATTTTTTTTGAACTATTTCAATTTATTTCATTTATCATGTATGAAAACCCCAAATATGAAGGGTGATATTAAATTTCTTTTAAAATAGATCTTTTACTTCTACACATGTCGCTTTCATGTTTTAAACAATTGTGCACACACCGAATATCCTTGAATGAGATGCCTGTATAGAAAGCCTCCCCATTCTCACCTTTGTTTTCTTTCATCGTTATGAATAGGGGGCAAATAGATTCATGAGGCTCATGACAGTATGGTGGGATTCTTAGGGGGAAAGGGTACATAGGCAATATATGAATAGCTGTGCTCCAGTATATCACATACATGTCTTTCATAAATGATAAAATACTGAAAGACATTTTGTTGTTGTCGCTTTGTAATGGGGAAAATCCCTTAGCAAGACTTGAGTGTATATGGTGACACCAGATTTCATATTCATTTGCCCACTTGCTGCTGTTTAGTTTGACCTTACAGTTGCCATAAATGTGGGAAACTTTCAGTCATCCAAGGCTTTGTACGGCTACTTTGTGTTTTAACAGTTTCATTGTCGGCTGCTTTTGGAGCCCAGATTTCCTTCCAATCAGAATGGTGAAATGCAAATGAATAAAAAGAATAATACTGAAGTCAGCTGATAGATAATGAAGAGGGTTATGAAATAGAAATGAAAGGCCTAATAAATAGAAAACGGGACCAGACGGAGGAAATATTTGGGTGGCCCACCCTCCATCACCAATAAGGAGGCAAATGGTGCTGGTGAAGGATGGGCCACTCGAAAACTTCTTTGTCCTGTCCTGTTTTCTACCTTGTATTAGGCCTTTCATTCCTATTTCATATTCCTCTGTATAGAATGCAAAGCAGCCTTGCAAGACACTTAATAACTGAACCCTGATGAAAGTAAAGTTGAAAGGTGTTATGTGGTAGTGCACGCTATGTAATTATAGAATATTACTGCTTTGAAATTTCATTAAATGAGTGCAATAGAACAGTAGAATATAATAATTTTGCTTAAGGTTTCAGGTGATGGTTTTAAATTTAGTATCCTATAGCTCTCTTTTCTTCAAAAGGCTTTTGTATTTTACTGGTGTCAAAAATGTATTATTTACATTTTAGCTTTAATATATAATTAATTATATTCAGTAGCTTTTGCTGCTACTGCTGTTATTCCTTTGCCGGTTGTTCTTTTTAATAGTATTGTGATGGGTCTTTGTTTATTGTGTTGCTGTTGGTTTGTCTTTGATCAAGGCTGTCTGGCATCATGTCATTATTTTGTTCTGTCCATCATAAAGACAAATATTTAACCTAAACTTCTTTTGTGCAGTGTCCGGCTTTTATTTTGCTCCTGGTAGGTCCTACTTCTTTCTTTTCCTTGTTTTACGTTTTTATACATCTTTCATATGGCGTTTCCTCTTAATTCACCCTGAGATCACCACAATGTTGGACGGTAAATTTCAAAGAAACAAATTCTGAGAAAAAATTTTGAATGTGTTTTAAAAGCAGTTTGGACGAAAGAAATAAGAAGATAAAGGCAAAGGCCCATTTATTCTTTCAACTGATCACTTTATTTTGTAGTCTTTATTTATTACAATGCAACTGTTTTCATTTGAGCCTGAAGTTTTACTTATCTTGACGACACCTGACATTCGTCTTATTAAATGAAATAGCTTTGTCTTGAAACCAGAAAGTTTGACTTTATAACTTACCGATTGGTCCTGATGCACCCATCATTCCTTTTATGTCAAATTGATACAAGTACAAAGGCCTTTTTGACTTCATGCTAGGAGGTGTTTTGAAGTTACCATTCTCACTACGGCAGCTTGAAAGCAAACCCATTTTCTCTTTGATATCATCTGGTTGCTTTCAATATGTTTTCTATTTTATTTTTATTTCCTTTTTATTATCGGCTACTGTGTTTGTATAAATCTATACAATTATAAAAAATTGTTTGTTTACTAAGAGTTCATAAGAAGCTTGGAATATTTGTCAAACTTCACCAGGTAACATGTTTTATGCAATTTGACAATAAAAGAAAATGTGCCAATACACTTTTGACCTCACCTGTGAAGTTTGATTTTTAAGTGATTTAAGTCTGTGTGTGTGTGTGTGTATTCTGTGAATGTATGTCACAGTGATGAATGTGTTAAAGGGTTTCTTGCGGAGGGGGGGGGGGGGGTCCATTTCCTGTCTGTCCGTCTCGCTCTCTTGACTTTCTCTGAACGTACTCACTGTTTGGAGTATTTCTTTAAAAGATAGGAAAATATATTCATTAAGATGTATTACAATTAGTACTGTTGTTATTCGTTAAATGCTCTATAAAACGAGTACGTGGACTGGAAGCGACCAATAGATCGTCTGAATTCGTGTGAAACGTTTCTAAAATACCCGGTGACCTAATTTTACCCTTTACATTACTACAGTTTCGGCTACTTTTCGTTCTTTTCTTTTTCGTTTTTTTCTCGGTTTTTTCTTTTCCCCCGCCCGTTAAAGACTATTATTAAGAGTAAATAAGAGTCATTGAGCGAGAAGGTTGCATGCTGGCAGGTCATGTTTCTCAGTCAAAGTGTTCCCGGATATGACTGGTGAGTGATTATCAAACTCCAACAGCCGTCGAACGGCTTATCGTACGCGGATCAGCCATGACTCACACGATTTATACAATACAGTATAATAATAATAATAATAATCCCCAACGGTTATAATAGTTATTGCGTTTTGTATAGAGTCTGAGATTGACAATAAATCTAGCGTAAAACTAAAACAACCCCCCCCCCTGGTCATGACTGGCCCATCATTCATACTAGTGTTTGGAGCCTTATAGTTATAGTTATAGCGTAGTATAAGGATATGGATGAAGAAATAAGGGATAGGAAGCGAGCAAGAAGACATGAGGGAGAGAGGGGGAAGGGGGGTTGACAGGCAAGCAGAGAGGATAGAGAATGATATTGAGACATGTATATAGTAAAAGAAAGTCAGATAAAGACAAGAGATAGACACAGAGAGATAAACATGTATATATATTAAAAAATATATAGATAAAGACAGAATGATACAGGGAGAGAGAGCAGGGAGAAGAGACAGATGATACAGAGGGAGAGAGCAGAGAGAGAGTGAGAGAGAGACAGAAGATAGAGAGAGAGAGAGAAGAGAAGAAGAAAGAAAGAAGAGAGAAAGAGAGAGAGAGAGAGAGAGAGAGAGAGAGAGAGAGAAGGGAGAACTTCCCACTTCCTATTTTTTAATCACCAACCAATGCTATTGATAAGACGAAAATCTTGTTTGAAATTTTAAAAGCTCGTGCAGCGCTCTTAAGATTCATAAGTTGAGTCCCAGGCAAGGGTCTTGTTTGCTCAGTGGCAGCACAGCCCATCCTGGATGTAAACCAGCCATCCATTTTGTGCTCGAATAGCTGCGAATAATGGCATGGGAGTGGGGAGGTTGCGGCGGCAGTAGATGGAGCTGCATTCAACTTCCATTGAGTACCATTACCACGTGACTTATTGAAGACTTGGCGAATGGAACAGGATGCGTGATTAATAGTAATAAGTAATTGCACACATGCAGTATAACTAGTGTAAGAGAGAGAAGAAAGAGAGAAGAGAGAAGAAGAGAAGAAGAAGAGAGGAGAGAAGAAGAAGAAGAAGAGAGGAAATTGAAGAAAAAGAGAGAGAGATAGAGGAGTACTTTCCGTATCAGAATCATCCTGCCACTACTAAATTGGCTTTTACCAGTTTGAAAGAATCCGTCCCTACTTCAGATCGTGGAACCCGGGAGGGATACAATATGAGTGACAGCCGGAATATCAGTACTGGCTTGCTCGGATGCATACATGTATTATTATTATGACTTCGGTTTTGACCTAATTGCCGCCTTTAATCAGCCACCCTCTCTTTTCCATCCTAAAGCTATTGGATTTGGGTACACTGTACAAATATTTGTTGAAGTAAAAAAAGAAGGGGTGAACATGAAAAAGGAAAGAGATTTCAGAGTTTCTTCTGTCTGTGTGCGATAACAACCACTTGACCGTGTAAGTGTTAATGTTAAAAGCTGAGTAGTCAAAAGTCAAAGGAGTTGAATGAGAGAGAGAGAGAGAGAGAGAGAGAGAGAGAGAGAGAGAGGAAGAGAGAAAGAGAGAGGAAGAGAGAGAGACAGGAGACAGACAGACAGAGACAGAGACAGACAGAGAGAGAGAGAGAGAGAGAGAGAGACAGAGAAGAAGAGAGAGACAGAGAGAGAGAGAGACAGACAGACAGACAGACAGACAGACAGACAGAGAGAGAGAGAGACAGAGAGACAGAGAGAGAGACAGACAGACAGAAACAGACTGACACACAGTGACAGACAGACAGACAGACAGACTGGCCGGGGCAAAGTGAGTCCGACAGACCAAGAGAGAGACGAAGATACAGAGACGCCTTTAATGCTGGAAATAACCGTTTGTGGTGAGTGTGGGTAGACTAATCACAGCAAAGAGACGATGTTTGCATGTGTAGATCTCCAGCATCTTGAAAATCGGGACAACCCCGTGTGGTGGGTGTGAGTAAACTAGTCGCAACGAAACTTTCAAGAGCGTGATGGCTGAGACGTCTATCCCCTTCGCCATCTTTGTTCAAGAGCCAATATGGTTTATCTTTATTTCCATTATGATTATGATTATTACACTACAGAGCTACGGTATGTAGATCTAGGCCTACTGCTATGAACTGCGAAGAAGGACAGAAACGGTTGGCGGAGGAAAATCACGAGTGCCCGACCGCAGACGAAATGATGATGACGTTTTCCTTGCTTTGCCAGTCGAATTTTATAGTTCAAATCGAGGGCATTCACCGCAATTTTGTTTGGGATATTCGTTCATGTTTTGGTTGTTAGATCTATTTATTTATTTAGTTTAGTAAAGTAACTTTCCTAGCTATTTAGGTGGTTTTTAAAATTATCTAGTTATGTATGTATGTATGTATGTATGTATGTATGTATGTATGTATGTATGTATGTATGTATGTATGTATGTATCTATGTATGTATGTATGTATGTATGTATGTATGTATGTATGTATGTATGTATGTATGTATGTATGTGTGTATGTATGTATGTATGTATGTATGTATGTATGTATGTATGTATATATGTATATATGTATGTGTGTAGGAAGAGTGCCCGACCGCAGTCAATCGAAATGATGATGACGTTTTCCTTGCTTTGCCAATCGATTTTTATTGTTCAAATCGAGGGTGTACACCTCAATTTTGTTTGCGAAGTATGCATGTATAGCACAAGGTCGGTACCATTGAGACACAACCAAATACTCCAGGAACTAGCAATACTATTAATCAAAATTAAGCACAGCTAGAGGAAAACCACGAACATTATTGAACTACCATGGCACTCTTCTGTGCCTTCTTTGTTGAAACAAGAAGAGGCAGGACATTGATAGGAAAACCTGTGAAGATTACATCCAACCAGCGGTGTACACTGCATGGAACTAATGACTGAAACTTTTCAGCAGGCTTTCCGGACTCGGAGAACCATCCCGGGGTTATAAGGACAAGTGGAATGAGACATTATTTGGTACTTCAAAGTCCACAAACCAAATTATTATAATCGAACAGACAGAACCGTATGAGTATGTATGTATGAATGTATGTATGCATGATGTATGTATGTATGTATGTATGTATGTATGTATGTATGTATGTATGTATGTATGTATGCATGTATGTATGTATGTATGTATGTATGTATGTATGTATGTATGTATGTATGTATATGTATGTATGTATGTATATATGTATGTGTGTGCATGCATGTATGTATGTATGTATGTGTGTATGCATGTATGTATGTATGTAGGTATGTATTTATGTATGTATGTATGTATGTATGTAAGTATGTATGTATGTATGTATACAATAGATGCATGCAGCCAAGAAATGGACACAGAAACCAGGAAGATCACCGACAAGAGGGCATAAAGACAATAAACATACATAGGCGCAACGTGCAAGGGAACATAACTCTTCTTCTTCCTCTTCATAATAAGTGACCAACTCAATAGTTATCAGCGCGCATATCTCAATTTAACTCAAAATAGTAATCCAATTTTGGTTTAAAATGATGTGTTTAATTTTTCATTTAAATTCACAATCTTCAATGCTATTGCTGAGTTTTACCTCTGTTGGAAGTCAATTCCACAGCTTAACTGTACTCTAGGGTGCAGGTGACAGTCTGCTCATGTATGTTGAGTCTGATCTGGTTGCTCTTGTATTACGTTTAAACTGATCTAATGGAATAAACAGTTGGTCGTTTATAGCCTTAAAGAACATTTTAATTTTATTTCTGGCTCTATGGTCTTCTTAAGGTATCCATTGCAATTATTTCATGTTGGATTTGGTATTTGAGCTATTTCCTTTAGCGTGTGTATAATTATCAATTATCAGTTATAAAGTGTGCTGCATTTTTTTGCACTTTCTTAATTTCTTGTATGTAGGTCTGTTGGTGTGGATCCCAGCACAGCTACCATACTCTAAGGCTGGTTCTACAAAAGCCTTATCTTATAGCACTTCTCATAGACTTTTCTTTTACATTGGAGGACAGTTGTAAAGGTTTCTTCTAAGGAAGGCCAAAAGGCCATTTGCTTTTCTGCATAGTGCTCTATGTTCTTCTTTCCATTGTAATTTAGTGTCTATTGTAACTCATATATATTTTGTACTGTTAGATTTTTGGTTTTGTATGTGAATTGACTATTTTAATTTTTTGCATTTTTTTTTTAATTACCCGACATATATTTGAATGGAACTGCATTTTTCATTTTCACTCCCACTCTTGCAGTGTGTGGAGGTCATGTTTTTTATATTTTGCAGTCCTCAACGTTATTTATTTTTCTATACAATAGACTGTCATTAGCAAAATATTTTAGTCTGGTACCTGGTGAGAAGTTTTGGTCAATATCGTTGATATGAAGAAGAATACAGGGACTAAGACAGTTCCTGAAGGACATCAAAAAGCACTGGTTTGGGATTACATTATTTATGTATACATGTATATGTGTAGGTATATGTATATGTATATTATATGTATATGTATATCTATATGTATATGTTTATATGTATATGTATATGTACATGTATTTGTATATGTATATGTATATGTATATATATGTATATGTATATTATTATGTATGTGTATATGCATATGTATATGCTATATGTATATATAATATGTATTTGTATATGAATATATGTATATGTACATATATACATATATATTGTAATCATATATATATATATATATATATATATATATATATATATATATTTATATATATTATGTATATACACATATTTACTTGTCAATTCATTCCTTCTCTCATTTGTTTATTTAACAAGTCATCATTGATTCTATTGACTAAGTAAAAGTAGGAGAATCGGAAACTTAAACGCCCCATTCGACACATATGAGCCGAGCATTGTGTCTGTTTGTAATCCCAATGTGTATTGTGGTTTTCATTGTATTAGATTTTCATATCTTTGATACCGGCGAAGATTGCATGGGAAAGGCGTGACTTTGTTGCGTTTACATCATGAATGAAATCAAACGTTGTAGTTGAAGTTTAAAAACTTTGCTTTGATTATATTAAAATATCTGTCTAAGGTAATCTGGGGACGTATGCAAACTAATCCACGACGAAAACATGAACTCCTGTCTTCAATCCGTTACGGGAGTAAGGCAAGGGCATGTTTTTGTTCTGAGGACGAATGCAAATCAATACACGACGAAAACATGGGCTCTGTCTTTAATCCGTTACTTGAGTAAGGTAAGGGCATGTTTTTGTGCCAAGGGCGTATGCATTGAGTAACGAACGAACGAGGCATAAAGAATCGCATAAAGTGTGACATGAACAAGGTCGGGGGGGGGAGAAGAAGAAAATCTCGTCGTAATATGTCACTCAATAAAGTACAGGACGGTTAAAAACACAAGATAACATTGACAGAAAGGAAACACACCTGAAAATTGCTACAACAACACCAGGAAGACTGTGACAATTGTTCTGGAATGGAATGAGACACAGCATTGGCGTATAGGAAGAGCAAAGCGATTAACCTACAGGCAGGTGAGGGGGAGGGGGTTGGAGGACTTGATTGATTACCGTGAGCTTTGGTTTTCACTCTCCCATTGTCGCTATATTAAAATAATTTCTTGTGATCTAAAATCGGGGTTTGCCGACAATTTTTTTCAATTCGGCAAAAGTTTAATACAGACTTAATCTTGTTTATCGATCCTTCAATTCTCAGGGCCGAAGTATATGCTTTATTCGGCTGAGGATCTTAAAGATGTGGGAAATACGATGGCTTTCAAGTAATCGCAATTACCAGAACCCTCACATTAACCAATGTTCTGCAGGGCCCCCGAATCATAAAAATAATCACAAGCAACGAATGTAGCGTTAATGTTTCATCCTTGCCCGTGTTCACTGGCTGCGTGTTAATTTTTGACATCCTGCCATATCGCCCAATCTAATAGAGCATTTGTCGATTCTCCTCGAAACTCTCTGGTGCCAATTTCTCATGTCAATATTCGGTTTTAAATCCTGCTTTTTCGAAATGTGCTCAAAGGCCATCTTGTCTCCTCCCCAAACTCACCCCTACTTGCTGTTCTCGACACCGGCTTAATCTATCATGAGCGGCATTGTGTTGTGAGTTGGGTTTTTGTCAAAATACACAGCCCTGCATCTCTTCACTCTCTTATCCTTTGACTGTGGACGGTTACTTTTACGGCTTCTTCTTGCTTGTCCCGAGTAAAAGTCTGCGTCAGATCAGCATCCTGGACAGGAGGTGATTGTATCATTGTAGCATGTTCCGCGTCATGCTATTGAAACCGGGATACGCTCCGGCTCTATGGATCATAGCTGACTTGAAGGAGCTTAATTTACTCTCCCTTGTGCCGTACCTGAGAATCTCAATCCTTGACCCTGAGTAACCTGTTACACTGAAGAGGCCCCATTCAACCTACGGTTCCACTGCATCTGTTTCGTTCAGCCAAATCGTGCTTTGAAACCGGTAGTGCCAGTCAGTCAATTATTAATTTCGCTCACGACCGTTGACCACAGACGCTGGAGACAAAACATATATCTCCGAAGAATAAAAAAAAAGGCCCATGCTGTCTCGGGAACATGAGGAGACGAAAGAGCGTGGGAAGACCTAAGTACAAAAAAAATTCTTCCGGAGAAAAGTTATAGTTGCCATAAGATACACGGCAATCAAGCCAAACCTTGCTAAAACGGAACTTTCTTTCCTTCTTTATCAGTTCCCATTCTACCTACCGGTGTACAGGTTTAGATACCCGAAGTGATCTTTCTCCAGGCTACCCTGTCCTGATGTTTCCTGTATCCTTCTGTGGAGGTTAAATATATTTGCTTAAGTGCCTCTTTTATAT